>CM055870.1:41111012-41501012 GCA_029582165.1 Portulaca oleracea
AAGGCTTTTGTGATTGGTTGGTTCGATGGCTTTTGAATGAGGAAGGCCCATTGGCTTAGCTTTCATTCTAGCATCTTTTCTTATTGCGCCCGGTTTACACACTCGTCCCGGTATTAAATTCAAAGTTTACAATCACATAGACATCCAATACTTTATATAGAACAAACTAGCTATAAAGTATCTTTCAAAAACGAATTCTAAACAAGACATCATGAACACATTCAATTTAAATTTTAAAAAACTAAAATTTTCGAACGTCGTATTAAATCATATATCAAAATAAAACTAATTTAATTATGAATTATATGAATTTAACATATAAAACTTATTCATATTTATTGCATATATAATTAAACATATAAGACATGTTAACATGCGAAGTTCAATTATATCTATGTAAACCTAAATCACATAGAAAAAATAAAACAAATTTACTATTTCTACATATAAAAACCGACTATTAATTTACGATTAAGGTTAAGTAAATCAATTAACATTAACTAAATAGTAAAATAAACTCATAGTTCAAATTATAATCACAAAGATTAATAAAGACAGCGTCAGTAACAATTAATATAAAACAAATTATGCCTCCACTCATCAAAACAGAAGTAAACAAATTATATCTGTATTAATTAACACATAGTTAGTCATGTACTCATGTTAGTACCCAAAAAAAAAATGAGTGCATAAAGTAAGTCTCATGTGATATGTATCACTTAGTCGTCTTAGTCAGACCAAAAACAATCGAAACAGGAAAAACCATCGAGAGGGAATAAAGGGTGAAGACCCTCAGTCTTCTTCTTCGTCAATTTTTTTCATCCGACCCCTCTGCTTTTCTTCGTATTTTCTTCCCTGTTCTTCCACAAATCCCGACTATGACCCTTCTTCTCATTCCTCTTTGCTTCTTTTCGGTTCTTAGCCTTTTCTAGTCATTACCACATCAATAAGCTTCTTTTTCTCTCTAATAATCCCCCTAACCCAGGACTCTTTCTTTCTGTCTTCTCCCTTTCCTCGGTCGTACAAAATGGCCATGGAAACCGGCACAGAGCTCGGTTCCGCCACATACTTTGCCGCCCCTTTTTGGTCTTTTTCCGGCTTTGGTGGCCCACGGTTGCCGTCTGAAAAACAAAACAACCCAGATGATGTCATACCGCCTACCCCCAACACCCAAATTCTCAATCCGTCCCTTCGGCATGGTTTTGTGAGAAACAATCATCACCATAGCGTAGATGACGGTCGATGAACACAACGGTGTCGGTTGCGAAGCCAACACGCCTCCATGCCCCGTCGATTTTGCTCGCTTTCGGTTGGAGTTCTCACGGATCAAGTCTTGGTCGGTCAAAAGGAGGAAGAAGGACACCCCTCGGGCATCCGTCGGCGGCGCGTAACCCACACGTGCCACCCTTTCTCGACAATTATGATGGGTAACGTTTCAAATTCTACTCAAAAATTTTAACCTCATGATTTTTACTGAAATAACTTTTTTATCTTCTACACTCTCTTTCTTTCCAAAATAAAAAAGAAAAGTTTTATAGGTTGAAAAAAAAAGAGTTGGAAAAAGGGTTAGAGCTAGGGTTTTTGGGTCTTAGAGAGCCAGGGTAAACAGAGGGTCACAAAAGACTTACAAATAGAGTTATAAAGGTCTGGGAAAAACAGGGTTACATGCACATAGTCATGCATAGTAGGAGAGAACGATTATAACTACTTAATTGTATACTACTAATTTGGGTTTGAACATAAACGTGAAGGGGCAAAGCTTGTGAATAAACACAGAGTTTAATCTTTTTAGCATAATAATACTAAAATTAATCTGACTGTTTGTATCTAACCTAAATAGATTAGGGAAGATAAAATTAATATGACTAATTGTATCTAACCTAATAATACCTTAAGTGCAGAAGCGAGATTGCATTGTCGAGTCTTGTTCCATGAATAACACGTCACCGCTCACGTTCAACACCGGGAGATTATCAATTACCAATGACTACTAGTATAGAGTCACTGGAAATTAGTAACACCCCAAGCCCCAAAAACCTTGATGGTGGTTTATCCATAGAGAGAGAAGAGATCGGAACACTTGCTATGTGTTCTCTGTGTTCAATATATCTCACGCATGGATCTATTTATACATTAGCATATAGAGTTGTACTCCAATACCCAATAAAGAATACAACTCAGATAAGGAGTCCTATTCCTTATCTGATTATAACTCCTAATATATCTATAAACCATATTCTAAATAAATTGGATTACTTTAATTAACAACTAATTAAGATACAGCTAATGAGACACAAAAGGGTATTTGAGACTGCGCACTATGTTTTTGGTAATAGACTTATCTGCACACCAACACAGACTCCTTTGCATATTAGCACTGACTCATTTGCACACTAATTTTTATTGGGAAAAGCCTTTTAAACACTAGGACAAACTTTTTTGTACACTACTAGTAATTATTTATGGGATAAACTCATTTGTACACTAACATAGACTCCTTTGTCAATTAATACAGCCTAATTCGCACATTAGGTTACATTCCTTTTCAGGCTAGCATAGACTCCTTTGCACGAATTTTGTGCGAGAGACTCCGTCACACATTAGCATAGACTTGCTTACACACTAACGTTTTCTGGGAAAGACTCCTTTGCATACTAGCACTGACTCTTTTTGAAGAGAATCGTTACCCATCACGACTCCCAGGAGGTTGTGATTTCTCGGCATCGAAGCTCGGTCGCGGACCGGTTAGACAAATAGGCTGCAAAAAGGGAGTCAACATGGGAAGTTGAATTGGATATACCTTTACTCTTTCAACCATAACTCTTTCAATACAGGTGTGATAGACTTCAAATTTTAGGATCTTAAAGTAGACACCGAGAGCTTTCCGTCGATATATTATAAGCCTAAATGGAGTCCGAATGAGGAGGTTATGTGAGTTAGAAGTCGGCAGAAAAACTGCCTAGAATGATACGTTGGCAGCGCCTCCCCCAACGACCATCCTTTTTCCTTGTTTTGAAGAGACGCTGGCAGCGCCTTGTGTGCCTTTTCCCAGTTGAAGACAAATTTCTTCTGTTTGGCTATTTTCTTTTCTGGTCCTTTTTTCTTTTGTTTTCCCTTTTAATTATTGTATTAGTAATGACACTTTTGTAAATGTTGGTACCTTCTTCTTCCCTCCCTGTTATACCCCCTCTTTGGGAAGAAAAACAGAATTTTGAATTGATTGAAATGTGTGGGACCCGAGAAAAATCCCCGTGGTATCCCACGCGGTGTGTGACAAGCCGAAAGAGGTGTCTTAATCTTTAGGGATTTAAATGCATTTTATTATGATGTTCAAATGAATCAAAATAACAAAAATCAAAAGAGTCGCCAATTAATTTTTAATGAGAATTAATAAACTCAAATTTAAACTCCATAAACCACGAACCATGAGAGATCCGGGGGTAAGGTTACGAATTCGAAAGTAAAAACCCTCGAATTCGCCCGTTCAAAGAACGGACTCTACTAAATCGGTTAATTTAAAGAAAAGAGTAGAAGAAGAGAATTAATTAGATTAATCAATATTATTTAGCGCATACAAATGAAATGATTGAATGTAAAATTAAAATAAATGCAAATAGTAGAATGAAACAAAAGAACAAAAGCATTAACATTTACAAGTTTGCATTTAATTAGATTAATTAGAGCATCAATATTATTATTTAAGTCAAATTTTACATCATAGCAAAGTAAGTATAAAATAAGAAAAAAACGATACTAACCTCAAGTTAATGCCAAGATTATGAATGCAAGGTGATGATGATGAGAAGAAGAAGAAGAAGAAGAAGAAGAAGAAGAAGAAGAAGAAGAAGAAGAAGAAGAAGAAGAAGAAGAAGAAGAAGAAGGAGGAGGAGGAGGAGGAGGAGGGAGTAGAAGAAAGATACAATTACCTACTGTGAATACTCCTAGGATAATTTTGAGGTGTAGAAAAAGAGTGGAAATGATGGTGTATTTATAGTGGTGGAGGTAGGTTTATTTATGGTGGTGAATGAAAGAATATTGGGAGGATAAAATCAAATAAAGGATGATTTTATTTGATTTGGAGAATGGAGGAAGAACGAAATAAAATAAAGAGGGATTTGATCTGGTTTAATTTGATTTTGGGGATTTTAACATTGGAAGAATGTGTGCATTTCAAAAATCTTGACATTTAATCCTAAATTATTCTAAAATAAAATAAACTCAAAATAAATTACAATATTTATAAAGCTGAATTCAATGACAAAATTTCGGCGTCTACAGTTAGCCCCCACTTTGACCGAGTCCGAGTAGGACGCTAATCAAAGTATAGCGTGGTGTTTTTCGGTCTTTCCCGACGTCAATATTGATCTTCCAGTCTTTCCTGGTGTTACCCAGTCTTTCCTGGTGTCGCCCAGTCTTTCCCGGTGTCTCTTAGTCTTTCTCGGTGTCGTCCAGTCTTTCTCGGTGTCGTCCAGTCTCTCCCGGTGTCCTCCAGTCTTTCCCAATGTCGTCCGATCTTTCCCGATGTCGTCCAGTCTTTCCCGGTGTCTTCTAGTCTTTCCCGATGTCCTTCGGTCTTTTCCGATGGCGTCCCGTCTTTTCCGATGTCGTTCAGTCTTTCCCGATGTCGTTCGGTCTTTCCCGATGCCATTCCCTCTTTTCAGTCTTTCCCGATGTCATTCAGTCTTTCCCTATGTCGTTCCATCTTTCCCGATGTCATTCGGTCTTTCCCGATGTCGTTCTATTTGCTCCTCCTCGGCCACCAGCATATCGCGCGCCATGTATAATGTTCAGCTGGAGTCAGCTTCCTTATGAGTTTGGCCGAGTTTTCCTCAAATTGAGACTCCATTTCCAGCTGCTGCATACCGCCGGGTATCTTAGCAACAGAACTTAAATTTCCTCAGGTCGGTTTCTTACGAGTTTCGGGTTTTCCTCGGTATGTTTTTGTTCGCACATCGCCAGCCGCCATGCCTGCAAGCATGGTGCTCTGTCCATTTTACTTTGTTTTTGCACAGTCTTGCCGGATTTGGGCCTTGTCAGGTTGTCATGCCTCCAGGCGTGCAAGTCTGTCCAACTTTCTTTGTTTTTCTGCACAGTCCCGTTAGATTTGGGTCTTGTCAAGCTGTCATATCTCCAGGCATGCAACTCTACGCAACTTTCTTTGTTTTTTCTGCATAGTCTCGTTAGTTTTGGGTCTAGTAAGACTGTCATGCCTCCAAGCATGCAGCTCTGTCTAGCCCGGGGTCGGTCAGCCAGATTTCACTTGTTGCTCGGAACCCTAGGCAGGCTGCCATGCTTGTAGGCATGGCGCTCTGTCCGATGCTTTTTTTGTCTTCGCATGGCGCAACCTAGAGTCCCCTCTGCCGAGCATACCGCCAGGTATTGCTCAGTGAAATCTTGCATTTTGTCTTCGCATCGGGTCCATTTTTTTCTTGTTGGTGCTGTATGTGGAACCTCGGTCCGGACCATACCTGACAATCAGTTGGGTTTGTCCTTATGCTTGGATCTTCATAGTTTAGTTCAGAAATGAGTTATTTCCAGACTAATTCTCGTAAACATTGTGAATTGAATTTTTAGAGTTTAATTTAGACAAATGAATTATTTTCCAAACTAATTCTCATAAAAATTTGTGATCCGAATTTTAGAGTTTAACTCGGAAAATGAGTCAATTCTCGTAAAACCCGAATAATTTCTTCATCGGCAGCGTCCTTGGAGCTTCTAATAATACGTCCGATGGTGATCAAGATTCCAAGTGAGCTTGCTTGAGTTCTAGCAGCCATAACTGCATTTCTTTTGAGGCTTGGGCGGGGGACAGAGGAATGCAAATGTGGTCTTATGCATGCTATACTACATGAATTACGTGGAAACAAATATGTACAAGACTTTGCTGTGTGCAATACACAACTCTATTACGCATTTTATACTAGAAGACTCTTTATGCAACCCTAATCTTAAAGCATGATATGACTCCTCTTTTTTAATTTGACTCAAGAAGAAAGAAGGGAAAAAAGTTAAAAAAAAAACTAAAAAAAAAAACTAAGATGACTCAAAATGAAAATAAAAAACGAATTGATGTGACTCGAAATGCAAACTAATGCAACTTAAAATGAAAGATGCATATGATCTAAAAACAAAAAACTAAAAAATGCATATTGATTTGCTGCATGTATGCGATATGAATAACCCCCACTTTCCCGAGGAAAAAAGAATAAGGAAAAGTAAATCAAAAACTCTAAATATCAAGAGTGATTTCGAAGTGAGTTTCAGGACAACACGAAAAATAGGGAAAATGATGAGTTCTCTTCTTGAACTGCCTTGCAAGTTGCCATGATGTGGATGCTGAGCCATGCTTGAGCCCCCAGTTGAAATGGCGCAAAACAGGATACCAAGAAAAAACTCGAAATGATTAAGCTCCTTGATGATATGGTTGGGATGCTTAACTTCGATGACATGGTTAGGAACCCGAAGCACTAGGAGGGATCAAGTGATAAGCCATCTTGATTTCCCTTGCCTTTTTTCTATCTTTCCTGGTTCTTTTATTTAGGGAGGAACATGTAAGCACCAAGCCCCCAGTATCAGTGAACAAGCATCTTTAGGTGAGTCAGAATGATTGACCTAGGTGGGTGTCACCTTCAAGTAACGCCCTATTTTGATGCAGCTGACATCTTGTTTTGCTAAAGGAGTTATCCCTCACTCAGGTGTTCTGAAAGTAGGGATTCACTGAAGAATCTCATACATGCACTAATGACCGAATAAGAAGAGCTCACAAGGTGATTGGGTGAAAATGGGAATGATGGAAAAGATAGTTAAAGCTCATGCCCAAATAGAGGGCGAGATAAGGTTGTGAGTGGTTCGGTGAAGGTAGCGGTTAGATGTATTGGACAAAGTGGTGAATGGATGGGTAGTTCGATGGACAAAGGTTCGAGCTGATGGAGGTGGATAAGATAGTCATGGATGGAGTACCATGTCTCGTGGGTTTTATCTCATAAGGGAAGAGTTGGTCAACTGGCTATGGTTTGATCGAATTAGGTACGAAGGGTGATCCAAGTCTGATAGGAAAGGTGGGTGTGCTTTGGTGAAAGAAATTTGACAGCTTGTCAGTGTCACTAGACACCAAGGTTTCCTCTCCTTTTGCCTAACTCGCCCGGTGAGGTTTTCGAGCTAGCCACTCTTTATTTTTTCTCTCAAAGACCAAATGATTTGATGATGGATTTTCTCTAATGTGAATTGCAACGGCCAGGCCTCAAAGAGGTTCTCCTACGTATCCAGTGTGGAATCAGGCCAGTTGTAGTTCAACAGGTGCAGCTTTGATTGATGCCTCAAGAAGGACTTTGAGATGGGTCGAAAGTTTAATGGGAAGGATAGGTGTGAAGGTTTGACGGGAAGGTTTTGGGATGTGTGCGAGTGACCAATGTAAACCGACAATTGCCTCTTATGCCTCTTATTCTTGCTTTCTTCTTTCTCTTTTTTTATATTTTTTTCTTCTTTTTTCTCTTTATTTTTTTTTCTCTTTTTTTTTTGAACTTGACTACCTCAATCTATATTTTTCTTATCAATGATATTTGTCACCCACAACACATTAGTTGGCTTAGGGATGAGGTGGTCATAAAATGGATGACCGGGTTCGTGGTGGTGGTTGAGAAGATTATGTGTGAAGAAATGTAGGTGAAGCAGCGAAGTGAAAGTGAAGGTAGTTATGATGTACGTGGTGAGGGGTGGAAGCCTTCTATCATAGGTATGTCTTTTTAAGCTGCCTGATTTATTTGATAGTGAGATTCACTTTTAAAGACTATTGGTCGCTTTGAATTCTCTCCTTTTGCCTAACCTGTTGGGTGAGTGTTCAGGTTAGCTTCTCTCCTCTTAATTTTCACTCATTTACCTCTCCTTTTGCCCAACTTGTTAAATGAGTATTCAAGTTGGCCTCGCTCTTTTTTATTTATCTCTCCTTTTACCTAACTTCGCTTTGGCAGTGAAGTTAGCCTCTCTTCTCTCTATTAACCTTGGACTCGAGGTAGGGCACAAAAGCATAGAGAAAATGTAATGGAGATGTAAGATGGTATGGAAAATATGAGAATGAAGATGGATGTGTCAGACTTAGATGGTCATATGGGTGAGTGAGCTCTTCAATTCAAATCAGGAATGCAAGCACAAGATTCTTTCCTTAGCAGTTTAGAAGCAAATGAAGGGTTAGGGAAGGCAAGAGTCATAATCATGAAAGGTTTCATCTTTATTTAATGCAGCTAGGATGAATACATTAATAATCTACTTGGGATATATCCCAACTGACTCTGAAAATGAAGACGATTGCCATGAAAAGAAAAGATGCAACATGAGGGGATCGCCTAATTGATCTCTGGATTCTCTGCAGATGGGGGTTTTGGAAAAACCCTGTTTGACTCTGTAGTAAGCCATGTTCAAAATAGGTTTCTATGATGCGATTGGCAGTAACAGCTTCCCAGATTGGAGCATTTCTTCTGTCTTGGCCAACACCATTAACCCCAGCTTCTTTAGAGCTGAAAAGTATGGGATTAACTGGCATTCCATCAAGCTAGCATATCTTGGCCTAAGCCCTTGTATAAACACCTGGATTTGATAGTCCATGGTTACCTTGTGAGTCATCAAGGCCTTTTGAACATTCCATCGATTAATGTAACTCATGAATGACTCTTCTTCACTTTGTTTGATTGTTGTCATGTCACTCATGGTTACATCAGCATCTTGACTAGCTACGTATTGTTGAATGAAGGTCTTGTAAGTGACCTCCAAATTCTCCTAGGTATCTACTGGAAGGGTGTAGTACCACTTCAAGACCTCGTCACTGAAAGTCCAGGGGAAGACATGAGCATATAGACTAGGGTCTACTTCTTCTAATAAGGCCATCATGCACGCGAAGCTACGCACATAATGAGTGGGGTTCTCTATGACCTTAAATTTCTTCTCGAGCAAGGAGAATCTGTCAGGAAGCTTGGCCTGAGGAGCAGTTAGTAAGCCAATGTCCAAGAAATGTTCCCTAAATTGAGGGATTTGCCTCAGCACGTTCTGCAGGTTATTGACCCTGTTGTCCTGAAATGGCGCAAGTTGCTCATCCCAGGGTACAGTCTTTTCAGTGTGCACACTTCTATCATCATCCTCTTGGTCCTGTCCTATGCCTAATCTGTCATTGATTGTTTGAATGGCCTGGATGAGCCCTTCGATCCTACGATCCTATTGGTTGGATCGTGTTTCTATTAAAGTACGGATGTCCCGCACCATATCAGAAAGGTCCACAGCAGTGATGGGTTAGCCCCTAGCTTCTTCTTCAGCCATGAAGTTGGAAGGAACAGGCACAGTATCACTTGTTGTCAATGAAGTTTGAGAAGGAGTGTCGGAATCGGTATCAAGGACGATAGGCAAGCCTGCGATTGGTGGTGTGAATGAGATTGGTGAGAAGCTTGATAACCTTTGAGATCCGACTCTAGCCCAGGACTTGACTCTTTGCTGTTTGGGTCCTATTTTGCCTGTATGGAAACCATAAACCTCAAAATTAACCCTGACATTGACCTAGCCAAAGACCTAGTGATTTATACGGGACAACCTGTATAATGCAAGCAATGCCTACATGATGAATGATTTTTTGTTTTTTTTTTCTTGGATGGACTCACCCACTTTTGGGCTTGCATGAAGACTCCTAATCTAAGATGATGCCATGTACAATGAAGGGGGAGGGTATACATCGGGCCACTGTAAAATCGAGTCAACATTATGATTTTAATGGACTTAAATTTAATTATGATCGGGGAAATAACTTAGGGATCAAATGCCATTTAGGGTTGAATAAAGATAATAAAGAGGACTTTCAAATGGATTGTAATGGGGCTAAGGTTAAGGGTAAGGAGTGGAAATATATTTGGGAAAGTGGAACTAAAAGTCAAGCTTGGAGCATAACCTCACCAAATTACACAAAAAACTCTCTCACCTTATATTCATATCAAAGCATTCCATATTCAAGTAGAAATTGTCTCAACTCAAAGAAAAATAAACTATCAAACTACTAAACACTTTTTTTCTTTTTTTTTTTTCATTTCTCTGATTTTTTTTCATTTTTCTCTTTTTTCATTTTTTTCATTTTTTTTTTCAATTTCAATTCAAACTCAAAGATATATATACATCAATAAGGCAATTCCAACTCAACCCATAGCAAGCTACAATGGGGAGCAATCTCAAAATATTTCAATTTCACAACATCCCCAACAAGACCAAACCACAAATACACCAAAATCAACCCAACTTTTACACTCTAACACTCCAAGCAATGGCTTAAAGGTAGGAAATTATATATGCGGCCATGGCTAAAAATGTAGGTAATCAAAAGAAAGAGTGACACAAGGCTAAATGAGGGTTAAAAGCGGATAATTCACATGTAAAGGGTGGCTATTTGGCTTTGTAGCTAAAATATGTACAAGAATGCCTCTATCATATTACCAATGCACAAGCAAAAATGCAGTTTCAAAGAGATGCATCGCAAGTTCTAGAGAATGTAACTAAGGATGAGCCACGCATGGAAATGAGACTAATAAAAATGATTAGCCATTTTAAGGCTTTGTGGTCTCACAGGTAAAAAGCTCTTAAATAAACCTAGCTCAAGTAGATGTATAGGTGCTAAACTCATTCCAAAAGATCTCAAAAGCGCAATCAATCTTCACTATCAAAGTACAATTCTAAACTTTCTATGTTTTCACAACTCTTTTCAAAACTTTAATTCACAAAAGGGTTATACGAGACTAAATCAAATCAAAAGAAAACTTATCTAGCTTTAATTCATCACCGGAGAATTTTATTCACTAATCCTGTCTTAACCTAATTTTTTTCTTTTTCTTCATTTTCAATTTTTTTAAATTTTCTAAAGTTTTCTTGTTTTTTTGGTTTTTTTTTCAAAAACTAAAATCAAAAGTCAAATGAAAACTAGAAATAAGAAACTAAAAACTAAGAAAAAGAAAGAAAATAAAATCTAATATGATACTAACTAATGCAAAACTAAGTCAGAAAGAAAAACAAACTAAACTAAAGAAAAACTAAAGAAACAAAACTAAAACTAAAAGAAAAAACAGAAAATAAAATCATATTCACAAAGGTGAAAACCCAAAATTTTCAAATTAATCCCCCCGATGCTTGGACAAAGCATTATCCCCAATGCATATAACAAGAAGAAACGAGCACAAAATGGGAAAAACAGCACAATCACTGTGGTGGTGCTAGAGGAGGTGGGTAAGGATATTGGTGAGGGTAGTTCAACTGCCAATCGCGCATCGCTTGCATCATCTCGAGCATGCGTGCTTGTTCGGCAGCTTGGGCGGCGTTGGCTTGGTCAAGAAGGTCTAGCCTCTCAAAAATACTCGTTTGGTTTTGTAAAATTTGGTCCGAAGTGGTTTGAAAATCACCAAACTCATTTTCGCAATAGGTTCTAAGGAAGGCATGGTCCGCACGCAAAGAATTAAAACGATCCTGGAAATCAAAAGCGGCGGCGGGGACCTTCGTCATCATCCCCGCCACCCTCGTGATGAGGAGGCGAAGGAACTTGGTCGGGAATAGGGTTAGGTTGTAGAACGGGTGCGTTAGGAAGGAAAAGAATATTCGGGAGCTCTTGAATGGTAAGGTTCGGATGAGGAATCCTCATCAACTCATTGTTAGGGTACACCCACCAAACTTCTTCCCCTCTTAACTTACACATGTTCATGTCTCTAATAGCCCTACCATCTGAGGTCATTGGGCCCTCTACCCTATCCCGCTCGTGACGAGTCGGATCCCAACCAAAGTGCCTAGCCAAAACCGTGAGCAACCCACCAATAATGATATCCCCCTTTGTGTGAGATGTGATGCGGGCTAAATGTGTGGCAAAAAGAGCGGCGGGGTTAGCCTCGGGTCGTGCGTAATACATACCCCATACCGTGTAAAATTCAGCTTGAGCCGCAACATTCATACTATCCCCCCGACAAAATAACCCGCAAGCAAGGATGCGCTGCGTGTAACGGAACACGGGGTTCTGTATGTGCGTGCACTTAGACCTACTGGGGTGGTAGTATTTCCTAGTTGTGGTAAACTACCAAAGTTCATTGGCGTTCCATTCAGCTAAATGGGGCACATCTCGTGTGGCAACACCTTGGACAACTGGTAAACGAAAGATCTGAGCAAATTGGGCGAGAGTCAAATGATATTCCTCTTCATCTATCCTAAAGGTAATCCTATCCTCTTGTGTTCTAAGATTCACATCAAAGGTGAAGTACCTCTAGGGTAAGGTTACGATAGGTCGGCTCTCTCATTCTCACAAAATCTAACATCCCTTTTCAATTCAAAAGTCATTCTACATCATCTAGCATGCCAGTGGTTTGCAAAAACGGCTCATTCATGTAACGAGTAGGGAGTATATTGCGTTTAGATAAAGCAAGGTAACGCTCAAATTGAACACCTTCTAAATTAAAAGGGTTGTTACCTCGCGTTTGCCTAGAAGAGGATCCCGCTTTGCCTTTGCCTTTGTCACCATTGTCCCCCTTTCGCCTCTTTGAAGCTTGCTCCTCTCCATGCGAAGTCCTGACCATCTTTTATACAAAATATACAAGCTAAAAAGTTAGTAATATACAAAGGGTAACAAAGAAAAGCTAAGCAAAACTAAGAAATTTAAGACCTAAACTAATCCTAAACTTATGTACATACGACTCAAATCAATTTAAATTCTAAAGTTTTCTAAGACCTTTAAACTCTTAAACACTACTAATTAAACTAAATCAAGACTAAGACTAAGTCAATTGCTAATGGATTAAAGACTCTTACTATGCTAAATTAGATTATACTACTAGACACTTAATATATACAACATTCAACAACTCTAAAACACCAAAATTAGAAACTGAACAAAGTTAAACTAATTTAAGCTAAACCTAAACTAAGTTAAGACCATAATATTCACAAATTAAGCCAAACTCAAATAAGAAAATTAAAACAAACTAAGAACAAAAACAGAAAAATCAAACTAACAAATTACTAAAACAGAAAATCAAAATATACACATGAAAATCCACACTTCAAAAAGCTTGAAACATAACAATGGTGAACAACAATGGAGATTCAAATATTATACACAAAAATTAAAACTAAAAACGAAAATATAAAACGAAAATAAACTAAATAAAACAAAGAAATTAGAAAAACCAAACCTTGTACACTTGAAGGAGAAGGAAAGAGCTTGAATGTGGGTAAAAATGGAGGTTTTTGGGAATGGGGTGAAAAATGAAGTGAAATGAATGAGAATGAAATTGATGGGATCTGAAAGAGGAAGGAAAAAGATGAAGAATGGAAGAAAAATGGAGTAAATTGGGTGAGAAATGAAGGAATTAGAGCAAAAAGAGTGAAGGAGGGAGATGGAGGAATATGGAACTAGGAGAAGGAATGAGGGAGAAAGGTTACACGGGTATGAGGGGGCCAAAACGAGTGAATGAAAGGAATTAGAAAAGTAGGGCATCAAAACGGGCTGAAAAACCCGTGTCGCTGGGAATCGGGGTTCAGCACGGATCGTGTTGAATCAACACAGTCCGTGTTTTCCCGTGTTCAAAAAATTTAACTTTCTGGAAGGCAACACGGGTCGTGCTAGGGGCAGCATGATCCGTGTTGGCCTTGTTCTCCGTCTTTATGCCTTGGTTCGAATCCTCACAACTGCTCCTCCCTGTTTTTTTTTTCTTTGATTTCCCTCATTTTTGTTTACTCTCAAACCCTTATTCTCTCAAAATATATTTCATTTTCACTCTCATTTTTTCATACTCTTTTTTTTCAATTTTTTTTTCAGAATTTTAGACTTTTTTTTTTCTTTTCAAATTTAAAGGAAAATAAAATAAAATCCTAAGAAAATACTGATAAAAGAAAATAAAAAGGAGGAAAATTTTCTAAAAATCCTGGAAAAATTAAAATAAATCAAAGAAAAATCCTAAAAATTCTAGAAAAATAAAGAAAATTCTAGAAAATCCTAAAAAAATGAAAATAACATCGAAAAAGCTTGGGTTGCCTCCCAAGAAGCGCTTGTTTAATGTCCTAAGCTAGGCAAGGTACCTCTCAACCCAGTGAATAATTCATAACTCCATAGCCAAAGGCTTTATGAGCTCCATCTTGTAAAGTACCTCCAAACATCTTAAATTGACCTTACAGCTTGGGTCAAACTCATCACCTCCTTCAGAAATGGAGGGATCTCCATCATCAAACCTGAAAATCTCATTGAAAGTACCCTTGTCAAAAGTATAAGGCACGTTCTTGATGATGTTAGGTGGGGGCAAAATTTCTTTTATCCCCACCCTTGCATCGCCAAGTTCATGGCATTTATCAATAAATAAACCACAAGGATTTTCAACAAAATTGCCACGAGATTTCTCAAGGTTTTCACCTTCAACACCACGCACACAATCATCATGTGTCTCACAAACCAAACCATCAATATGCTTATCCTTCTCACATAGCACATTAACACCAAAACAAGGGGAAGCTTCCCGTGGCAAAACATCACGAAATAAGTCAAAGTCTAGTTCATGTTCCCCTATCCTAAACTTCATCTTCCCACATTGTACATCAATGGCACACCCTACGGTAGCAAGAAAATGTCTCCCCAAAATGATTTGGGTACGGGAATCTTCGGGCATATCAAGGATGACAAAATCAATCGGCACATAGCAATCACCCACCTTAAGGGGAAGTCCTCCAAAATACCCTAAGGGTACTTTATAGAATGATCCGCCATTTGCAATGACATGGTAGTGGGTCTCAACTCTCCTAGGTTCAACCGTTCATACAAGGAATAGGGCATTAAGCTTACACTAGAACCCACATCACACAAAGCTCGGTCAACGGTTAAACTACCTAGGCCACATGGGATATTAAAGCTTCCCGAGTCCTTAAGCTTAGGAGTAAGCTTGTTAAGAACCACGGAACTATACTCTTTAGTCAATGCAACTTCCTCAATTTCATCAATTTTCCTCTTTTTAGAGAGGATTTCTTTCAAAAACTTAGCATACAAAGGCATTTGAGATAAAGCATCTAAAAACGGCACATTCACATTCAATTGCTTTAACATATTAAAGAACTTGCCGAATTTTGCATCTAATTTAGCCTTAGCATATCTTTGAGGAAAATGAAGCGGTGGTTGGTAAACTCTAGGGGGAGATAAAGGTCGGGTTTCGGTGTTCGCTTTTGAAGGCTCACTATCGAGGTCTTTCTCTCTCTCTCACTCCCATCAACTTTCTCAGTAGGCTTCTCAACCTCTTTCTCAACCTCAACCCCCCCATGCTTAGCATTTGGCATGCTAGGTCCCTCATATTGCGTCCCACTCCTCAAAATAATGGCATTACATTGGGCATTAGGATAGGGATGGGTTGTCGGGGAAGCGATCCCGAAGGAGGGGTAGAAGTGCTAGCTTGGTTAGCCAAACGAGTCTCAAACATTTGGTTTTGGGAGGTTAATAAGTCTACTCTAGTGGCCAAGGCTTTGAGCACATCATCTTGCCTCTGTTGATGCTCAAATTGTCGTTGTTGGGATTTAAGGACAGCATCTAACAAGACCTCTATAGTCTTTAGGTCTTGGATTTGGGGTTGTGGTTGGGCTTGTTGGGAGGGTCTTTGTCCTTGTCCTTGTTGGGCACCCAAATGATTATTGTTTCGGTAAGAAAAATTCGGGTGATTTCTCAAACCAAGGTGATATGTATTCGAGTTACCAACATAATTGGCTTGTTCATTAGGCTCTCCAATTTCCCCACCACTAGGACAATGCAACGTTGCATGCTCAAAAGAATGACATGATGCACATTAAGGTTGAGGGGGAGGGGTAGCATTGACATTCATTCTATCCATCTTTTCAGTAATAGCATCTAATTTTGCGAATAAAAGAGTGATAGCATCTACCTCATACTTTCCTCCCGTTTGTGCGGAACGGGGCTTAGACCATTGGTAGCTATTCACGGACATTTGCTCGATGAGCTCATGAAGCTCTTCTACGGTCTTGCTCATGATGTCTCCTCCCGCCGCTGCCAAGATGTTGGCCCTTAAATTGTCATCCACTCCGTTGTAGAACGCTTGAATCGGCACCTAAGGCTCAAAACTATGTTGGGGGCATTACCTCAAGAGGTCCTTGAACCTCTCCCATGCATCGTATAAGCTTTCTCCCGGTTCATGTGTGAATGTTGAGATTTGGTTCCTCAAGCTTGTCAACTTGCTAGGCGGAAAATATTTCGTCACGAATGCTTTAGCAAGTTGATCAAAAGTGGTGATGGAGGTAGTCGCCGGTAGGAAATCGAGCCATTCACATGCCTTCCCCTCTAGTGAAAAAGGGAAGAGCCGAAGCTTGATAGTGTCTGGCGTCGCATCATTTGCCTTGAACGTCTTACAAGCTTGCCGAAAGATGTGGAGATGCCGGTTGGGATCTTCATTGGGAAGGCCATGGAAAGGTGAGGCTTTCACCAACTTGATGAGGGAGCTCTTCAACTCAAAGTCATGTGCGTCCACTCCCGGTGCGTTGATGGCCGTGGGTTGATTCGCGACTGGCGGAGTCACTCATTGCCCAAAAGTACGTCTCGGTTGGGCCATCTTCGGTGCTTCCTCGGCTTCTTCTTGCCTCCTTCTTGCTTCCTCTATTCCTGTTGCTTCTGCCTTAAACGGAAGGTTATTTCTATCTTCGGATCAAACTCGAATAGCGGTGTCTTTTGCATACACCGATCGGAAACCTTGCAAGAGACAAAAACAAAAACAACTAACGAAGATCAAACAAGAAGAAAAAAGAAAATGATCTAGTCAATCTAAGGATATTCGTTCGGTGGCGGCTAGGGACAATGTCCCCGGCGACGGCACCAAAAACTTGATACGTCGCAAGTGCACGGGTGTACGTGTAGCAAATATCAAGGTCGATCCCACAGGGACTTTGCTAACTACAAACCAAACTAGCTTCCTATGTGATTGCTAAATCGATCGGGTTTTGACTTAGATCAAACAAATTCTATTTCTAATTGCTAAAAAGGGTCTAAATAAGCAAATATTCACACAAATCACAAGATGAAATCAATATGAGAAAGACGTTCAAGCGATAAAACCTAAGTAACTCTATGAATCAAACAAGTGGATTGAACATGTAAGTCACTAATTTGGTACATTTTATGGTCGATAATCGCATAATGTATTCCGTAGCGAGCTTTTGGCAATGAAACGGATTGCTTAGTAAAATTGATCTATTGGACTCTTTATTGTTTCAATTTTATCTAAGTTAACTATCAAATTATCCAATGACCCCTAGTTACAAAGTCTTCTATCTCTAGTTCACTTCATAAACTAGTTTAATCCTGAGGGTTCCGATTATCGAATTTCTCCGTTCGGCACTTCATTTAACAATCTAAATCCATGCTAATGGTGCGCAAACAAAAGCAATGACATACATAATCAAAGGTTAAATAAAATGCATTCAAACTAGATTAACAAACTTGTTCAATCCAACAAAACTCAATCCATAAGAGAAACTAATAAGGGTTTATCCCCCAAACTTATGAAAACTACTCACTACTCATGTTCGATTCACTAAAAATATAGAATTCTATACTAAAATTCATGGAAATCTAAAGAAAGAGAAGTAAACCGAGTGTTGAATCAATCCTTGTTTGATTGGTGTCGGTTGGGACTTTTGCTCCTCCACTTCAATGGATTCTTGCAAGATAATCTTCAAACTCGAATGCACTCTCCCTCTTCACAATGGATGAATGTGGATGGAAATATGGATGAAAGGATGGATGAACATGATGATGAGGATGATGATCAATGCCAGTCAATACAACCGGATAGCAATTATGTAGCATTAAAATGAAGCCGAAATGCCATTTCCGCATTAAACAGAACCAACATGGGTGATCCCAGTTCAACACGGACCGTGCTGCCTTCAACACGACCCTTGTTGCCTGGACACGGACCATGTTGGTCACTGGAACCATTTTCTGGACTTTCTGGAGGCTGAAACGACTGGTGTTGAGTCTGTTCTCACCCGTGTTGATGCCAGACGGCATCCAATGTCTTCTTGGGCCAATGTTTGGGCCTTGGGGTGGATTTATTCTTCAATTGTGATCCTCTTGGACTCCATATACTTGATTTTAAACTTGATTTCTTCACTTTAACACCAATTTCCTACAAAATTATACCAAGCTGCAACCAAACATAAAATAGAGAATTCGAGTATAAAAATAATACATTCATATTAATAATCACTCAAATTAACTCTAAATAACCCAAGATCACATATATATAAAATACACTTATCAATATTATTATTTAAGTCAAATTTTACATCATAGCAAAGTGAGAATAAAATAAGAAAAAAAACGATACTAACCTCAAGTTAATGCCAAGATTATGAATGCAAGGTGATGATGATGAGAAGTGAGAATAAAATAAGAAAAAAAATGATACTAACCTCAAGTTAATGCCAAGATTATGAATGCAAAGTGACGATGATGAGAAGAAGAAGAAGAAGAAGAAGAAGAAGAAGAAGAAGAAGAAGAAGGAGGAGGAGGAGGAGGAGGAGGGAGATGAAGAAAGATAAAATCACCTAGTGTCAATACTCCTAGGATGATTTTGAGGTATAGAAAAAGAGTGGAAATGATAGTGTATTTATAGTGGTGTTGGTATGTTTATTTATGGTGGTGAATGAAAGAATATTGGGAGGATAAAATCAAATAAATGATGATTTTATTTGATTTGGAGAATGGAGGAAGAATGAAATAAAATAAAGAGGGATTTGATTTAGTTTAATTTGATTTTGGGGATTTTAACATGTGAAGAATGTGTGCATTTCAAAAATATTGGCATTTAATCTTAAATTATTCTAAAATAAAATAAACTCAAAATAAATTACAATATTTATAAAGCTGAATTCAATGACAAAATTTCAGCGTTTACAAAATGAAATCTAGGGTTTACTCCCCAGATTCTCTCCCAAATGTTGTTATTACTTTATCCATTGTTAATGGTGCTCTTAACAAGTCATTTCCTTTATAGATTAGTGGTGATTATCTTTATCTAATCCTAGTGGATTTGCAAGCTCTCAACATTGGAGACCTCCATTGTTGAGTTCATATCAAAGTCCCAAGCTCCACTAAAGATACTGGGTTCATCTTCTTCAACTCAAGCACCCATATTCCACCATGCTCATGCTACATTTGGTATCAGAGCCATGGTTTGGACTAGCTTGAGTTTTGATTTCATTCCTCATTTGTTCATTTGCTAGTAGAGTTTTCTATTGTTGGATTTTGGTGTATTGTATGTAAATATTGGTGTCCCCCATTCCTTGTGCCTCCAAGTGTGTTGGAGAATCTTGTATTGCATTGTGTTTATTGATTTGGTTGTATATTGGAGCTTTGAGGTGAAGTTGGAAAATGGTGCACGGAAGGTGTTGGATGAAATGTCTATGAGAAGTAAACACAAAGAACCCCAAGCCAAACACTAGCCAACTACAAGAAAACTCCCAAACTCAACAAATTTTCCCCAAACACAATCCCTTCCTCACCCTTCCTTCGATATGGACGAAGCAATTAGTCCCAATCAAGAGGAATGAAGCCACCACATCAGTCCTCGGGTTGGAGCTACGGAGACTCGACTCACAACCATTGAGCGCACCCTTGAGGCCCTTGTGAGTCGAGTGACGATGATATAGGCTCCCCTCGACGTTACCGTCGTCGGGAAGTTCTTGAGAGGCCCCCTCGCGATGAGTTCCAAGACATCAAGATCGACATTCCAGAGTTCAATGGCTCCAATGATCCCGATGATTATCTTGAATGGGTGCAACTCATCGAAAGAATCTTTGAGACTAAGGAGTACAATGATGAGAAGGCATTTAAGATCGCTAGCCTGAAACTCACCAAAGCTGCTTCACTTTGGTTTGAGAATGTTAAAACGCAAAGGGCTAGGGAAGGCTGGACAAAGAACACTTCATGGGCACGGTTAAAACAGTTGATGAATCATCGGTTCTTGCCCAACATTTACAAACAAGATGTCATGCGGAAGTTATATGCCCTCACGCAAGGCAAGCGAAGTGTGAGTGATTACATCCAAGAGTTTGAACAACTCCTCATCAAGAGTGTTCTTCAAGAACTTGAGGAGCAAACGATGATAAGGTTCTTAAATGGATTAGACCCCTCAATCGCCAAGAAAATCGAAATCCAACCTCACCACTCCTTGGATGAGCTATGTAGCTTGACTCTTAAGGTTGAGAGGCGAAAGAACGAGAAGACAACCTCCAAGCCATTGACTAGGCCTATCTTCTCACCTTCTAACCGACCCTCTCCCGACTCTAACACTCTGAAGCCAAGTGAAGCTCCCTATCTCACACCGACCCCTAGCACCAACAAGGGAAAAGGAGTCACCATGCCTTCTCTCACGGGTCTTCATCGGAGGATGGCCATTTTCAAGCGGATTGCCCAAATCGGAGAGATTTGACCCTTCAAGAGGTTCAAGAGATTGATGAGGAGCTCCGAATAGTAAAAGAAGAACTCGAAGTGGTCGTCGAGGATTTGGTTGCGTTCGATGATGATATCACCAGTCCGGTGCCACCTGTACAAGGCAATGCACTTATCTTGAGGAGGATATTGCATGCTAATGAGTTCCCTCTTGACAAGGACCAACGGGAGATGATTTTTCAATCACGATGCGTCTTGGGAGGAAAGATGTGCAATGTCATCATCGACAGGGGAAAATGCACCAACATTGCCTTGATTCTCATGGTTGAAAAGCTTGGCTTACCATTGTTACCTCACCCCAAGGTTTACGCCCTCAAATGTCTCAACAATCAAGCAACATCAAGGAAACGAAGCAAGTCCTTGTTAATTTGTCTTTTGGCCCTACTTACGAAGATTATATTGTTTATGATGTTATTCAGATGAGTGCTTCTTGTTCGGTTGTGTATTTTGTGGTTTCTAAGTAAGGATGTCGGTCCACAGGGATGAGTTTTTAGGATTCTAGGTAATTTGGTTTGCTAAGGGATTCTCAATGCAAAAAGCAATAAATTGTGTAAAGAAAAGCATATTAAACTATACTAAGCATGGATATCACAACAACTATAATCAAGCAAACAATAATAAAAGGTGGACTAATCTAAGTCAACAAAATAGAGAACACTAAGAATGCAATTAAAAGCAAGAATAAGGAAGCAATTAAACTAAACCAAATTATGAAATTAAGAACAAGAATTCATACCGTTGGAGCACTAAGTCTTCTCTCTAACCTTCATCTCTAATCTTCATCTTGAACTTCTCCCGAACAAACAAGAAGCGTGAGATGGATTATTAAGAACCCCCAAATTCTCACTTCAAAGTAGAATTTGTGACTCGTAATCCTCCTCCTCACTAAAGTTGGATTTGAGTTTGTGTGTCTAATCTAATGAACTAACAATGCCTATCAATAATCAAAGCAAGAGAGAATGCTTAGTTCTTGAAACCCATAAATATTGTTAGCAGGTTGGTAAACTCTAGACATAACTATAGGCCCATAATATCAGTATCAAGCCTTAAAAGCAGCCCTATGTATATCTTTCAACTTGATCCTTGTTTGATGTTACCCTAACCTCAAATCAACTTTCGAACCATTCGAACTCTGGGTAACTGATTATACGGGTCGTCAACGCGAGGAAGGGAATACTTATTTTTGATAGTAACCTTGTTCAATCCTTTATAATTTATGCATAATCTTAAAAGACCATCTCCCTTCTTTAAAAAAATATATATATAGGTTCCCCCCAAGGGAACATGCTCTAGGTTCTATGAACTTTCCTTATATCCGTTCACAACTGGATTTTGAACCCCTTAAATTCCACATGCGCCATTCTATTTGGTAGTTTTGAAGTTAGGTTGCGTTCCTGAAGCTTAAAGAAGATAGCTACGCCAAAGAATGACTTCACATCATTTTAGGTACGATATCTCAACTTTATGATCTTTGGAGAGGTCATAACTTAACCTACCTTATCATATACTACCTGTCCTGCACTAGGGACATTACGGAGTCGCTAGTTTCCTTTATGGTTCACTTCTTGAGACTGGATAAATGTATTTATCCAGCGCAACCATCTGGCTTGCTCATTCGTTCGGCTTATTTTCCTAATCTTGTCGACTATCATATCTAACCCTAAGGTCATCGTTCGTGAATAAATAACTAAGTCGGTTATTGATAAGACTATGTAATCATGTTTTACATACTTTCCGAATAAGCTTTTGCCAGTGAATGCAAATGTTTCCTATCTACCCCCAAAGCACTGGGTGTTACATCTTTTAACTATCTGAACCTTTTCATTTCTTCGCAAAACGATGGGTGACGACGTGTACTCCCTTTTCAAATTTATCCATATAACTCTCATTCTTCTGTAAAACTAGCTACTCCTTCTTCGAACATCATATATTCTTAAATTAACAAACATTCGAATCCACAAGAAGTCTAGACTCATAGGTCTCTCGTATCTTTCTTTAGAAATTGTTTCTTATATTTTCCAACTTTACCTCATGAGTCCTGATAATTTGTAACAACCCGCCCTAAAACTGTATTAATTAATGTTCTAATTGTCGTAATTAGCTAAATTACGTTCTAATTTTTTTTTTCAATTTTATCTAATTTATTTATGTAGCGGTGACAAGTCTCGAGCAGGGGATGGCAAAAGGTGACGAGTTATTGGTTTAGAAATCTTTGAATTACTTAGTTCATCCGTTAAGTTAAACTATTTCGGGTTTTATCGTTTACGTTATTTCTTTAACCAAAAAGGGGTTTAATTATTTCACTCCTTAACATTTGTATTTTATTATCCAAACCTTAATTTATTTGGGTTGTACTCTCTTTATTTATTTACAAGTAATATTTATATTTTACCTATTTAACTTCTCTTTAATTTAAGGTTCCAATTTATTGTACCGATTTGTTATCGATTAATTTTATTCAATACAAACTAATTATTTCAAACTAGTGTACTTACAATTGTTTTATTTTAGCTTGATGTTTCTAATGTCATTAAGCCTCTAAATGTTGTCCTAATTTAATTAGTATGGGTTATATAATAGTGTTAGAAGGGGGTAGGGGTTCATTTTTACCTTCTAATTTTCAAACACCCCCACACTTCTCCCTCTTCTCCCTCTTCCCCTCTGCCGTGCAACCCCCCTCCCCCCCTCTGCTGCTGTTTTCGGGCCACCGGCGCCGCCTCCCACCGCCGTCCAAGGGTGGCCGGCCACTCCTTCCTCTCTCTAGTGTTTTCATCAATTTTCTTCATCAAAGGTAACCTCTCAAACCCCCAATTCAAATCCAGTTAAACCCTAATCTGAAATTCATGTTCTCCTTATGTTATTCTTGCAATTTCTATATCTTTTATACTCCTTTAGCATGAATTCAAAGTTGTGGTTGTATTAGCGAAGTTAGGATTTGAAGTTTGGTTGAATGCATGTGAGTTTTGGGTTGTTTTTGAGGTGTTTTGGTTGAAATTATGTTGGATAATGATTTTCCAGTTTATGCATGTGAGTTTATTGAAGAAACAGTGAGTTTAGGGACTGATTATGAGTATTATTCATGTTAAGCAAGTGTTCTCATGCTATAGTGTTATAAATTAGAGAGTTTTCATGAAGAATGTGCTAGTTTGAATGTGGGTTCTAGTAGCTTGTTGAATACATGGTTGCATGGAAGGTTTATGGCTGTATTTGAATAAGTTTTGAATGTTCATTTCTGGAAATATGATAAATGTTAGCTAATTTGAGGTTTGGTTGTGAATTGGTATGATTTAGAAGCTTAAACAAACATTAGAAGTGAAATTAAGGGCAGTAAAGTTCTGTTTGGGAATCTGATTTTACAGAGAATTAAGAGTATGATTTTAGCCCAGGTTTCTACTTCATATAATAGCCCAAGGTGTTAGCTAACTATAGGCTTTGGAATTTCAAGTTTCCGACATGCGTAGGCCGAGATATGGCCAAAACCGTGACGACACGAAATTAATTACGTTTTCTGAGTCAGTGATTTGAGGGCAGATTTTCGTCCATTTAGAGACATTATTAGTTTCTGAGGTAAACATGAACGTTTTAGGTCACGTTGCAAGCTTTCCGGAAAGGTATGGTTTGTAGACATCCGATGTCGGGAGTGAGAGTTATAAGGTCGTGAATAAGGGCTGTCCATAGAGGTTCTGCCCAGAAAATTTAGTAATAAATTGAGATTTTGTGATAAATGTCAAGCCTTTAAGGGATTCTTTTTATTGGAGACTCTTTGGTTAATATTAGGACACCCAAGAAGTGTTTCCTAAGTTGAAAATGCTAGCTTTTAAAGGTTAAGGTTACTTATCAAAGTTATAATTTTTATGATCAAGTTTGAAGATTTAAAGCATATAGTGATAATCGACCTAAGGTTGGGTTGCGGATCGCATCAGTAACACAATTCTTAAGTCCAATGCATCATTTAAACGCTTCCAAAGCTCATCAATCTATCTCTATAAGTTTTTTCTACGTCGCTTAGCGACATACCAAATTAAACCCAAGGCACTCCGTAATCTTTATTCTAGCTTTTCGTTTTCCTTAATTTCCATTCTCCATCAATATAATTACTTTAAGTCATTTCGCATTTTAAGCTACCTTTCGTTCTTGTTCAAGCCTCTTTATGAGTTCGTATCAAGAGATCAAACCGAAGGTTTTTAGTTTTTAAACTACAGCTTCAGCTTCTGTCCGGGCTATTTTTCAGGCCCTTACCTTCATTTTTAGACCTCGGTCATGTTGACAAAGTTGTAGACCATGATTTTCCCTATTCCGAGAAGTACTCGTTTTCTTCATTCCGAGTTTTCCAGCCCGAGTTATGCTAAAAACTTTATTTCTTAAAAACCTGAAATTTTTCTCTCCAAGTTATTTCATTCTTAGTTCTTATTTTAATTAACATTTGAAACTCACCAAGAACATTATTCGATTCTCCATTTTATACTTTTCTTATCTTAGTTCCCAAGCCGCCCAAGCCATCCCAAGGCTGAGACGCACCGCCTAACATCGCACCGATTCAAGCTACGCAAATTGTCCAACTTTTATCATTCGAGCACGTTTCGATGCTTATTCATATCAATTTATGTCATGATATATGTTATACAATATTATTTTCAAAAGTGGTCCCGCCATATTAGTATAATTCTAGCTAGTCGTGTAGTGCTAGCCGTTACTCATCTATAGGGTGCTCCTGATCAGAGTGACCAGACCTGGCCAGTGTCCGACTGCATAGCAGTCACCCACCCAAACTCCAAATCGGTTTGGGGCGTGCGCGTGTTAGGTGCTTTGCACCAGATCGTAAGGGATACCACTCTATTTTTCCTATATATACATACGTATACCATGTCTACTTTTATTTGTTTACATCTATGTCAAATCCATTTAATGCGTGTTTAGCCCCGTCCCCGTTTTCAAAATGATTTTAAATGCCGGCACCGAAAACCGTTTTCGAACGGTTTGACGTGTTGGAGGTTTGTGTACTGAGTGTTTCCCCACTCACTTTTGCGCCTGTTTTAAATGTTTTGTTTTAGGAGGTTCGAGCTCCCAAGGCAAGGGTAAATCCAGTCAGAAGTAATCCGACCCAAGCAAGGCAGACTCTAAGGTCTTTCGCGAGTTGGCAAGGGCATTCAGGGGGTTGAAGAAGTTGTGGAACCTTTCTATTAATATGATTATGTACCTATTTCAAGTGTTGTATAAGTGGTGTATAAGTTGGCTTTTGCTGGTGTTAAGCTTGTTTTCCCTTATGGTTTGAAGTTTGATTGTGGTTGTGTTACCTTGTCCCGAGTGGGGACGGCGGTAATACTCCAACCTAAGTGTACCGCTGCGCTAATCACAGGTTCGGCATCATTATTAGTGGTTTAATCTTGTGGTTACAAGTTGGGGTGTTACAGTTGTGGTATCAGAGCGGTGTTATGAGTGGAATTTGAGGTTGTAGAACTCCCTAAGATATTGAGTATTATGCTTTAGACTTGAGAAGAAAAGTTAAGTATGTGTGAAATGTGTATCTCTTGTGGTCAGTTTGGGAAAAACTTGTGATTATGTGGGATTTGTTGAAGAGCATGAAGCTCTAGGTGTTGTATAGAGTATGAATTGTTTTCCTTGCAGGTATACAAGATTATGTAAATTTGGGGATAGCTCTATTTACAGGGGAAGTCCTGCCGAAATTTCCCCAGGATTTTAGCGAACTCTTGTCAAATCTTAAGGAGAATTTAAGTGAAATTGAGTTGAGTCTAATGGTTTATGCAAGTAAAGCTTGATAAGTATATTGGGGAATAATGAAGCATGTTAAAGTTTTTTTTTTAAAAAAGGTTCGTAATTGTTAATGTAACGGTTATAATACAAGTCCCAAGTGGGATTGGTGTAGGGTGAAATGAGTACTTGAGTTCAGTATGGGAGAAATTTGTAAGGACGTCCAAAATGACGCGATTTAAGAGCTACAAGAAATTGTTAAAAAGAAATTGAACAAGAGCTTCTTTGATTGCTCATAAGGGGTTAACTTGGTTGAGACTCGAACCTTGCCATGTATTTTGTTTCTTTTATTTACGTCATCAAGTTTTCTTTAATTTGTTAAGACTTTTAAAACCTTGCGTTTGCACTTTATGTATGATGTAGATGGATGCCAACGGCAACCCTCTCCCAAATCCTTTCGCGATGTTCATGGAACCTACTACGAATGTTCGAGCTCATCTCAAAGTCTTGCAAGATGCTTTCGAAGTTCATTGCGCTGCAAATCCAAAATCCGAATACCATGACGATGATTGTCGAGCCCGATGCTTACTAGCCACTCTTCCCCACGAGAGCCCGTGGGATGATATTAGAGACAGGTATCGCCAACTGCTCCTTCGAGGAGAACCAGGACGTCATGCGTAGTGCCTTAATTATGTTGGAGCTTGGAATCAAATAGCTATGGAGGCAGTTATCACACAAACTGCGCAATCACTGGGCCTCCATGTCAGCAAGCTAGGACCCTACCTATACGAGATGCTAGCGTTGCCCGCTCCTCCTAATGCAGGAGTGACTCCACCGCATGTGTTTTCTCCACCGGCGGATGAAGTACGGTTGCACTTTACACCTCTCATCACGGGACGCCCGATCGTTCCGAGATCGCATACTCATGGGGAGACTACCCCCACAGCCCGAGAGGCCGGGGAGGAAGAAGATGACCCTAGCATGGATCGGGACCAGGAAGTGGAGCGCCCAGGGCCTAGGCACTCCAAGAACCGCGACGAGGGAACATCTAATCATGTAGTGCCGGTAGCGAAGCGCTACGACTGGACCGACTTAGGGCCCAAGATCCGTCGCACCAAGTGTAAGAGTGTTCGCCCCTTGCGACTGCGACTGCGACACGTGGAGGAAGCTAGGGAGCAGGAAGGGTCCAACTCACAAGTTTGAAGAAGACTGAATATAACTAACTTTTGTGCAGGGATAGCTAGGAAGCTAACCTTACCTTAGATTAAGCTAGATGACTGCATACACATCGCGGGTGACTAAATATTTTGCCTTGGGTCACCTTTGTAATTAGTCAAACTATGCTGATTTTTGTGATCTCCCTTTAATTATTTTGCGAAAGGGGAGCATTGGTTGTAACTCGGGGAAACCTTAGAACTTGTTTATTTGCTATTGCGCTGTTTTATGAATGAAGGACGGGAAAAGCCTGCCGTAAGACAATTGAAAAGGGGTTTTCATTCTCTCAATTGGTTGCGTTTGGGTGCAGTAGTATTATATATGTTGGGTTTTCTTTTTCCTTACCGCATAGGTCGATGTGTCTTATGATATTATGGGATTGTGAGGATTTTAGTTGGGGTTTCTAATATTACATGCATGTATGTGGGTGTTATAACCTAACGAAGTAACAAGGATCCTATAAGGAGACGCTTGGTAAAAACTTAAAACTTCTATGACTGAGTTATGAAAAGGGGGAATAGTGTTAAATTATGTGGAATAATAATATGCTTTGTTGTTATATTGTAGCATGTCGCAAAGTTCGGGGAATTCACCACCACTAGGAGGGTCCGAGAATGAAGCTTCGAGAAGAAACCAACTTGAGATACAAGGGCCTCAAATTAACCCAGGATTAGTTACCCATCCTGAGTCGTCTTTAGGTTCCGCCCCTCTTAATCCACCACCATATCCTGACCCCTTTGGGATTCTAGTTCAAGAATTACTCAAGCGTATACCCATTCCCTTTGTGGGTCAAGCAAGTCAGCCTAGGGAAGAGAATTACGCAGATAGGGTAGCCAGGAGGAACCCAACTTTTTATACGGGAAGTTATGACCCCGTGGTGCTAGAGGAATGGATTCGAGAGATGGAGAAAATCTTTGAGGTAGTTGAGGTGCGCGAAGAAAAAAGGCTGACAATAGGGACCTATTACCTAAAAGGAGAAGCTGATATCTGGTGGAAGACCATTAAGGATGCATACCAGGGGACTGATAAGTCTTGGAACGATTTTCTAGGCAATTTGAGAGCCCAGTTCTACCCCGTCTCCCTTAGACGTCAGAAAGAAAAGGAGTTTCTGGAATGGAGTATGCTCAATAGGGATATCACGGTGATGCAGTACACGGCGAAGTTTAACGAGCTGGCTCGTTTTGCCCCGGACTATGTGGCCTCGGAAAGGTTGAAACTGATCTGGTATGAGGGAGGCCTAGCGCCATACATTCGTAGCCAGTTGTCGTCCCATCACTTTCTAACCATGCAAGAAATGTATGAAAGGGCTTCTGAGGTAGAAAGGGTAAGAAAGGAGTTGAGAGCCCTAAACCCGGGAAACCAAGGGAATACAAAGAGAAAATGGAATGATAGGGGAGTGACTAGTGTGCCTACCGTGGAGGGTAATCAGGTCAAGCGACCAATGCCTCCGACTCCCAAGAATCAAGTCGCCGCAGCTGCTGTTAGGGAACCCTGCAAGAAGTGAGGCAGAACAAACCACACTACCGCCCAATGTCAGGTGGGCACCGGCAACTGCTTGTGGTGCGGGGCATCAGATCATAAGACTCTGGAGTGTCCAAGGAGGTCACGAAAACAGGAACCGAGTACCACACGAACAGCACCGCCAGTGAGGACCACGCCACAGCAGGGCAGTGTGGGTCAAGCATATGCCATGGGCAGGAAAGAGGCAGTAAGATCTGATATGGTCGTAACTGGAACTGTTAATATATGTGCACAACCTTTAATTGCATTGTTTGATTCTGGTGCAACACATTCTTTTATCTCAACAAGAGTTGTCTCGAAATTAAATTTGCAAAGTCTAGCCTGCGCGGTGAAAAATTCCATCAGTTTACCTAACGGTCAAACCATGTTGTGCACAAATAGTTTTGTGGGTGTACCACTTATGTTGAATAAAGAAATATTTCCAGTTAATCTTATTCAGCTAGATCTAGAGGAATTCGATATTATCCTAGGAATGGATTGGTTGAACTTCACTCAAGCGCAGATTAGATGCGGGGAAGGAATAGTTATCCTTAAGAATGCTTCAGGAAGAGAAGTTCGTTTCATTGGGGACTTGGGAGTTAAACCGTGTCCCATCATAGCTTATGTGAAGGCTCGAAGACTGCTAAATCACAGGTGCGAGGGCTACCTATGTTCGATAAGTGAAGGTCCGAAGAGACCACCCAAGATAGAAGAGATCCCCGTGGTGCGCGATTTTCTAGATGTTTTTCCCGAAGAAGTTACGGATTTACCCCCGAGAAGGGAGATCGATTTTGAGATTGAGCTAATTCTGGGAACTAGACCTATATCTAAGGCACCTTACAGAATGGCACCCGCAGAACTTAAGGAGTTAAGGGTACAATTGGATGATTTGTTGAGTAAAGGATTCATCAGACCTAGTACATCACCCTGGGGAGCTCCAGTGTTATTTGTGAGGAAAAAGGACGGTAGCTTAAGGCTATGTATTGACTACCGGGAGTTGAACAAGGTTACCATCAAGAACAAGTACCCTCTCCGAGGATCGACGACCTATTCGATCAACTCCAAGGGGCCGGAGTGTTCTCCAAGATTGATCTAAGGTCAGGTTACCACCAACTTAGAGTTAGGGCCGAGGACATTCCCAAGACTGCTTTCAGGACAAGATACGGGCATTATGAATTTACAGTGATGCCGTTTGGGCTTACAAATGCACCAGCAGTCTTTATGGATCTGATGAACTGAGTGTTCAAACCTTATCTGGATAAGTTTGTGGTAGTATTTATAGATGATATTCTAGTGTACTCAAAGAAGCAGGAAGAGCACGAGAGCCATCTAAGGATTATCCTTCAAACCTTACGGGAACGACAATTGTATGCTAAATTCTCGAAGTGCGAGTTTTGGCTTAAGGAAGTGGCATTTCTAGGGCATATAGTTACTATGAAGGGATCAGGGTGGACCCTAGCAAAGTTTCTGCCGTTCAGGATTGGGCAAGACCCACTACGGTTAGCGAAGTTCGAAGCTTCTTAGGTATGCCAGGATATTATAGGAGATTCGTTCCGAATTTCTCTAAGATAGCTCTTCCGCTGACTAATCTTCTCAAAAAGTCAACCCATTTCGAATGGACCGGTGATTGTGAAGAAGCGTTTCAGGCGCTCAAGGAAACATTAACAATCGCACCGGTGTTATCCCTTCCCGAGGAAGGAAAGGAGTATGTGGTATATAGTGATGCATCCCATCAAGGGTTGGGATGTGTGCTGATGCAGGACAACAAGGTGATAGCCTATGCGTCACGGCAACTAAAGCCTTATGAAAAGAATTATCCAACACATGACCTAGAGCTCGCAGCGGTGGTGTTTGCCCTGAAAATTTGGAGGCATTATCTTTATGGAGTTCCTACGACTATCTTTACGGACCACAAAAGTCTCAAATACATATTCACTCAAAGGGAGTTGAATACCATCCTGGTAAAGCAAATACAGTGGCTGACGCTCTGAGTAGAAAGACTCAGCATGGGAGGTTGACCGGTCTCGAGATCCACCCAAAATTACAGCAAGAGTTGAGTAAAGAAAACGTTGAGCTAGTTAAGCGAGGGGAGGTGATTAAGAGATTGGCTGCATTGTCCCTACAACCGTCCATTATTGAGGAAATTAAGACAGAACAGTTAAACGATCCCGAGCTTAAAAGGATCAAGGATAATCTAGTCGTGAAGGGGATGCCGGGATTCTTGATTCAAGAGGACGGAACCTTAAGGTTTCAGAATAGGTTATGTGTACCCAACAGGGGAGATTTAAGGCTTAAGCTGTTGGAAGAAGGCCACAATTCATCCTATTCCGTACACCCGGGAGGTACAAAAATGTATAGAGATTTAAGGGGAAACTTTTGGTGGCCAAATATGAAGAGGGACATAGCCAACTATGTGGATAAATGCTTAACATGCCAAAGGGTCAAGGCAGAGCATCAACGACCATCAGGTGAACTTAGACCTTTGGAAGTTCCCACATGGAAATGGGATTCGATTTCTATGGATTTCATTATGGAATTGCCCCTCACTATATCCAGAAGGAATGCCATCTGGGTGATTGTGGACCGCCTTACAAAGTCGGCACATTTTATCCCTATCCATGAAGGGTGGAAGGTAGATAAGTTGGCAGATATATACATTCAAGAGGTTGTCCGGCTGCACGGAATCCCAAAAGATATAGTATCCGATCGAGACACAAGATTTCAATCGAGATTTTGGAGCGCGCTACAGAAGGCTTTCGGTACCAAGCTCAACTTTAGTAGCTCCTACCATCCGAAGAGTGACGGTCAAACCGAAAGAGTGAACCAAATCGTAGAGGATATGCTGCGTGCGTGCGTTTTAGATTTTCAAGGGAATTGGGATAGATATCTCCCGCTCGTAGAGTTTTCGTATAACAATAGCTATCAGTCCACCATTAGAATGGCTCCATTTGAAGCTCTTTATGGCCGACGATGTCGCACCCCGTTGTGTTGGGGAGATCTAGGCGAAGCACTAGTCATAGGTCCCGAGTTAATCCAAGACACCACGGATAAAATCAGAGTCATTCAGCAACACATCAAGACCGCCCAGAGTAGGCAAAAGAGCTATGCGGATAACAGGCGAAGACCGCTCGAATTTCAAGTCAGAGACCAAGTTTTTCTTAAGGTTTCTCCAACTAAAGGGGTCCGGAGATTTAACATCAGAGGGAAATTAAGCCCTCGCCATATCGGGCCATAGCCCATTGTGGAAAAGATCAATTCAGTGGCATATCGGCTAGAGTTACCCTCTAGCTTAGGGAAGACTCATGACGTTTTTCACGTTTCCCAACTCCGGAAATACGTGCGGGACCCGACGCATATTCTTGATGAAGAACCCCCGCTATTAGCCGAAGATCTAACTTTCGAGCTGCAGCCGATTCAGATTTTAGATCAAAGAACTAAAAGACTACGTTCAAAGGAGGTTCCCTTAGTCAAGGTGCTATGGGCAAATCAAGACACCTCAGAAGCCACATGGGAAACCGAGGAAAGCATGAAGAAACAATACCCTCATCTCTTTGGAGGTAAATCAACCGCAATCGCTAACAACAGACAGTTTCGGGGACGAAACTTTCTTTTAGGGGGGGAGGGTGTAACTGTATTAATTAATGTTCTAATTGTCGTAATTAGCTAAATTACGTTCTAATTTTTTTTTTCGATTTTATCTAATTTATTTTTGTAGCGGTGACAAGTCTCGAGCAGGGGATGGCAAAAGGTGACGAGTTATTGGTTTAGAAATCTTTGAATTACTTAGTTCACCCGTTAAGTTAAACTATTTCGGGTTTTATCGTTTACGTTATTTCTTTAACCAAAAAGGGGTTTAATTATTTCTCCATAACATTTGTATTTTATTATCCAAACCTTAATTTATTTGGGTTGTACTCTCTTTATTTATTTACAAGTAATATTTATATTTTACCTATTTAACTTCTCTTTAATTTAAGGTTCCACTTTATTGTACCGATTTGTTATCGATTAATTTTATTCAATACAAACTAATTATTTCAAACTAGTGTACTTACAATTGTTTTATTTTAGCTTGATGTTTCTAATGTCATTAAGCCTCTAAATGTTGTCCTAATTTAATTAGTATGGGTTATATAATAGTGTTAGAAGGGGGTAGGGGTTCATTTTTACCTTCTAATTTTCAAACACCCCCACACTTCTCCCTCTTCTCCCTCTTCCCCTCTGCAACCCCTCCCCTCTGCTGCTGTTTTCGGGCCACCGGCGCCGCCTCCCACCGCCGTCCAAGGGTGGCCGCCAGCCACTCCTTCCTCTCTCTTGTGTTTTCATCAATTTTCTTCATCAAAGGTAACCTCTCAAACCCCCAATTCAAATCCAATTAAACCCTAATCTGAAATCCATGTTCTCCTTATGTTATTCTTGCAATTTCTATATCTTTTATACTCCTTTAGCATGAATTCAAAGTTGTGGTTGTATTAGCTAAGTTAGGATTTGAAGTTTGGTTGAATGCATGTGAGTTTTGGGTTGTTTTTGAGGTGTTTTGGTTGAAATTATGTTGGATAATGATTTTCCTCTTTATGCATGTGAGTTTATTGAAGAAACAGTGAGTTTAGGGACTGATTATGAGTATTATTCATGTTAAGCAAGTGTTCTCATGCTCTAATATTATAAATTAGAGAGTTTTCATGAAGAAGGTGCTAGTTTGAATGTGGGTTCTAGTAGCTTGTTGAATACATGGTTGCATGGAAGGTTTATGGTTTTATTTGAATAAGTTTTGAATGTTCATTTCTGGAAATATGATAAATGTTAGCTAATTTGAGGTTTGGTTGTGAATTGGTATGATTTAGAAGCTTAAACAAACATTAGAAGTGAAATTAAGGGCATTAAAGTTCTGTTTGGGAATCTGATTTTTACAGAGAATTAAGAGTATGATTTTAACTCAGATTTTTACTCCATATGATAGCCCAAGGTGTTAGCTAACTATAGGCTTTGAAAATTCAAGTTTCCGACATGCGTAGGCCGAGATATGGCCAAAACCGTGACGACACGAAATTAATTACGTTTTCTGAGTCAGTGATTTGAGGGCGGATTTTCATCCATTTAGAGACCTTATTAGTTTCTGAGGTAAACATGAACGTTTTAAGTCACATTGCAAGCTTTCCGGAAAGGTATGGTTTGTAGACTTCCGATGTCAGGAGTGAGAGTTATAAGGTCGCGAATAAGGGCTGTCCATAGAGGTTCTGCCCAGAAAATTTAGTAAAAAATTGAGATTTTGTGATCCAATGTCAAGCCTTTAAGGGATTCTTTTTATTGGAGACTCTTTGGTCAATATTAGGACACCCAAGAAGTGTTTCCTAAGTTGAAAATGCTAGCTTTTAAAGGTTAAGGTTACTTATCAAAGTTATAATTTTTATGATCAAGTTTGAAGGTTTAAAGCATATAGTGATAATCGACCTAAGGTTGGGTTGCGGATCGCATCAGTAACACAAGAGCTCTTTGAGGTCTAATGATCCTAGGATTTAGTCCTTCATCAATTCTTAAGTCCAATGCATCATTTAAACGCTTCCAAAGCTCATCAATCTATCTCTATAAGTTTTTTCTTCGTCGCTTAGCGACATACCAAATAAACCCAAGGCACTCCGTAATCTTTATTCTAGCTTTTCGTTTTCCTTAATTTCCATTCTACATCAATATAATTACTTTAAGTCATTTCGCATTTTAAGCTACCTTTCGTTCTTGTTCAAGCCTCTTTATGAGTTCGTATCAAGAGATCAAATCGAAGGTTTTTAGTTTTTAAACTACAGCTTCAGCTTCTGTCCGGGCTATTTTTCAGGCCCTTACCTTCATTTTTAGACCTCGGTCATGTTGACAAAGTTGTAGACCATGATTTTCCCTATTCCGAGAAGTACTCGTTTGCTTCATTCCGAGTTTTCTAGCCCGAGTTATGCTAAAAACTTTGTTTCTTAAAAACCTGAAATTTTTCTCTCTAAGTTATTTCATTCTTAGTTCTTATTTTAATTAACATTTGAAACTCACCAAGAACTTTATTCGGTTCTCCATTTTATACTTTTCTTATCTTAGTTTCCAAGCCGCCCAAGCCATCCCAAGGCCGAGACGCACCGCCTAACATCGCACCGATTCAAGGTACGCAAATTGTCCGACTTTTATCATTCGAGCACGTTTCGATGCTTATTCATATCAATTAATGTCATGATATATGTTATACAATATTATTTTCAAAAGTGGTCCCGCCATATTAGTATAATTCTAGCTAGTCGTGTAGTGCTAGCCTTTACTCATCTATAGGGTGCTCCTGATCAGAGTGACCAGACCTGGCCAGTGTCCGACTGCATAGCAGTCAGCCACCCAAACTCCAGATCGGTTTGGGGCATGCGCGTGTTAGGTGCTTTGCACCATATCGTAATGGATACCACTCTATTTTTCCTATATATACATACGTATACCATGTCTACTTTTATTTGTTTACATATATGTCAAATCCATTTAATGCGTGTTTAGCCCCGTCCCCGTTTTCAAAATGATTTTAAATGCCGGCACCGAAAACCGTTTTCGAACGGTTTAAACGTGTTGGAGGTTTGTGTACTGAGTGTTTCCCCACTCACTTTTGCGCCTGTTTTAAATGTTTTGTTTTAGGAGGTTCGAGCTCCCAAGGCAAGGGTAAATCCAGTCAGAAGTAATCCGACCCAAGCAAGGTAGACTCTAAGGTCTTTCGCGAGTTGGCAAGGGCATTCAGGGGGTTGAAGAAGTTGTGGAACCTTTCTATTAATATGATTATGTACCTATTTCAAGTGTTGTATAAGTGGTGTATAAGTTGGCTTTTGCTGGTGTTAAGCTTGTTTTCCCTTGTGGTTTGAAGTTTGTTTGTGGTTGTGTTGCCTTGTCCCGAGTGGGGACGGCGGTAATACTCCAACCTAAGTGTACCGCTGCGCTAATCACAGGTTTGGGATCATTATTAGTTGTTTAATCTTGTGGTTAAAAGTTGGGGTGTTACATAATTCCATACAGACTAATACTTTGCATTTTACTTCCCCTCTTCATTGAACTTACTCCCTGACATTCATTTCCTATAAAAGGGATAGGTAGGTACGGAGGGAAAATATGGTAATAGAAAGATACAATTGATAAGAGGTATAAGCATGAATTCCCAAGTTAACGAGGAAACAAGGATTTACATCGATGGCTTTAATATTTCATGGTGGAATGTAGAATTTCATCCGTTCACCATCACGTATACATATTGGGCAAGAATAATGGTTACTAAAAGATAGAACAATCGATGCAGACAGAGATTACAATGATTTTCTGTATAAGAGGGCTCGTAAGAAACAATGAAATGAGCTTGGTTTGGAGAAAAGGATATTAGAATAACCTTTTGATTCCTGAATTAAGATAATCAATGACTAGGATGCATGAATATTTTGCAGAAGTTACTTTGAGCAACAAGGCATAAGTTATTGGTTTCGAATGAATTAAGACCACTACTGGAACCAAACCATGAATCCGAGGTGTAGATTCACCACAGAGAATGACGATTACTTATGAAAAGAAGAAATAGTCCGAACAAAAGGGCTTTAGGAATAAGTAAAGTCTATCGCTAATGAAATGTTGAATGGGTCGTAGTTAAAAGAAAGACAATTGCGAAGAAATTGATAGCCGCAAAGAAATTGTTAGTAAATTGGTAATAAATCGATAAGGACATATCATTAATGAGCTAGAATGTTTGGCAGGTAACAATGATAGAATCTCATAAGAATTCTTGAAGATGAACACAGACAGAAAATGAGAAACTTGGATTCAATATTGCGGTGATAAGGGAAAAATTTATTGTGAGGATGCATAATGCGACTGTAAGATAAGGGTTTGGTTCAAGAAATGAATTTGAAATATGATAGTCATGTAGAAGAGGTTGTAACCTCATAATGGTTGTTCGCTAACAATGGTTAAGTGATTCCGGTATATGAACATTGGCAAAGGGGTAGAGGCTTCTAAATCCTCAAAGTCATGTCGGATATCTCTCCAAGTAATTCACCCATACATATACATACAAGTATATTCGCCTGATCTTACAACTCCCTTTTCCCCCCATTCTAAATAATATGTTTCTAACTCTATTATTTTCTCCTTCTCCTAATATACTTCTTTCCCCTACATTTTTCATTACATATAGTTATGATAACAATAAGTATCGCCTCATGAATGTCAGAATCTCTACGTTCGTGCCATTGGCCCCTATCATAGATACTATATTCATAAAAACCTCTGTTCACCTTGTAGACCATCATTGGTAAGCCGTTAAACCAAAATAAAAAATTAAAAAAAATTGAGAATTCGTAACCACTTTTTCTTCCCTACCACTTTGTAGTAATTTCAGTAGAGTTCCCTGGAATACGACTACTTAAACTTGAAAGCACTTATGATAACCCTATACGCAACAACTTAGACGTAATCGGGTGCACTAAGATTACACGCCCATTTACACATTTGTCATGCCATTCATGGCTTCACCGACGTCTTCAACTATATAAAATCTTGTCATACGATGGTTCTCTTAACAAAATTCAGGGGGCATACACTCATGTATATGTTTGCTTCCCGTTTTAGAAACCACCATGCGTGCTTACACTTCCCTTGAACATCTCTAGAGTCAGACCTACTTGCCCTAGTCCCAAAATTTTGCTTGGGCAACATTTAAACATAGTTCGGTTGGTAATATAGTCCTTTTTTATAATCACATCACAATTTCCGATTACATCTAAGTTGACTATACAAACATAATAAATACACATCATTATCCTCTTACCCTCATGTAACCACCTTTGTCTCTTCAAACTGTCCTAGGTGGAGGTGTAGACTTCATCGTCTGAGCCATTGCTTTCTTTAGATCTTGGGTAACTCTTCGCCCATTTCTACTCTTACATTCTACTTCTTGGTTCAAACTAGTTTTTGATGACCTTAGGACACGATGCTACTTATACCACACTTATTCATTAGAATCATACAATGTAGTGAGAGAAAAGATTGGGGTCCTAAGAGGTCGATAAAGTAACATGGTATCTTCTATATAGAAATACCCTTGAAGTCCCCGCACTCCTGTAGTTGCAACTTAAGGGTCAAAATGGTCCATGCTCCTGACGTTTGGGACTTTTCCTCGTGTATATTCTAGTTATTTGTGTAGGTGAAATCATGGCACTTGTTTTGGAACCATATCCATGGATGATTACCTGGGTGAGTCACCAGAAGACGGTGAGCTCTCCTAACCTGATCATGGTATTGAGACTGTGGATTCTACCTTAACACAATAAAAAAAAACCTCTATAAACCTCGGACATGTGTGGAGACCAGCTCCTCTGGTTCCACACGAATAGCTTAAGGGTTTGGCAATTCCACATCCGCCATCCAACATATCATATGTCAGTTTACAAATTAATAAAATAGAACAAACATTCTATCGGCATAAGCTTGTATCATCTTTGCCCATATTTCCAGCATGCAAATCCAAATCCTTACATATCTTGATATTCTAAGCAACCCCCTTTTATGAATTTAGCATAAAACCATATAATATACCTAAATTTGTTAATCTAACTCTATTCCAAGAGCATGCACCCATTCCTAACCCTAATTCATTCGACCATAATGAATTAAACAACCAAAAACCTTAAGCATAATCATCATTAACTATAATAAGTACTTATTCAAACACAAAACACAACACTCCATCAATAACTTACCAAGTTTCTACTTGATTCCCTTCTAACCTCAACAATGTCCCCTTGGATTATCTTAAACTCTTGATTAGCTTTTGGAAAACATGGAAAAACAAAGAGTACTCAGATTGTATCTAAGATTTCTTACTTGAAAGAGTGAAGAACAAGAATGGAATGAATTACCACTTCAAAGAGGAGAAAGGAAGGAGGAAAGGAGTGATGGTGGTCCGGTGGCGCGAGGGTGGCCGGCGATCTTGCCGGAGCTGTGCTGGCTGGTGGGGGCAGGGAGCTAGGACGGAGGGCAGCTGGGCAGACCTGGCGTTGGGCAGAGGGAGGGCCGAGCAAGAGAGGTGTGAGGGAGAGAGTGTATGTGATTGATTAAATGATCCCCCAAAAGAGGTGTATTAACACAAGGCCATATATATCTATACTAAAGAGACCCAACTTGGCCTTCTCTTCTCTCCCTTAGCTGGCCAAGATGATGGCCCAAATAAATTATTTCATCAATTTTAATTTCCCCTCTTATATCTCCCTATTTTCTTAAATTACCGAAAATTGCTAGCCGTAAAAAAAAAATGTTATCGATTAGCCAAATAAAAATATCCAACACCTCCATAAAATTCCTCATAGTTATAACCTTAAATAATTTTGAATAAAGAAGGACTCCGTACATCGGTCTCGGTAAAAGAATTCATGTACGATCATAACCATCATAAAAATTATCGGTGGCGATTTTTCCAAGAAAGAAAATTAAATTGAATCGTTGATGATCGTTGCACTGTTCAAGTCCTGGAAAACATACACTGGGTTAGAAAAATGGAACATGCACTTTAATTAATCATGATTTAATTTTAACTTTAACTATTTAAACTACTAAGTACGTATTAAGGGACAATTTTTTCGGGTTATTACAGTTTATAGAAGCTATATCCACAAAAGGAAAAGAAAAGGAAAGAGGGAAAGTGAAAAACAAAACAAGTTTGGAAAAGAAAGAAAAGAAAAGCTGCTTATTCTAAGAATTATGCAATCGCCGCATGGAAAACAATACTAATCACCTATGAACCATTATAAGCACATCAAAATAACCTAATTCAAGACATTGCCAATCTTTAAGGTTTTTGATTCCCAAACGTTTCCTACAAAATAAGATCCTATGTGCTCAAGTGCAAGTGTTATTCTAATCGATTCTGATCGATCTAAAGCAAATCACAATCCAAGCTTGTATCGAAGCAGAAAGAATTATTTAGGTGATATCCTCCCTTGCTTATGACGCCCTTGGCTTGGTGAGGGCCGCAGGAGAAGCAAGGAAAGACTTCACATTTATTACGATTCTTTTTGGTGTTGGGTTTTTCCGAAAATTTAACGGCCCAACATTTCCAACTTAACTCAACAATCTTTGGTGTTAGTTTTTTTTCGGGAATTGCACGGCCCATAAATGGGGGTACCCTCCCAACACGAGCTACTCCATAAGCAAACGAAGTGCTTAAGGGGTAAGAGCGACGTACCGTTCATACCAACTCGTGTAGGTGTACTAACTTTAAAATTACACTTTCAAGGTTAATGCCGGGATTTTAGGGATTTGCAACGGCCCTCCGAAAAGGGGTCACCACTCATACCAACTCGTGTAGGTGTACTAACTCAGTCGTTTTGCCCAGAATTTTACGCGGAAATCAGCCCGTCGCGAGTGCGACGCATCATGTCGAGGGTGCGACTAGATTCTGCCTTCAGACGATATTTCCTCTCCGTGACACGTCGCGGGTGCGACCAGACGTGACTCGGGTGCGACGAAGTTTTGGACTTCTTCCCTTCAAAAATCTCCAAGGCTTGCTCTATGCCTGTCACGGGTGTGATAGTTTCCGTCACGGGTGTGACGTCCTTCTGATTTCTTGCCTTAGCTGCTGTAATGGAATCACAGGAAATGGTCACGGGTGTGACCATTATTGTAGCGAGTGCGACGCCCATTTTACCTGTGTTTTGACTGGTGTAACACAACCCCTTTGGATTTCTGCTCAATCTTGCCACCTTTGCCTTGGTTTTGGCTCAAACAAATTAGTACCCTACAAAACTCAAAATGACCATAATTAATATATAAACAAGGGGTTAAAACAAGCAAAATACCCTATATATGATAAGAATTCGGTTCGAAACGAGACCGAACACTTGTCAGATTCTTTTGTGGCATCCATGGAAACGCTTTGTGCGCCTTTTCTCAGTTGAAGATGTGTTTCTTCTTTTCGGCTTTTTTCTTTTCCGTTCCTTTTTTCTTTTGTTTTCCCTTTTAATTATTGTGTTAGTAATGACACTTTTGTAATTGTTGGTACCTTCTTCTCCCCCCTTGTTATATCCCTTCTTTTGGAAGAAGAACATAATTTTGAAGCTATTGAAATGAAATCTAGGGTTTACTCCCCAAATTCTCTCCCAAATCTTGTCCTTACTTTATTCATTGTCAATGGTGGTGTTAACAGCTCATTTCCTTTATATATTAGTAGTGGTTATCTTTATCTAATCCTGGTGGATTTGCAAGCTCTCAACATTGGTGACTTCCATTGTTGAGTTCATATCAAAGTCCCAAGCTCCATTGAAGATATCGGGTTCATCTTTTTCATCTTCTTCGATCAACTCAAGCACCCATATTCCACCATGCTCATGCTCCATTTTTGTACACTACTAGCAATTTTTTGGTGAAGTAGATCATTTGCACACTATTAAGGACTCCTGCAATCTAGCATAAATTCCTTTGAACACTAGCACAAAGTCCTTTGCACAATATTTTTTGTGGCATATTTTTAGGCATTACCTATATCTAAAACTAGGTTTGCACTCGATATCATTATCATTTTTATTCATATTTATGTAATCAATTGTACATTGTCATAGAATCCTTCGCACACTAATTTTTATGGGATGCTTCTAGGTAGGGATGGCAATGGAGCGGATCGGGGACAGGATATTCCCCGTCTCTATCCTCGCTCCTAAAACTCGTCCCCATCCCCGCTTCGGGGAGTGATTCTAGCCCTATCCCCATCCCCGTGGATTCCCCATCCCCAACAGGATCCAATGGGGATTTTTTAAAGCTATCCAAACAAACGGACCCGATTTTTAATCAGACCTGGTTTTAACCTGTTCAAAATACAACGTATTTAACTTGCTGAAGCAATAATACATCAAAATCAAACAATAATACCAACAAGTATTATTCGGAAAATCAAACAATAATACATCAACCAAATTACTACTTTATCCTTGCTATTAATATATATATATATATATATTGAATTATAATAAAGTTTATTTGGTAATTTTAAAATTTTCAGTGAATGGGATTTGGAGATGGGGACGAGGATGGGGATGGGGAAAATTTTAAAAACCCCCTCGGGGGAGGTTTCCACTGTGATTGAAGGCTTATCTTATTGTGAGGTTGCAACCTGTCCCTTGCTTGTTTGAACTCATGCACAATTGTGGCCTGCCTATATCCAGAGAAAGGATTCCCCGAGTTTCCAGTATGAACCAGCTTGTTCCTGATGTTCCAACAGGTCCACACTACCGTCATTGTTCTTTTCTAGAGTCAGAGCACCTCTATTTTTCGCTTCCTCAATCAGGTATGTCAAGGACCTATATCGCTTGTTTTCGGTCAGCTCCTGTAGGTTGGCCGGTATCCATATTCCTCTCGCAGCTCGGCACCAGACAAGGGCATACAACTCCGACTTCGTCTCATCCACACATAGCGGGTACATGGTGTTTGATTGCGGTATGCGATTAGCGATATCCTCTCTAGTTGGGAGAGCGGAGCACGGTGCACTCCAAGTGAGGCACTTGATTCTCGGTGGGAGATTTGTTCCCCAAACACTCACCCACATATTCTTCCCTTCACCCTCGCTGTTTTGTGGTGCCTCGGACGCTCTCTTTTTCACAATCAAATGGTACCGAACCGTCAACTCTCCGTTTTAGGCATAGTGTCAAATTAGTGTATCATCTTGCCAATCCTTACTAAGAGGTATATTTAGAATTAAGGCAACTAGTTCACCATATTTTCATTCTACGTTGCATCCTCGTAGTTTATTAGGTCCTCCACAGTTACCCACCTTCTTTCGACTTCATTGGCGTAATAAGCCTAAAAGACGTTGGGCGAGGCATCCATTTTTCTTCCCATATGTTCAGGCGTCTACCGTCCCCCACCACCCACCTCATCCCTTTGTTCACCACAAAAATAGCTACGTGCAGTCCCTTCCAAGTGAAGCTAGGACTGTTATCCAAAGATGCTTGGAGCATCAGTTCAGATGGGAAGTATATTGCTTTTAGAATTTGGAAAACTAGTGAGTTTTCGTCGTTCGTAATCCTCCAAACTTGTCTCGCCAGTCGGCCTAGATTAAACGCTTCTAAGTTCCGAAATCCGAGACCTCCATTCATTTTCCTCCACTGAAGTCTCTCCCTTGAGATCAGATGCAATTTTCTTTGCCCACGGTGGTGCCCCCACCAGTAGCTAGTAATGTGGGATTGGAGATCATCAATGACACTTGTTGGGAGCTTAAATATGCTCATGGTGTAAGTCGGAATCTCCTAAGCCACTGCCTTTACCAGTACTTCACGACCTGCCCACGAAAGATTCTTGCAAAGCCAACCATTTAATCTCTTCACGACCCTATCCTTTAGCGGTAAAAAACCTTTTGTCGGGGCTTGCCCTATTCTTGTCGGTAAGCTTAGATTTTTGTTGTTAGCAAGCACCTCCTTTATGTCCTACACAATAACAATCTCTGTCCTCCTTTGTAAGGACACATTCTTCCCGAAGGTAACTTGAGATTTGTCGAAGTTCACTTGCTGACGCGATGTCGCTTCGTACAGTTGAAGTATGCGCTCGATCTCCATTGCGTTAGTACAAGAAGCTTCACATAATATGATTGTGTCGTTTGCAAATAATAGATGTGACACAATAGGCGCTTGTCGGCTTATTGAAAGCCCCTTGATACTGTTTCTCTGGCATGCATTGTCGAACAGGTAGGAAAGCCCCTTAGCGCAGAACAAGAACAAATATGGTGATATGGGATGGCCTTGCCAGATCCCTCTTGTTGGTCTCACAAAACCCTTCGGTTCCCCATTGACTACGAAAGATAGCGTAGCCGTCTCAACCATGCTAATAACCACATTCACCCACTCCTCCTTGAAACCCAGTCTTAGCATGATTTTTCGGAGGAAAGGCCATTCTACGCGATCATAGGCCTTAGCTATGTCTAGTTTAATTTCCATAGCATTTCTTCAAAGTCTCCCTACATTCATCGTGTGGAATAGCTCGAAGGCAACAAACATGTTGTCCGTGATTTGTCTACCGGGCGTAAAAGCGCTCTAGTTGATCGAGATGACATGAGGTAAAAATTCCTTCAGCCTCCGAGTAATCACTTTTGTTGCTAGTTTATAGATGACATTGCACAACCCAATCAGTCGAAAGTCCCTCACCTCCTCCTGATTTTGTTTCTCGGGATGAGAACTACGTGGGTGTGGTTCAACTCGGTCGGTCATGCTTCCCCACTCAACATGCCAATCACTGCTCTTGTCACTTCCTGCCCCACCATCGGCCAATATGGAAGAAGAATGGGTTGAAACCATCCGGCCCTGGGGCTTTTTTGGCTTTATTTCCATAAGGGCTTCATACATTTCTTCCGGTCGGTATGGTCTTGTGAGACTATCATTCATCTCCTCTGTCACCTTACGAGGGACACAATTCAGCACCTTGTCCATCCCCACACAACCACTACTTGTGAAAAGTTCTACGAAGTAATCAGAGATGATGCTCTCCACCCTGGCCGAGTCAGAAGTCAGCTCCCCATTAGTGTCTCTCAAGGCATCAATGTAGTTGTTTTTGCTTCTGGTCGTTGCATGTTTCTAAAACCACGTCGAATTAGCATCCCCCTACCCCACGAAATCGACTCTTAATCTCTGCTACCCTAGCACTTCTTCCTTTCTCTGTAAATCTCCGATTTGCTCAAAGAGTTGTTGTCGTTTCAGGACCTCACCCGTTACGCTTAATTCCGTCTGCAGTAGTTTAATGTTCCTTTGGATGTGGCCAAAGTGCACCTTATTCCACTTTTCTCACTTTTTCATGCAAGACTTCGATTTTTCCATACAACCAACAATCGGGTTTGTCTGTAAACCTCTTGCCCAAGCTTCTTTATAACATTCTCACAATTGGCATCTAGCACCCACATGTTCGCGAAACGCTTCCGTTTGGCCTTTCCTAAACTCCTTTGATCTTCGTAGCAGTTGAGGATAATTTGGAGGTGGTCCGAGAAATCGTCGTCCCAATGTAGCACTCTCTCTAACAAAAAGCAGAGGCGCCATGCTGTATTAGCTAAAAAGCAATCAAGACGCTCCTTCACTGATTGTTCACCTTCACGCTTGTTCCACCATGCGTGGTCGTACCCACTGAAGCCCAATTCTGTGAGTTCGCAATCCTCTAGCGTGCTTTGGAAGGCGTCGAACACATTCTGAGCGTCATTCAAGTCCCCTCCTATCACCCATGGCATGTTCGGGTGAGTATTCAGGTCTTTTAAGAGATCACATGCTCTCAATTTATCCATATGTTCGGTATACCCATAATTTCGGCGAATCTCCACTTATCATTTTCTGCTACCCACTTTAGGTTTAGGTCTATGTGGTGAAAAGACCAACTAATCACTTCAACCTATATGTTTTGTTTCCACAACACTCCCAACCCCCCTGATCTCCAATAACTGCTTACACTAAAAAAACTCGAAGCTATTGAAGTTACTCATCACCTTGACAAATTTGCATCCATCAACTTGGTCTCCGATAAGAAGACCACTTCCGGCTTAGTCGACCTTTAACCGTGATAGGCCTTTAATCGCTGGGTTGCTAAGCCCCGGCTTAATGCATAAGATACTCATTGGCCTTGGCGGAGCTGGTCCTTTCCAGCCTCCGCCTTTTGCTTGCTTGATCCTCATGCCTCGCCTTACTAGATTAGGTGAGCCATCTATCTTGATCATCATGCCTCGCCTTACTAGATTAGACATATCGACATCAACCTTAATTTTGAGATGCTTTGAGTGAGCCAAGATATATATTCTCCTCATCGACATCAATGTAAGTGCCTTGTCGAGTTTCACCTTGGACGGTCTCTTGTTCCCATCTAGTTGTTTCAACAGTACCATGCAATTGTCGAACGTCCAAGGGTCATCATTCAAGACAGCATCCCTATCCACTTCAGAGAAAAACTGGAAAGAGAATAAATTTTTGCCCAACTCCTTTGTAACAACTCCTTGTGATGGCTTCCATATATCCCTCATGGTCGCCATGAATGCGTCATGATTGAATTTAGTCTGGGTGTGCAATCTTCCCACTAGGCACATCGTCGCCTGCTTCTCTACGTGTTCTTCATCTAGGTCGACAAACTCGAGGATTTCTTCCTCTTCCGCCGTCAAATTCAGTACCTTCAGTGTTTCCTCGATGTTATCCGCCATATCCCCAAGAATATTCTAGTGATCAACCGACTCCTTACTGACAACTAGGGTCTCGTAGACTCAACTCCATGCCTCCTACGAAGCGACTGCCTTCAACAAGCCCTTTCGAATCAAAGGGAAGAACTCCGCACTGCCTTTGGTGATCTTTAGGGTTTTAACGTTTTAGAGACTCGCCGCGGCGGGGAGAAGCCACGCACTAATTAATTTATACACCAAACATAATATGCAAATGAAAAAAAAATGATAATACTTATTTACATAAGAAATCGTAATGTGACTAATGCACACAAAATATCATATTATTACACACTAACTAAGATGTTTATCCACTCCAAATATTAAACTTATGCGAATCAACATTTTACTTTATACTCATATTTATAAGGGCATATATAAAAGATACACAAAAAGAAAAAAATTAATGCACAGTAAAGTTAATATTCATATCTTATATTGGTGTTGAACACTAATCTATATTTTAGAAAAAATGTTTTTAAAAAAATGAAGACCTGCAGAAAAAAAAAAGAAATTGAAAATGTATATAAAGAAGATTATTTCACGCGGAGGAAGGACAAGTAAAAATAATTATTGGAAGAATGTAGAAAAAAGCAAAACTACACCTAACATGTTTCAAACCCATGACACACTATCTATTTAGCTGTCTCCAACCAACTGAGGTAAAGCTGCTTAAATGCACTATATCACGCAAGTTGGTATATATACAAACAAAGCATAGCGGGAGTAAAAATGAGACTTGTGTTCCCGCGGGAGTTATATATACGAACAAAGCATAGTGGGAGTAAAAACGAGACTTGTACTCCTACGAGAGTACAGTCTAAGATTCGACGTCATATTTGTAATGAACAATCTAAATTAATTTACTAAATCCATGTGTAGAAATGTATGCTTTGGAAATAATGTATACAATCAAACACTAGTCACACTATTATAAATTACATTCAATCAATAATTCCAGTTGTAGGTAAGTGCACATAAAGAGAAAAGCCGCAATAAATAATGTTTACAAGGAATTCTTTATGGCATTATTTAGAAAGAAAATTTATATATTTGATAGAATTTTTTAATGCAATTTTTGAAACTCCCAATTAATTGACATGTGGCAATAAACTTCTTTTAAGTGCAAATTATTGTATGCTCCTGGAGCATGTGCTCCAAGAGATGACATGGCAGCCACGTAGGATGATATATTTTTTTAATTTCAGCAAAAAGTTGACGGTTACCAACAACGGTTACATAGAAGTTATCAAGTTAGTCATGGGTTACTATAGTTGTTCACTCCCATTAGTATGATCGTTCACTTGTAGATATCAGATTGTTCGCTCGTAAAAGTCATTGTTCACTTACAAATTTTCAGTAACTGCCTTTATCAAAATTGTTCACTATCTTAATCAATATTGTTCACTTACTTTAGCTATATTGTTCTCTTACTTCAATTGTGATGTTCATTTATTGCACTACATTGTTCACTTAATTCAACCGGCATAGCTTAAAGTTGTTTGTAACGTGGTTTTGTGGACCTCGGTTTTTATCGTTCTTCTCAGGGAGCTAGCGGCCTTGGTCATAGAAACTAAGTCAATGGTCGGGTCGAGATTGCTAAGGTAAGGATAATGGTTTGAAGAGGGTCACAACGCAAGAAATAAAGCTAAGGTCGGTCAAGAAATGGAAAATGGGCTTCGGAGGCTTTTCGGGATGCAAACAGGGATGAGGAAATGGGTTTTGCAAAAGGGAATAACACGAAGGGAGAATCAAGTGGCAATTCCGTTAAAAAATACCTACCGAGCTTCCTCGTCTGAGGATAGTCCGGATTAACTTCCTCAAAGTCCATCGACAGACCCAGAGGGTTAATGAAACGGAATTTCCTAGTTAGTTTCTATTCGCTTTCGTGAATAGAATACTAACTATCCCAATTCCCACCTTCCAACACAAGTGTTGGATGTATTCGGGAGCTTTCGAACCCAAATACATCCTACTTGAGGGAAGGATAGGAGTGGGAAATTGATTTCCCAACTAATTACTCACTAATATTGCTAACCCAAACCTAATCACCCATTCACACCCTTAATTACCCCCTAACCCATAGGGTTTCTAGCCACTAATCATGATAAAAACTAAGCTAACAACATCCAAACCAAACCTAAACATGATTTCTAACATCAAACAACCATAAACAAGCAAGAACAATGAAATAGCAAGTAAAGAAATTAAAAACAAGCAAAGTAATTAGCAAGGTAATTAATAAAAGAGTTAAGGAAAGAGAATACTTATCAAAGTGTTGTAGATGAACCAAGGAAAGCAATAAAAAGATAATCCAACAATCTTTCAATTGTTTGAATACCCAAATCTTCAATAATAAACACAAATCTCCAAAATCCTAGATTAATCTCTCACTAATCTCTCTCTAAAACCCCTAATTACAAAGCTGGAAATTGTCTAAGTCTATCCCTAGATGCCTCCCAAAGAAAATCGTCAAATGGGATATATATACAAGGCAAAACCGTTGGCCAAAACGCAGCACTTCAAGCCGAAAACACGCACAGGACATAGGGAGACGTGGCGCCACGTCTAGAGACCATTGCGGCCTTCGTTACGTCCGAAATCTGTATGGCGATTTAGGGCAGACAAGTTTTCGCTCCTTCACACCGTCGTGGCTACGGTCTCCCAAGACCGTGGTCACGGTCTTGCTCGGCCACTTCTTCCCTTAGACAAGTCATGAACCCACCGTGGCTACGGTCAACTTGACTATGGCCACGGTCTTGCTCGGCTTCAAAGTTTCTTTTGGGCGTAGCGCCCGCTACGAAAATGGTGACGGGGGTTACGCTTCGATGATCTTCAGCAAGCTTACTCCCTTTCGAGCTTCTTGACATGTCCGGCCTTTCCGTTTCCTTCGCCTTCAACTCGACCAAGACTCGGGAAATCACGGGAAATCTCGAGACTCCCAAAATAGGTGCAAAATGGCCCTTTTAACCACGTTTTGAGTAAAAACTCCAAAATCTACAAAATTACCAAAAATGCATTAAAAGTTATTGAATTAAACTACAAAACAAGTCAAAATCCTAAGGATTTATGCGGTATTTAGACACAAAATTGGGTCTAAACATTGTTCACTCTCATTAGTGTGATTGTTTACTGACATATATCATATTGTTCATTCATAAAAATGCAATTGTTCACTTTTCATTATGTAGGTTAATAAATTTGTTTACTAGCTTCTTTAATATCGTTCACTAAAGTTTACAACATGTCACTTTGCTAGTTTAACATAGCCTTGAAAATTGTCGAATCTAAAAGATAAATTGAACAATTATCTAAGTGAACAATGACAATATATTCGATGAACAACATAAACATGTCTGGTGCAACAATAAAAACATGTGAACAATATTAGTGAATGCTACGAGAACAATGACTACTAACTATATGTTGAACAAAACAAATTGAACTGGTGAACAAAACACTTTGAACCAATGAACAAAAATTGTCAGTTGAATTGCATCCAAAACATCAATTTTACAATGAAAATGGTCGTCATTCTTGTTTTCATCACCAGCCATCATCATCGAAGCCTCATCATCGGAATGGTTCATGATCGGTCCTGCTCTCCGGTCGCGGGCAAGTCGAATTCATTAAGAATTGATAGCAATGAAATTAAGATTTCAAACTTTCCTGATAATTATTCAATCTTTGGTCGCCATTCTTGTTCGGTCGCCAACCATCATCATCGGAGCCTCATCGCCAAGACAATCGTCGTTCATGGGCGGCTTGATGGACGAACGGTCGCTGTGACAATAGCGGAGGTAGTCGGAACGAAGCCGAAGAATCGCGTAGGTTGAAAGTTGCTTGACAGAAGCCGAAACGAAGCTGGAACAGTCATTCATGGGCGGCTTGACGGACGAACGGTCGCAGTGACAATAGCGGAGGCAGTCGGAAAAAAGCGGGAAAATCACGTAGGTTGAAAGTTGCTTGACGGAAGCCAGAACGGTTGTTCAAGGTCGGCTTGACGGACGAACGACTTCACAGAACGAAGCCGGAACAGCTTTACGGAATGAAGTTGTTCATTGCCGGGAGAATCGCGTAGGAGGGTTTAGAAGGTCGTAGAAGGATGGAGGAAGAATCTACAGGGTGAAAGAGCAGTTCGAGCGTGGCAGTTTCCTAGAGCAGAGGTTGAAAGCTGGAATTAGGAGGAGGGATTATAACGTGTAGAATATAAACGATTACTGTGATTTTTTATTTTTATGAAAAAATTGAAAACCCTAAAGCCAACCTGGAAATTATTTTGCCATATAAAATCTGTAGCATGTGCTCTAGGGAGCATACAATATATATTGTCTTTTAAGAGCTTTGTTTTAATATAATTAATAAATTTAATTTAAATTTGTTTTCTATGAATTTTAATTGATTTTAACGTTAATTAGATTAAACATAGGAGCTTAAGTTTAGAGTTTCTTTTGATGAATGACATTTTATTTCATATTAAATAATTTTAAAAAAAAAATTAATATCGGAACTATGATCGAATTATATCTCTATTTTGATTAATTTTGAAAAATTCTGTCAAATATAATAGTTAATACAACATTGATATTGATAATGATAGAATTTAGGTATCATTTGTACGGTAGAGGAGATTTATAATGTAAAAATGTAAATATAGAGGCAAAGTACAAATAGAGAATACATTGTATAAATATGAATTAATACCCTCTCTAGTCCCCTTATCATGAGTTATTGTCAAGTATATTATGATTTTAGTAATTATCATATAACTACCAAACAGATGACCCAAGAAGTTATGCTGGGACAAATTAATGACGTTATGAATTGTTACAGTCTTACAGACAATAGTGAACCGTATATGTAGAAATCATGACAATAAAAGTCGAAATAAAAGGCAAAAATTAGTTGGTAGTTAAAATTTAAAAGGCAAAAGGAAAAACAATTAAGATAACAACCCCATAATCAATGTCCAAAAAATATCGAACTTACCTTAACTCACTTTTCCTATAACACAACTAACTTGACCTTAAAAAATAAAACCCTGAATATCTTTGTTCTCCACCTTCCTCGTAGTTCTCCTCTTTGATTCCCCTAATTAATATGCATTGAACATCCAACAATGAGCAACCTACTGAAAGTCCAAAAAACCAAATCATTGCAATCTTTACATCCATAACAACAATTCTATTTCTAATAGCATTGGCTTTCATGTTGTTCGCTTGTGCCATCCTCCTCATCGTTGACCTCTACAAGCGGTCATTGCTTCGTTTGCCATCATTTAGTGGGAGACATGAACAAGACATTGAGATTAAGAAAGTCGTGATGATCGTGGATGGGGAGAAGGTAGAGAAGGTTTCAGAAAATTGCACGGAATGTGCAATTTGTTTAGAGGATTTGAATGAAGTTGATTGTAGAGAGGTGGAGGATGAAAGTGATAACAATAATGGCGAAGCAAATCAGAACAACAATATTTCAAAATGGGTTTTGAGGCAGTGTGGGCACAAGTTTCATGCAGGTTGCCTCGCTACATGGTTTAATTTTGGTGGTAAAACTTGTCCAATTTGTCGGATAAATATCCCAATACTTCGCTTCCCTTTGCTACCTTGTGATGTTATCAGGGTTGAATAGTGAACAAAGGCTTAAGGAGAGAATAGGGAGAAGAAAACAATTACCTTAAATAATATATTAGATAGATGGCAGTAGTGTAATTAAAATTAACAATACGTCAACTTGTGACATATTGATACTCGGTGAGCAGCATATTATGTGCATATTGACCGGTGGATTGCTCAATTACCTCATGAGCTTAATTATGTTAAAATAATTAGTTTTCAACTAGTATTGCACTATGGAAGTAACCAAATTGGTTGTGTAATAATCATTGGGTATGATGTATATCTCTAATACCCAAGTATCATGCATAAAAGAAGTTCAATAATCATTATACAAGTTTGAAACCGTCAATCTCTCTAAAAGAAACAAAAAAGAAAAAGAAGTTAGAAACCACCAATAGATAACTGTAACGATGTATGTAGGTATCACCTTAATATATATATGTATGTAGGTATGTATGTATATATACAAAATATATAAATATAATATATATATACATAATATATATATATATATATATAAAATCTGATTTGGAATATTGCAAGCAAGAAGGATAGTTTGTGGGTTTGGTGGGTTCAAGGGACTTATATTAAGAATCACAATTGGTGGAAGTATACCCCCTCCCCTAACATTACCTGGAGTTGGAAACAAATTTGTAAAGTCAAAGAGAAGATCAAGTATGGGGATGACGTGCAAAGCAAATAGATGGGTGGTCATACTTCCTTCTACTCTATTAGGGAATGTTACTTGTGGTTCTTCTCGGAACGTGAAAATTTGCCTTTGTAATAACCCAAAGAAATTCTCTCCTTAATATTTGTTAATTAGCTTAATTAATCAAGATTAAATATAACTCACGAAATAAATAAAGTGCGCGCTCCTTTGTTTCGCTAACCAGTGTATGTTTTGCAGGACTTGAACAGCGCAACGATCGGCATTAGATCTCTTCTAAGTTTAATTTCCTCGAGAATTTCTTTCCGATGACTCTAATGATATTCGTGATCGGTTATGAATTCTTTTTAGGGAGACCCTTTTTTTTGGGTCCTTCTTTTATCCGAACAATTTAGGGAATAATTTTGGAGAAAGTATGACGAAGTATATGTTTATATTTATTTGGGTTGCCGTTAATATTTTTTTACGGTTTTTAAAAATTAAGAAATTTGGAATTTGAGAGATATGAGTATAAGAGGAGGGAATTAAAGTGATGAATTTGGGTTTTTATTTGGGCCATGTGGTCAGCCACCCTAGAAGAGGAAGGCTTTTGGTTTGGCTTTAATATTATGTATGTATATAATAGTTGAGAGGGAGTATTATTTCAAGATTCAAATGCAAACTATACCCCTCACTCTTGCTTCCTTGTGACTCCTTGGCTCCCCCTAACTTCACGCTAGCCAGCCACCCCTCTACTGCCGCTGTCGCCCAAGCGGCCACCGCCGTCGGCGCCCCTTTTTCCAGCCACCGTCGCTCCACCGCACCATTCTCACCATCATCTCTCATCCTCCTTCACCTCTCTTTCATGCGCTAACTCTCTATCTTATTCCTCATTCTTTTCTTATAAGTAAATTACGGTTAGAATCTGATTTTATAGTAGAATTTGTGTTGATTTCAGAGATGACTTTGTGGTTCTAGTAATTAGCCAAGGAAAAGTAAAGGATTCAAGCTTCAAAGAAAGGAATTTGGGTAAGTATAATGATTCTTGGTTATCTTAGTGTTTATTAAGTGAAATCCTTGCAAATAATGAGTATGCATGTGATTTGTAGTGATTTAATTTTCTGTGGAAGAAAGGAAATTTGATTTAAATGAGACACATTCTTGTAGATTGGTTCTAGAGTAAGTAATGTGAGGGTTTCAAGTGGTGCATGTTAGTTTAAGCTTGGGATTTAGGAAATGGATTGCGTAATAATCTTGCATGGACTTAAAATGGGTTTTAAAGGTAGTTTTCTGAATGTTTTAAGTCTGGAAATTATGCATGTGATTGCTAAAGTATGTTTTAAGAGAGGTTTAGGCTAAAGCATAAAAGTTTAAGCATGCATGTCAACAATGTATTGTGTGCTTTGCAATCAGGTTGGTAAATGGATTTCAGGAAATATGAAATGTGTTTCTGGGCTATTTTATGGCATAAATAGGTAGATAAAGGTGTTAGCTAACACCCGATTTTTATGGTTCGTCGTTTTGATAAGTATATTAGGAGTTATGGCCAAATCCGTAAAGTCGCGCGAATTTGTGAATTTCTGACGTTAGTTTAAAGATGGACATTTTCTGAATGGTTGGAGGTTTCTATGGTCTAAAAGATGAACATGAAATTTGTAGGGGACATTCTAGGCTTTGCAGAATGGTATAGTATACATTCATATGATATTGGGAGAGAGAGAGGCTCCCCATTTATGTGGAGTATCCCAACAAAATAGGAATTGTTTCTTCATGGTAAGATGTTTTTTGATATTTAGACATTGATCGGTGACCCATCTTATAATAAAGGTACATCTCATACCAAGAGTATCGGTATGTTTAGGATTCTTTTTCAACAATTCTTCAAATTTCTCTTGGGTAATGGAATTTATAGGATAAGGCAGTTTATCATAAAATATAGCCAAATTCGTAGGGTTACGACCAATTTTATAATAAAAGTAACTAAACTCATTAATATAATGCTCTAGATATCTCATATCCAGAATTTCTATATTAATTCGTTGATATTCTCTTATCTTTTCTTCCATTTCTAGATTAACACCAATAAACTCCATAGAGATTTCTTTACACATGGCTTTAAACATTTTAGTAGGATTTTCTACTGCTCTCAATATTGCTTTAGCCTCTTCAGAACTAGAATCATACCAATCTACCACTATTTCTGAAAAACTGTGTTCCAAATAATTTAGAAAGTTTTCAGATGTCCAGTTGGCATTTAGATTGAGAACACTACTCATACCCCTCTTCCAATGTTCAAATATTTTTTCCCTGTTATGGACTCCATCTAGATTTAACATGTACCCAATTTGACTTATTGGAGTAAGATTTACTTCATGAAAAGGTTGATATAAGTTTTAAAGGAAAATGGCTTAGTTCGTCCAGGCGTATTATTTCTAGGTTGAAAATATCTATTATTACTACGGCTTGATTCACCAAAATTTTGAGGTAGTGGTATGACATGGACTTGGTTTGTTTCAAGCTCTTCCCCAACTTCATTCTCTTCGGATATTTTGTTCAATCTCTCTCTAACCTCATCTAGAGGTATAGCCTCCATATCTTCTAATTTGATTAAGTTCATTTGTTGGTAGATTTCTTCTTCAATTAGCACATAATTGACATCTTTAATATCATTATTAGCCTCGTCTTCTAAAAGTATCTGTTTTTCAGCAATAATAATCATAATATTATCAAGAGCTACTCCATCGTGTTCTATTTCGAATAACCCATGTAGCTACTTCAAACTAAGAGTTTGAAGTTCCTTCATCATCTCCTTCTTGATTATTAGGAGATTCTTCTTCTTCTCTTTTAGCAGCTTCAACAAGTTTTGATACTTTTTTTTTAAAGAGAATGTAAAGGAAAAAGAACTTTGTTTTGTTGATTTTGGAAAGGATATTTATTTTTATAAGTAGTACTGGGATTACTTAAACTATTATACTCAATTACTCGATGTCTTGAATCGTTTAACAAACTTATATGGGAAGTATGAACAAACTTGTTTAAAGTTCTTCACTTCTAAGTGCTTCTAAATCTTTTTTAAGGTCTAAGATTAAATCAAAGATAAAATTTAACTGAGTTCTCACCCCGCTTGTCTGATCTGGATTATGGACGATATGAGCAAATTCAGGATAAGGACAATTGGGTGAGGTCATTAATTACTAAATAATATATTTTTAAATTCACTAATTATAATTAGTAGTTTGACACGTGGCTTTGATACCAAATGGAAAACGACAAAAAATATAGCTGGAATATATAAACTATATTTAGCGGAATTATTAAATGTGCTAAAATAGAGTTTTTAACCACTAAGGACCAAAAACAAAACTCAAAACCAAGCAGGGACTAAAGTGCAAATATGAAAAGTCCAATTGTCACCCAGAAATTATTACCTCCTAATATAGGGTACCTGATAATTATTTTTCAAAATATAGGGCTCTTATAATTATTATACTAAAATATAGTGTCCTGATAGTCATTAATTCATTGTATTAGTGTTAAATAGTTGTAACACCTTGGAAATTTAATTATAGATATAACGGTCAAAAACTAACGTTGAATAACTTTAACAACGGAAGTCTCAAACTTTAATTGGGCGTTATGGTCAACTGTAAAACAAACTAAACAACTTCAAACTTAGAATTCAAACTCAACATTACTAATTTCAAGTCTTTCTGAATCGAAACACAACATAAGAACTAAAACTACACAAGCCAACTTCATTGCTAATTCCCGCCCCCAACATATAAATCTCCACCTAGAAATAGAACATTTATAAATATGAGAGGGAAAACTCAATAATGTCTACCCCTAATTGTCAAAACAAGTTAAAGTTCATTTCAACTCATTTAAGGGAGAGGGAACAAGTCAAACCATTTCGGAAACCTTTAACCCTTATAATTGTTTTCCCCACCCCAACCAATTCATTTTACTATGCGGGCGGTATACCACATCCCTTATAGTATCATCGCCTATCACCGGCATAAAAATTGGCCTACCACATGCATCAAAATATTCGCCTACTACGGACATCAAAATATTCGCCTACCACATGTATTAATCAAGATCTATCCTATATCAGGGAAGACGCCTTGATCTCCTGGTCCATAACCCTGCAGGATACCACATCCTGGTCTCTAGGCTATCCCTCGAAACCTGCTCAATGTTTCACTTTGAATTAAGGTCTGCATTCTCGTCGTTGTTGCCTAGTGTTGGGAGTTTTGGATTTGGTTCTGGTTTGTTTTGGTAGTTTATCTTCCGGCTTTAACTAAGGTGGAAGTTTTGTTGGTCTTTGGTCTTGTCGTTGCCTGGGTTGACCCAGCTTGTCCCTAACAGCTACGTGTGAGGTGTTGTCAGTTTAGTGTGGTCTTTGATTTAGGATGGGAGAGAATACTCCTTGTAGTGAGATTATGGAATCCTGGAAGAATGAATTTGATGGGATGTGTTAAATCTTTTGGGGCAGATGGATCATCCTAGTCAAGCCATCCTTATAGCGAAGAAGTTTAAAGGGGAAGGTAATCAATTATTCACAACAAGACAGTATGACAGTGTTGTCCATTTGGATGAGAGAAAGGCCAACAACTTGTTTGATCTAGTGAACCAATGTCCGAATCGGAGTACTTGTTATTGTGGGAGTTGGTTGTGTCGCTTAATTTGAACCTTGCTGCCTGTGAATTGAAGTTGGGAGGGTTTTCAAAGGTCGTTGAAGCATGTAGGTTTGTGTTAAAGTTTGAACCAAACAATGTTAAAAAGCTTTATATCGAAGTGGTGTTGCTTACGCTGAGTTAGGGCGCTTGGATGAATCGAGGAAAGCGCTTAACTGGGCGTTGGAGATAGATCCTTCAAATGTGGAGGCTAAGAAAGAACTAGAGCGGGTGAAAACCTCTAACAAGCTAAGGTACCAAAAACAAGCCTTTTATCGAAAAATGACAAGAATGTACGAGCATCTCATATACGCGACTCGCAAGGCAATTCAAAAATTAGCATCAACGGGGGGAAGGGATTGGGAACTGAGCTACCAAGTCTATGGCTAAAGAAGCAAAAGATAGTCAAAGAAAGTGGAGTACAGGAGAATTACTCTAAGGTGCAAGGGAGTGGAAATGTTTTGGGGGTGGGGGTATGAAGGGACTTCATTCCCTTCCCCTAAATTAACCTCAATGCTATGCTTGGAGGATAGGTAGGACTTGTCCAAGTCCTATGCAATCTCCGACTTTCAATCCAGTCAAAAAGGATAGAGTAGTTGCTAAATCATTTAAAAAATTTATTAAGATAGGCATCACAGGCGATACATTGTCCATCTTAGACAACACTCATGAGGAGGTGTTGCGAAAGAAGACGACGACCTTCTACGATCCAAGGAGTATGAGCTTTATGACAATAAGAGTTGCCGCCAACTTTTGTAGGGGTCTGGAGGATATGACAGTGGATGAAGTCATCTCTACTCCTACAAGACAAAACTCGAACACTACGGGAGTCATCAGGGACCAAGCCAGAATAAGATATTGGGGGGGGGGGGGGGCGCGATCATTACAATATTTTTATTATTTTTCAAAAAATAACTATAAAATATATTTATATTAAAGGGAAGAAAAAATAATACAATAATAAATATAAATTGTGTAGTTTATTCACATATAATTATATTCATTAATGTAATACATTAATCATGTAAGCATGACATATATTAAATAAATTAATCATTTTTTTTAATTTCAATTCCTTCACTTTAAATAAACAAATTTTATATTACAGTCAGTACACTTAAATCAATATATTACAAGCTCATAAGTTGATATTTATTGGTCTATCATTACTATTTTTAGTTATTATAATTATTGACTACAGTAATATCTATATTTGTCAAAACATTTGAAAATGAGTAAGGAAAAAAAGATGGAGTCCAGCTAAAATGCAAAATGTCATAAACCATAATGTATATTATTAATACCTTGCTCTAGGTCAAAACAAAGGAAAAATGGATGCTAGCATCATATGTAAGTTTTGAACCCCTAACCCCTTAGATGTCATTCTAGTCATCCACAACTTCCTCTGAATACAAGATGTGCAAATATTCTGCACATTAACTATTAAACTAATGCAATCCGGGGGGGGGGGGGAGGGTAATTGCCCCTCCATGCCCAGATTACGCTCCGTCCCTAGGAGTCATAGTCACTCAAGAAGTGGATACCTCCTCAGAGGTGCTAGATAAGTTGGGAGGAGTGATCCCACAATCACAGCAAAATGATGGTCTCTTTAAGTTTGCTGCATCCAGAGGAGGATGCAAGGTTTCAAGGAGACATCATCGAGTATGTAAAGGTGTCAGACTTACTTCTAAGTGTCAAGATGTGAGTTGTTGCAGGTACCAAGAGGAAGCTGCAGGAGGAAAGTATGTTTTGGGCAACTTGTGTGCATATGAAGAAGCGTATCAACCGAGGCGACCAACAAGCCTGCGACCAGCAAGTAATTTGGAAGCTGCCAGAAGATTGTCACAGTGTGGCTAAGCCCTAAGGGGATCATCCAAAAGGGGCTCCTGATGATACTAAACCGGCGCAGAGTTCGGCAAAACAAGTCAAGCGAAGTGTAGAAGACTCTTCAATGAGATTTCTATCTATATTTATACTTTAGCTTTAGCTTAACTAGTTATATTTGTGTGTTTGTGTGTTGTGTTGTCTACCTTGGCTAAAAAAAAAAAAGAGAAATTCTTGAGTTCAATTGTCCCTTGGAAGAAACATTTCTGTACATGTGATGTTGTGAGGTGACACCATATAGAAAGAACTAATAAAGAAGAGTAGGTAGAGTTGGGGGAAATCCCGAGCGGGGTGCATCTTGTTTGTTCTTCTCTTGGCTTGAGGAATCTCGTAGACATTGGAAGAGGAGGTGTAATCTTATATTCACTCTCACAACTCAAATGTAGTCGTCCCAACTCAAAACTTGTACATAACCTTATTCTTCTATGAGCTCAAGCCGGGTGTGTGATCCTCTCTCCCCCGATGTCGTTAGATAGCGAGGATGAACCCAATAACATCGCCCATCTCGCAGTCGACCCCCTCTTAAACAGCGGAGCATTCATTGATCCAATCCCTACTTCTAACGGCACCTACACACCCGAAACCGCTTCCCAGGATCCCCCCAATCTACAGGTGGGTTCCTCAGAGGACACTTCATTCGCCACTAAACCCGATTGGTTGCCTCCCGGTTGGAAGTTCCTCGAAAGAGTTAGGTCATCTGGTGCATCTGCTGGTACTCGAGATAAGGTAACCAATTACCATTTTTGATTTCCTTCCTATTCCTATTCCTATTCTTACTGTCTATATCCTTCCTACCTTCATTTGATCTAGCAGTCTATGATCCTTCTGGTTAATTTCTGATGATTTCATTGAGTGTTTTTCAAATAATTTAGTCGTCTTAAATTTCTCTAGCTATACTAGCATATAAACTGTAATCAGGGAAAATGAGGCCCTAACTGATGCCATATGGTGTTAGGGTTGATCATATCCTGGATGACTATTTAGGTTGCAAGGGGCTGTTTGTGTTTGATTGAGCAATTAGCTCTTGCTAGGGTCATAGTGGAAATACATATTGTGGTAAATAGCTGAAGATTGATGTATGAAACTAGTCAAGTTCTTAAAGACTAACAATTCTTCTTCTTGGCTCACCGAAATCTATTGGTTTCACCAATGATTTTGAGATTCACAAATTTGTGATAGTGTTTAGAATTTTACAATACCGTCATCTGATGTTCTAAATAAAATTGCCAAAAATAATTGAAATCAACACAACTGTTATTTTGCATTGTAATTCTTAACCATTAGATGACAAATGCCATCCAATTATAAATTATTTATCTAAGCCAAGGCTTTTTTCAGTTTATCCTTATGAGAATGTATTCAGTACTCCTGCCATCCCACACTAATTGCCACTTTGTTGACTTTTCATGGTACCCAATGTCATTGCCTGGCTGATTGTTTCTCATATAATATTTTATCAACATGTACAATATTGCAGCTTTATGATAATACTTTCCATGACGAATCATTATATATTTTGAGAAATAAATGATAAAGTTGGACACTTTCAAAGCGACAATTATTTTTTGATGGAGTAAGTAGTTATAGATAACTTAAATTTCTTGAGAAAAAGAAAACCTTTGCTGTGACTTCCTGAAAACCTGACTATACCTGAATTGACAGGTCCATTAGACATATTCGCAAGATGTGAGCATTCTTGTTGGGCATGTAAATGTTGGGCTTAGGCTATGTATACTTGGACTTGGGGCGGAGGGGCACACAAAATGGGTGATCATTGTATACCCAACAATGTGTGAATAAATCAATAAAACATTTGATATCGTGTTTTGGAGATTGTTCACTGATTTTTATTATGCCATCCATGTTAAGCAGACGTGGTAATCCTCGTATTTTTCTACAAAGTTGATTAGAATGAGAATTTTAACTTGGGTTGTAGCTTAGGTTTCAGTGAGGGGTTTTTCTTTTTTCCTGGTATTCATAATTGGGATATTTCAAGCATGCAGATTTGACACAAAATATTTGGGAATGGGTATCGGTACTTAATGCTATGAGTTGATTAAGAATTACTCCCTCCGTCCCATATCTAAAGTCTATTGTGGAAGTAAGAGCCATGTTTTTGTGAGACATAAATAATGCTCTTCAATTTAAGATGGACTTTAAATATGGGACGGAGGGAGCAGAAGCCCCAAACGACAATTGATCCCGATTTGAGGCAAGAAGCGTTATCTTTCGACATAAAAGCTATGTGCGCTTATCATATTGCTCTTCCTACAATTGTATTGTGGAATAATGAGGTTAGAGCATTTCCACTTCTCCTGGGTCTCAACTCCTCTCTCTCTCTCTCTCTCTCTCTCTCTCACACACACACCTCACTTGTGTGAAGGAATATCATACTGTTTCTCCATGCGTTTGCACAGAGAGAGAGAGAGAGAGAGAGAGAGAGAGAGAGGCTGGGCCCACTGACTGCTCTAAAAACCAAAGTAGTCAAAACTGTCCACAACACCTTTTGACTAGTGGTTTATTAAGCAGCATATGCAAATGTGGAAATGAGATGGATAGGCTGATTTTGTTGGGATTCAAGGCTAAACTCACAGCAGATACCCTCGGAATCATGCGCTCATTGAATAATTTCACCCACTGTAGGGATCTATTTGGTGTTGCATTTGGAAAGTTGTTGCCCAAGGGTCACCGAATTGAACTCCACTTGCTACAATGATGCTCCATATCGCCCCTTATTACAAACTTAATCTTGAAGAATGTTGACATTGAGAATAATTATAAAAAATGGTTGTTTGTGAAGATATTGTATCTGGCAATGATTTACCAAGGGGTGAATTCCATCAAATCTTTCCACTTTGTGTATTATTGTATCCTCGCTGTCATAGAAGCATTGAGAGGAAGCCAAGCTCCTTGGTGGATTCTTCAACCAACCTATTATAGAAAATGTCTCAATTAAGCAGTTCAATGGTCCTGGACAGATTTGATGGAATTTTGCTGCTTAGAGTGCGTTTGGTTGGTCAAAAATCCTGGGGAAATGGTCAATTTTCCCAAATTGACTTATTTTCCCTATTTTGAATGTAAGTTGACCTTGGGAAAAACTTTATTTGGGGGGGGGGGGGGGTGGCTAGGGAAAAATGGGAGAGGGGGTGCGATTTGATTGATGACATAGCTGCTGTGGTCAATGCTCCTTAACAAAAATTTGCAGCATAGGGTGATATGGAACATCTCAATTGCAAGGAAACAAGACTTACTCAACTCTGACTCTTGAGAGGCATTTTCCGCAGGTGACACCTTGGACTCTTAACAAACCAATCCAAGCTCTTTTTGAATCGGATATTGGATAGGCTAAGCTAGGTGTCCATCTCATTTCCTCAATTAGCATATACTGCTTACTAAGTCGCTTGGTCAAAGGTGCTATGGGCGGGCAGTTTTTGATCCCTTGCGTCTTCGGAGCTGGAATAATGATATCCAGCACATGATAATTTAAACCATGATCAGATTCACGTGTACTGTTACCAAATGCTCCTATAGGTTTCAATAAGCATATGCAAGCATGGCATTCATCCATATAATTGAGGCTGACAAAATTACACAACAAGCTGAAATAAGGGACTCCACTTCTACATCACAAACAAAACAGTGGCAAGAACACTATCATATGCAAGTCAAAATGCCAAGGTGCCAAATACTGGTAATATTTCCACTATTTTCTATGGTTAGGATGGAAGGTCTTCTTGCTAGTTTAGAGCCACAGCATGAGATTAGAGCCAGAGGAGGCTGAGGGGTCAAAACTAGAATCCAATCTTCTGGGTCACAGGAATTCAGAACCCTCATGATATGCTATATTAGATAGGCTCCCACTCCCAGGTTGCTTCATGTGCTGATAAGTATGCTTCCTGTAATCAAAATGCCCCTTTCTATGTGCAGCAACTGCAATATGTAAAGCAATTGCGAGGCTAGTGTAATTTCACTGCCACTCCCAATTCCCCAACCAAAACAACCATGCATTCAATCCTATTATGCTTAGTGCAATGAGTAAGGGAATTTGGTATCCTTTAGTATGAAATATCAAAAGTTAGAAAATGTAATTAAGGTATCTCTTGTTGCAGAAGGTAAACTACCAAAAAATAAAAAGGAACTAAGGGGAGGGATCGCAGATACGTTGACAATGTTTCAGTGGCATAGGCCCTCAAGATTAACATGCAGATGCAGACTGCAGTACATCTGCAAGATTACCTTATTGGCATTCAGTCCCATCTCCACTCTTTACGATGTTGTCACTCCAACCATTTCCTTTTCTCAGATATGAATTGGAATGCCTTCTTCCTTTCAGAAAGTGCTGTTCAGATTCCTATTTTTAAATTAATGTCGTGCCTTTTTTTGTGTGTTTTTTGTGTAACACCCCGACCCCTCCCGGGTTGCGGACATTACCAATAACTGCTTCAAGGATCGTTGACTGACCCCACAAATCACCACGAGTCTTTCCAGCGTGCTTCGTCCTCGCTCACACGCTGTCTGGGAAAACTTCCCAGGAGGTCACCCATCCTTTGACTACTCCCAGCTAAGCACGCTTAACTGAGGAGTTCCCAACGGATGAGCTACCATAAAAGAAGGTGCACCTTGGTGATATAAGTAGTCATTTCAATCCTTTTTAAGCCACACTTTAACCACATTACCGGGGTATTACAGTTACCCCCACTTAAGTGCACAACGTCCTCGTTGCGCCACAATCCACTCCAGAATCTTTGCCCCGCTAGGTGACTGCCCATGGCTCTCCCGTCCAGTGGCGCAGCTCACGGTCGCAGGTCGGCTCTGATACCATCTGTAACGCCTCGACCCCTACCCGGGCTGTGGACATTACCGATAACTGCTTCAAGGATCGCTGACTGGCCCCACAAATCACCACGAGTCTTTTCAGTGTGCTTCGTCTTCGCTCACACGCTGCCTGAGAAAACTTCCCAGGAGGTCACCTATCCTTTGACTATTCCCAGCCAAGCACGCTTAACTGAGGAGTTACCAACAGATGAGCTACCATAAAAGAAGGTGCACCTTGGTGATATAGGTAGTCATTTCAATCCTTTTAAGCCACACTTTAACCACATATCCGGGGTGTTACAGTCACCCCAACTTAAGCGTACAACGTCCTCGTTGTGCCACAATCCAATCAAGAATCTTTGCCCCGCTAGGTGACTGCCCATGGCTCTCCCGTCCACTGGCGCAGCTCACGGTCGCGGTTCGGCTCTGATATCATCTGTAACGCCCCGACCCCTCAAGGGTCGCGGACATTACCAATAACTGCTTCAAGGATCGTTGACTGACCCTACAAATCACCACGAGTCTTTCCAGCATGCTTCGTCCTCGCTCACACGCTGTCTGGAAAAACTTCCTAGGAGGTCACCCATCCTTTGACTACTCCCAGGTAAGCACGCTTAACTGAGGAGTTCCCAACGGATGAATTACCATAAAAGAAGGTGCACCAGGGTGATATAAGTAGTCATTTCAATCCTTTTTAAGCCACACTTTAACCACATTACCGGGGTATTACATTTTGTTTCCTTGCCACAAAGCTTCCCCCATTATCTAACTCATCGGCAAACCTGCCATTCATCTGTGACAGTATTATTTGGATCCAGTGACAAATCGTCAGTTCCGGTCTAAGAAGGAGGTGCTTTATTATCTGGAAACTGGTTCAGTCAAGAAAAAGAAGAATGCAAAACCTGGTGTTGAGAATATAGTAAGTTAATTTTCCTTTCCATAATTTCATTCTTTTGACAAGGCTTGGTACATTTGAATTATCCCCTTTCCAGTCTGGCTGATATGGTTAAAAATTATTTACTATAGCTTCTACAGACACAAACAAACTCACAAACCCCAAAGCGAAAGAAGGCAGAAGCCAGGGCAAAAGAACTAGCCAAGTACTTTGATTTCGATGATATTCCAGACCAAGTGAAATGGGAGCTAATAGATATTTATGAAGGAACGTGGAGACCCTTGATTAATGGGGTCGATAGGGTTCCTGAATCTTCTAAGCAGGAATGGTCTGCTGCATTTACATACCTCACATTGCAGACGGGAGGCAGAGGAGCATTCTGAAGCCGTTCTTCGTTGTATTCTAGGGGACCTTGAACAAGTTGATAGCTTGCAAATTTTCTTTCTGGCACTGGTGGTGCCGATATGGCAAGAACCCCCACATAGGACTGAGAGATTGACTGAGAAGTTGTAACTTATAAGTATAAACCATGTTGATATAGTCCATGTAGTTTGCTGCGTACCCTGTAACCCCATCTTTTCATTTTGGGTTTAGAATTTTGTGAATATTTGAAACGTGATTGAAGCACTTTCCGTGGTTGATGGTTTAGTAATGAATCATTTTCTAATAAATCATTTTCTGTGTACCAAACACTTGTAAATTTGAAATGAAAATTCATTTTTTAAGAAAATTATTTTACGAAGAAAACCATTTTTCTAGATAATGATTTCCTTTGCACCAAACACACCCTAAATATCTTTTTTCCCCCCAAACCACAAACCATAGTTCTTTTTTCTTTTTTGATGAAAACAAACCATAGTTCTTAGTCTTTGCTGCTCTCCCTCTAAACCCCCTTGCTCTCCGCTATTGTAGCACATTGATGGAGTGCTTGCATCCTTTCTCAATGGGTTTGCCACTAGTGACGGCTCTGATGTCAATGTGTAGGTCATTTCTTCCTCTCTTTGTCACTTCTTTGTCATCTACACTCTTCTGTTTTATCAATCCGTTCTGAGTATTTGATTCTTTACGTTACTACTAGTCTGTTACTACTAGTCTTTAACCCGTGCGATGCACGGGATATTTAAATAGTTTAATAAATAAAATAAACATAAATATGTTAATACCCTCAATTCAAGTAAAAAAAAGAAGTCATTTTGAATTGTATGAGTCTTGAGAAAGTGTCATGCCCTGTCATCAAAACTATATTATATATATTAAGATAGAATTTGATGATATGATTGAATTCTATAACTATACTATTACTATTACATATAAATTGAATAAAGTTATATTTTATATATTATTTTTTATATTTCAAAAAACACTTAAAGTAAGTTTAGTGAAAGGAGTTGATTCGATTAGAGTATCATTTGTGCCTATTGACACAACCTACGCATCTCAAGTTTCTTATAATTAATAGTTAATGTTTACTATTAAAAGAATAGTGTCAAAAATTATAAGAAATACCAATTTGGTGAAGCGCATGATATATAGATTTGGGTTGAGGTTGATTCCTAATTAAATTTAAGGGGAGTGAGACTCCTAATTAGGTTAGGAGGTAGATTTCTAATTAGATAAGGTACACTCCTAATCTCATTAAGCTTTTTGCATATTATGTTTTTAAATCGATTTTTTTTATTATTATTTCATGGGCGGGAATTGTTTACTATAATTTTAAATCGTTTTTTTTAATTATTATTACATGGATGTACCTTTTTATGGGATGCATGGACTTACATTTCTAAGTGTGATAGTTGCCTTGTCATTAAAATCTTGTTGATGTTACATTACAATTACATGACACTAGTAAATACCAGTGCGTTGCGCCGTGATCAATTAAAAAAAAATACTTAAGTGTTGTTTGATATGATTTTGAATTAATAATATGTCATTGTGATATAAAATAGTATTTTTGGAGATAAATAACTTGTACTATGGGGTTTATGGTTCAAAAATAAAAAAATTCCAAATTGACTTTTTTACCACCAATAAACTAAAGTTTTACTATATTTTCCTAGACTAATCCAACACCAAATTCTATTCGTAGAAAACTGACATGACATTTATATGATGTAAGCTCATTGGTACTAAGCACATTGACAAGTTCCAGGTATAAGTTGGACCTATTAGACAGGTTCTAGGTTTTAGGTTCAAACCTGCCGAATGACAGATAATTTGTTTTTTAGTTTCCTTTTTAATTACCTTCAAGCTTAGCTAAAACATTGTTCCCTCCTTTCCACTTTATTTATCCAATAGGATATGGCTAACACATTATAAACTTTTTATAATTGAAAAAAGTGGAAAATAGGTGCACAACTTAAGCAATGAGGGATAAAAGTGTATGCATAATGTAAACTCCATCCAAAAATAACTGATTTCCATGCCAACATGGATGAGGTTCACTCAATTAGAGTTATTTATAATTTTTAATACAATCAACACACTCTATGAATCATTATATATATTAAAAAAAGTTGAAAATGGGTGCACAAATTAGGTAATGGGGATAAAAGTGTCTGCATAACGTAAATGTTTCCTTTGTCCACAAATAATTGGCTTCTATGCTTTTGAAGGTCCATCTTTACTCAACAGTTTATCACATAATATTTTATTCGTTAAAAAAATTCCAATTTTATACTTTTTCAATATTAATTTTATTACGAATATAGTGATACTAATTTGATGTCATATGAATCATTATATATATTAAAAAAGTACAATCAAAGTTTTTGATGACGAAAAATAATAGTTTATCACATAATATTTTATTTGTTAAAATATTCTAATTTTATACTGTTTTAATATTAGTTTTTATTACGAATCTAGTGATATTAATTTGATGTCATATGAATTATATACTCCCTCTGTTCTTTTTTATCTGTCGTTTACGGTTTTTAGTGTCAATCTTTAATCAACAATTTCTTATCTAAAATTTTTATAAATCATATAATATTACTTTTTTAATAGTATTTTTCATTACGAATCTAATGACATCAATTTTATATGAGAAATCATTATACAAATTAAGATATTAACGATTAAAGTTTTTGGCACAATTTCCTAGACGACAGATAAATAAAAACGGAGGTAGTATTAAAAAATTACAATCAACGATTTCAACGACGAAAAATAATCGAAGGAAGGTCATGTTGTACATGATTATTACGTGAATACTATCACTGTAGCTTTTTAAATATATGTCACGTATATGTTGTAAGGTGAACTATTTATTATAATCATCAATCCAATTAATGAATGAATGATATTCCATTACAATAATGGATTTACAAAAAAACAAAAAAGATGGATGAATGAATGAATGAATAACTAATATGACGGTTGGAGGAAGAGAGAGAAGTATGAGGATGATTTATGTGGATTTGGAAAAAACCTATCAAATATAAATTTAACGATTGAGATTAATTTGTGACAAAATGTAATCAACGACTCTAATTGACTTGACTTCCTAAAATGACTCATGAGAGTCAATCCTACATTGCTTTAATATATAGTATAGATTTTTGAGACCCTATAGTTTATGGTTTGAATAAATTATAAAAAGACCTTAAAGTTTGTAGCTTGAAAAAAAAAGTTCGTATACTATTTTTCGTTTTATTCCCATGCTTGAGTTTATCTCGCGATTAGTGTCAAACTTTAGGAGTAAGGATAAAATTGGTATTGAAGCTCTAATACACATCCCTTATTCATGTTTGAGTTTTTCTCCCCATTAAAATTTGTAGGTTGATTGGGTTGTATGAATGTTGTTGTTGTACACTCCATTAGCATAGCAATAAGGGAAAGAGACGGTGAATGTAAGAGGGGAAATTGTGAATATGCATTATTGGCGGTTAATAAGAAAGATGTAGAAAAGTTAATTATGATGGCTGAGTGTTGGAGTAGTATCGCATAGGGTAGTTCTTCTTTTTGATTGAAAATGGGATTTTGCAAGTGAGCGGTCAAAGTAAAATTATATTAGAAAAAAAAATTGCTTTCTTATATAGGTTGATGGTTGAGATTAATGGAGAGGTATTAATCCATGACTTGCAGTTTGCATTGCTCTGAAAATCACTTCTGGACAAGTCAACACAACAATTCTTTAATATGTAGTATAGATTTAACACATATTATGAAGGGTGGCTCCACCATAAAAAAATATGAATAGACTGAGATTGAAAAGGATGAAGAAAATATCAACAATCATCACATACTCATTTAGAAAGTATGATTTCAGATTTGGATTCCATATATAATATATAGTCATGAGACCTAATTTCCTTCTAACACTTCACAGTTGAAAATAAACATATATGCTTTCAAAATTTTAAAGTACATTTTGGATTATACATGTATACTTCTGGCTATGTGGAATGATCTCAATCACTTTCACTGACAGTGGGTTACTGGTGACCATTTTTTCTGAGCCCCTGTATGCGGTTTTCGGACATGCATCACCTTCTCGACCACCACTCGAGTCCCACCCACCTTCTAAGTTACATAAAAAAGGAGCAGCAAATAATCAGCGAAATCCAAATTCCAAAAAGAAATCATAGTTATGATACATGAATTATTAGGTGCCCTGTGCAAATACAACTGAACAAGTTCAGCCTTTACCAAAGTTGCATCGCTTACATTAAAAAAAGACAGGCCTGTGCAACAGAATTTAAACATATTACACCTCCAAAGTAGGTGTTCGAAATCTTTAGTGTATTCTTCCCCACTTTTGCTTCCTTAGGCGAGTTGTTGCAGTTTGAAGTAGTTGTCCTTGAAATGGCTCACAGGAAGAAACTTAGAGTGAAGTTTCTTCTTCATCTTTTCCCAAGTTCTGATCTTTTCTTTCCCGACATGTTGTCTCTTCTTCTGTAAGTTAGTCCACCAAATACTAACATGATTTTGAAGTTTAAGAGCAATGTACTTGACTTTATTTTCATCAGCAATGTCTTTTAGATCAAAGACCCTTTCTACAGTTTGAATCCAGTCAAGAAAAACTTCAGGATCAAGATTACCTTCGAATTCAGGAATGTCCACCTTAAAGTCGAGCCTTTCTTCTTTGTGTTCACGCCTAGGATGATGTGATCTCCTTGATGAGCTCGTGGACTGTTAGAAATCTTGGAGACGTCCTCTTCTTCGGGATTTTTGGGTCTTGAATTGTATGTTCATATATCGTTTCAACAGATCAGTGAGATAAGCCACTCTTGCTTCCAATTCAGTTTTCTCCTGCATTAGTTGTTCATTAGTAGCACTGCCATCATTGCTTTTACTTCCAAACACCATAGGTATGGCTGATTGAACGTTTCGTGTACTTGGGAATGGAGGGGAATGTATTTGGGCTGTTTTGTGGGGTTTAGGGTTGCACACAAGAAACCTAAGCTCTGATACCACTTCTGATACCACTTTTGATGTATAATGGGATCAAAGATTAGATCTTTATCAATTACATATCAATGAGAGACGTGCAACCAATCTGAATGTGGGATGCTTCACGTGAATTAGGGTATGGGGAAAAGAATATCACGTGAAAGACAGGATCTTAGAAGGCTATTTGTGACGTAAGGTCTTTTGTGAGAGAGTATGGGAGGGAGATTTGAGAGAGAGTTGACCTAAGAGGGAGAGAGAGTTTTGGTGTGAGGCCTTTGTAGGAGAGAGAGAGAGAGAGAGAGAGAGAGAGTTACTTGAAAGTAGGGAATTAGTTGAGGGAGAGAGAGAAAGGATGTTGGGGAGGAGAGAGAGTGAGAATTGATTGCCTTAGGGTTTGATTTATCTAACTAAAACAATAGGAAGATAAAAGGTAACAAGGATAGTTCAAGGGATCTATCTTGATACAGAAACACCACAAGAATAAACCCTAGGGCTACTTGACCTTCAACATAGTTACAAAAACACCTTCTAGGTTTAGGGTTCAAGCTCTTCCTCACCACTTGGTTGCCAAACCAACATATAATAAAAGAGATCAACGAGGTGCTCACGAAACACTCAAGGGGTAAGCTAAACGCTTGTTTGTATTCATTCTCAAAATCGGGTGCTTTTGAAAGGCTACAAGCCTAGCTATTTATACTAACTAAGTCTCATACATATTAGGACTCTCCTACTTGGCGTGTAAGCTAAGGAATATTACTACTAGGCCTCAGGTAACTATCTCCTCCTTGGATTAGGATTCTTTATCCTAGGGGAGTTAGTTATAACAATATCAATCCTAATAGGAATTGGCTTTCCTAATCCAACATGGATTAGTTACAAAATAAGCCAACCTTATCTAGGACTATAACAACTACTTGGCGCCAAAGCTACCTATATCACACGCCTAGATCATTCTAGAACATTCTAGAACCTTCTAGACTAATCTAGACTCTTATGACTTGATGTCCATGTTTATAGATGTTACTTGGCATCTTCCATGACTAGAAATAATGAAAATACAATATAAAACTCACAAATAATAACTAAATGCTAAAAATGTGAAGTTTACATCCAAAAGGCCAAAACTGTGAAATTCAAACTAAAATGGTCAAAACTGTGAAATTCACTTTTGGCTTGGTACTGAGCCTCGGACATGAACTTTGAGCTTCTTTTGGACTTGATTGGCGGGGACTTGGACCCTCTAGGATGTTTGGACATCCTCTTGGAACAAAGAGCATTCCATATGGGTCGGCCTTTGGGCCTCCACCTTGTATCTTCTTCATTGGCCCGCTTTATCTACTTGTGATTGAACTGAATCTCCTTTGTTGGGCATGGGCTGGATGGATTTCCTTCATGAAAGACTCTGTCTATAGCCTGGAGTTTCCATTGGGCCTTCTTGATTGGGTTTGGGGGACTTAACTTGGGTTGATTTACATCACTCTATCTTACACACACGCATCTCTCTCTCTCTCTCTCTCTCTCTCTCTCTCTCTCTCTCTCTGTGTGTGTGTGTGTGTCTCTCTTGTCTCTCTCTCTGAGAGAGAGAGAGAGAGAGAGAGAGAGAGAGAGAGAGAGAGAGAGAGGAGGGGGGGAGAGTACAAAAAGAATGAGTATTAGATCAAATGTATGGGTATTATACTGAATTACATATAATATGAAAGGGCAAATATGTCAATTAACATTTTACTCTTATGAACTCTCCAAATTGTTCTCCCAAGTAGGGATAAGTACTTTACCATTATGAACCCTCTCATACTATCATCCTCCTTTACTCCTACGAACCCTTACTCTCCATTTTAACTCCCCTCCCAAGCAGAGTGTTAGTGTTATTACTTGTATATCATTTTGTAAACACCTTCATTCATATATTTGCATGTTCGGAATATTAATATCGTTAAATTCATTAAACTTCTCCCCGTTTATTTCCATTTCAAGTTCGATTTTAGTAGAGTCTGTTTTTAAACAAGCGAATTCGAGAATTATTTAAATATCGAATTCGTAACCTTGCCCCCAGATTCGGAATTTGGGGTTCGTAAGCCAGAGTTATTTTCTTTTTTGGTTTGTTGTTTTCTATAAATCGATTGGCGATTCTACCTTTATCCCTTTTTTATTATTAAACGCACATGTTTATTACATCGAAAAACTTATAAAATGATTTATATACTCCCATATTCTAATCCGGAGCTAGCTCAAGAGAAAATGTCAAAGAAATTATCATAGGCCACATGGCCTTTGAATATTTCTAAGCATTTTCTGTTGGGCCAAAGAAGCACAAGCTCAACAATGGCAACATCACAAGCCTCGCGGCCAGTGATGGCCCCTGTTGGCCCATGTGCTCTCTTCTTGGCTCGGGTTTGAATTGGAATTCGTATTGAGTCATTTGTAAATCAATTCGGTGTAATTTCAAGTGTGTAAATGATTTTCATAAAATAAAAAATCATTATTTAAGGATTAAGCAACCTTAGTCGACTCCAGATCACTAAGTGGCGCATCTCGAGGTGAAAAGGCTGGAACCCTTTTCCCCGGGGTCCTACAACCAAGCCCTAGCCATAGTGGCATAGATACCCTTTAGCCCATTCCAAAGATCTCTTCTTTCTTCTGTCCTATTGTAAGCATAAATAAATGTGGGAAAAGCTTGCTTACCACTACTTTTCTCTGTCACTTGACAATGCATAAATTGCACATCAATTTGCAGAATTTGGATATCAATTCGATTTTCCTTCCAAGCAACCAGAATTCATCTATTCCTATAATGGTGAAATTTTGATGTAATCTCCCACCCCCTGAACATTCCTTTAATCCGATTTTCTTTCTCCCTCTTCACTTTTGTTTCTAAGAGACATACTATTTCATCCTTTGTCTTCATCAGGAAGGACATTGTGTCCTCCTGTTTATAGGCGTCATTCAGACCCCTTATATTCCAGGTTATGACCTTCATTTCGGATCTCTATGAGATCCCTAAAGCCTTTGAGCTAGATCACTATCAGCTTCAATGTTATCCTCCACAATGTTACCTCTTTGATCATGTGATCTAACAGCCTGTAGATTCTTTGTAGGTTTAATGAAACCATGTTCATCCCCTTCCCTAACAGCCTTTTTCATGAATTGCCATACTTTCTTCGTAGGCTGCTTCCTACTTACATCCCCATTCTTCTCATGCTCCTCGTTTTTCCTACACTCCTCCTCATGCCCCATCATAAGGTAGTGATTGCATCTTATGGGCCTCCAATCATACTCAACTTTTTGTTTTTGAACAATGTCGTTTTCATCAACAAAACTTATTTCATCCGGGAAATCTCCATCAAGCTTAACCTTCACTAGGACTCTAACACTTGAAAGATATGATCTTTCCTTTGTAGCCTTGTCAGTCTTGATATGGATCCCTATGAGACTTGCGAGACTGCTCAAATTAGGAGGACTCCAGTATTGCACATTTAGCTATGGGAATTTGACCCATATTGGTAATGTTTGTATCTCCTTTACTGCAATTCGTTAGGTTGGTTTCTAGGGTACTAGAGGTTTATTATCAAAGAAATAGATCCCCCTATTTAGAACCTTTTGCCTTTGATCACCGTTTTCAAATCTAACTAAGAACACCCCTTTCCTGACAGCAGCAATTTTGCTGAGCTCATATCCTCCCCATATCCTCCTTAGAAACCCCTCCATTATTGGGAAAGGAGGGTTTGCCCCTAAAACACAGCACAAGATAGTATTATTCCAATATTGTATTTCTTATTCAACCAGCTCCTTCTCTAGTTTTGCAACTGCGACACCCGCAATTTGATATCCCTCAACATACTCTGACGAAGTGCCTGCATCAGCATCCACCAAGGATGCATATGAGGTCTTATTTTCCGGCATCTCTAATGGAATAGTAACCTCATTCTCCTTCAATGCCTCTACTTCCTGTCGAGCACTCCCAGGAGAATTCCCAGCAGTTTGTTTTGACGTACTTTGATTTGATCGAGTGTTTAGCCTAGATTGATTCAAACCTTGATTGGTCTTTGAAGCTCTTGCCATGTAGCCCAGTGCATAAAGCGTCATCGCAAACGGGATTGGGGGAAGAGTCCCACCACAAAGGTGTAATGTAGGTAAACCTTACTTTGCATTTCTAAAAGAGGTTGCTTACATGACTCAAATATGTGACTCACAATCACACAAAAAAAAGCATAGGAAATTGATTGAAATATTGTGACAATGTAAATGGAGTTTGGGATTTCCCCTCCTCAACCTTTGTACTCTTTCTCATTTGTAATATACACACTGACACTTATATTTAAAATATCAATATCTCCTTCTAATAATTGGTACTATTCAAATTAACAGTAACAATTGCTATTGTATAAAATGAATTGTGTTGTAGTTGTTATGAAGATATGAATTTTAGAGGAAGTCGAGAGAGAATAGAAACAGAGGAATTGAGAGGAAAGAAAGGAGTGAATATTGCATTGAGATCGAGGAAGTATTTCTAATACGAGAATACTTTATTACTAAGAATACTTCATTATTAAGAAAAGTAAGAGTATGGACATTCACACTATTATTCCATAACACTCCCTCTTGAATGTCCATTACCAAAACAATATGCCTCAATAAAACCTTACTGGAAAAACCCAATGGGAAAAAAACACTAGTAAAGGAATAAGAGTACATAATTTCAATACACCTACATATGTTGCCTCACTAAAAACCTTTTCCATGGAAAACCCAATGGGACAAAAACCTCAGATAAGGGGAAAAAAGTACAGCAAGCATTTAAATCCCCTTGATGAGAACATCAGTTAAGGTCTCTGAGTCGATGTAACCCGATCTTATTAACTAACTTCTTAAACGATGCAGTCGGAAGTGACTTGGTAAATAAATCTGACAAATTAGGGTTTTTGCCCATAAATAATCCGTACTGAGGGGCTTGTGACTGGAAATAATCCAAAGTGACTTTTCGACCACTGGCAGTCTGTACTTTTTCACTATTTTCTCATAGCAGTCCAGAGTCAATTTCCGTCACCGAAATGCTGACATGGCGACCGAAAATTTCTTTTTTGAAGTATGAATAAACATACTTTCCGGTCGTCACATCAGCTTTTCGGTGCCGGAAATTGACTTTGGACTGCTATGAGAAAATAGTAAAAAAGTACAGACTGCCAGTGGCTGAAAAGTTACTTTGGATTATTCTCAGTTACAAGCCCCTCATTACGGATTATTTGTGGCCAAAAACCCGACAAATTGTCACTAGAACGGATTTGTTGAACATGAATCTCATTTCTCTTTTGGAGATCATGAGTGAAAAAGAACTTCGGTGAGATATGCTTTGTTCTATCACATTTGATGTATCATGCCTTTAATTGTGCTACACATGCAATATTATCTTAATGTAAAATTGTTGGAATATCTTTTCCTGAAGAAAAGCCACATGTTACCAGGATGTGTTGAATCACAGACCTTAACCAAACACATTCTCTACTAGCTTCATGAGTCGCCAAGATTTCAGCACGATTAGAAGAGGTAACAGTTATGGTCTACTTCATAGACCGCCAAGAAATGGCAGTTCCAGCACAAGTAAACACATGATCAGTTTGAGATTGTAACGTCCGTACTTTTTTGTTTTTTTTTTTTAGTATGTGTCATATTATCTTAGTTACCAATTTAGTGTATTTAGTAACATGAGTCCATATGGTCCATTTGAGTCCATATTGTCCATAAAGGCCATGCATGTCCATAACATCCATATAAGTCCATGAAGTCCATATGTCATCAAGTGCTTTGGTAATAATCTTGTCAAAATTAAGGATTTCTTAATAAGGTCATGTTATGAATTAAGCTTAGGCCAAATAGGGCTTATCTTACCTAAGGAGTAAGGTGGGTAGTCCTCACTACATAACTCCCAAGGAAATGCACCCCTAGCTTGAGCTTTCTCCCTTAGTTCATTATTAAGGTGATTTGTAGTAAGGGATCGGAGGGAAAGTAATACTTTCTCATTAATCACTTTACATATAGATTCTTTAGTAATGAAAGGTAAACTAGAGTAATGTCATAGAAGAAATAGAAATTACATGTACTTAACTAATTTAAGTCTTTATTCATGTCTTCTTGAACTAAGCCCTTGGTTCCCATCACCATCCCTTGGCCTCCATGCCTCCTTTTCCTTTGAAGATCTCCCAACATCATGCCTTCTTAGATGGATTGGTCCTAAGAGGGGGACATAAACATGGATTAGCTGAAGCTAAGTATGGAGATTATAACATACCTAACCATTTATATACTTACACAACCATATATGAACATACATATACATACCTAAACGTGTCTAAACATACATAAACATAAACATAACCATACATAAATATTCATATACATAAACTTAACCATACATAATCATTAACATACATACATAAACATGCATATATACAATATCATAAATTGGCTTGGCCCAAGCACTTGGATGTCCATGACGCCCCTATGGGATTTCATAGTGAGGATCCTTATACCATAAACTATGATGCCTACGGGACTTAGTGGTACCACTTATCATACTTTGTCATATTGTCCATTGGACTTGGAGAGTCATAAAAGAACCATAGAAGTTCCATAAAGGAACCATAGAAGAGCCATATAAGAACCATAAAAAGATCATGGAGGAACCATAGAAGGATCATAAAGAACCATAGAAAGATCATAAAAGGGTCATAAAAGGGTCATAGAAGATCCATAGAGAGCTCATAAAAGGACCATAAAAGAACCATAGAAAGACCATAAAATGAGTGTGCCTTATTGACCATCACTCTTGCCCGGTAGGACTTAAAGAACCATATACCCAAGGGGACTTACTAAAGATGATTCAAGATCATCTTACTATATGCCATGAATGCATGAAATGCTAAATGATGCAAAGAACACATAGAACATGTATTATAACTTTAATCGTTAGTTAGTACCATGAGCGTCTCCATATAACTTGTCACAATAACTTAACATCTTGTGGTGACATCATAAAGTAGCACCATAAACTTAAATCATGAGTATCATAAAGCAGCACCATAAGTTGCATCATAACCTTAAATCATAAGTATCATAAAGTAGCATTATAAGTAGTATCATAAACTTAGAATCATATATCTCTTTGTCATATAACCATGGTAACATCAAGATTATCACATAAAAGATGTAATAATACTACTAGATTTCATAAAAATACTTTATCATTGACTTGTTAGCATAAGTTAGTATCATCAACTTGTAATATCATACTCCGCATACATCATGAATACATAGAACATAAATCCCATCAAGTGCAAGTAACCAACCAAATAAACATTATATAAATATAATGATTTTCAGCCCTTATGGCCCTCTCTTAGGCAGTTAACACACATCCATTCGGGGCTGAAAATCTAGATCTCCATACCTTGACTTCCTTGGTGTTTTTGGGTATCCTGAAAATTAGAGTATTTAACTATAATTAGAACCATAATCCTACATAAAAAGCTTTCATTAGCTTTTCATTTTAGTCACTTTTATTTTGTTTTGAGCTGCTGGAATTTTCAAAGAAATGATTCTAGCTTTTGCTTGGGTTCTAGCAAAAATGTAACTAAAAGAAAGCTTACTTTTAATTTCAAACAAAGCTATTTTTAACAAATAATTAACTCTTGGGTCTTATAACTCTTTTACTAGTGGTTTTCTAGCTAAAACATGAAGAAATCAGCTCTAAACTTTCCATTTCCAGAGTTGAGGCAAAAATCGTTTTGGGGCAGAAAAATCAGTTTTTTACTCGGTTTTGTTTATTTTTGTTCTCCATCCATACAAAAGCTTTGAAGCTCATTCCACTTGGAAATGTTCCATTTATGAGTCTAGTTTAACCCCATATTTTTATTTTGTTTTTAAGAGTTACCGATTAATACAGAGTTTACAAAAACTGAACCTATGTTAGAGTAGACACGAATCTGGATAAGGTCTGGTTTTTGCTCTATAACTCACTGCCTTTATATTTTTTTTGTAACACGAATTTTTCAGTGGATTCTAGACATCTAAACATAAAACTTTCATGTTGAAAGGTTTTCGAAAATAAGATTTTATCTTGGTGTTATTTTGAGTCCAAAAAACCCGGAAACTTGGTTGTTTAAGCAAGCAAAACTCATCTTATGAACACCCATGGTGGCTCAATCTAGTGAGGCTTTTGATGAACATTTTTTTCAATTTTTTAAGACCATTTTAACACATAAAACAAGAGTAAAAATATAAAATTCGTATTTAACGAAAAAGGGTGCCATTTTAAATCGTTTTTAGCCTTTTATCGGTTTTTAGAGCAACTCTTGTTCTTGTTTATGTAATCTACTATGAAAGCTGAAAATGTTGAAAGAAAAAGACACCTTTGAGAGTGACTAGAGTGGATGGAAGAGATTCCTTGGATGCTTGAGAACAAAAACCTCATTTTTAACTCTTTTCTTCTATTTTAATGCAAACCTATTTGTGTTTGAAGGGAGTGTTTGGTATAGTGAGATTCTTGGACTTATTTGGGATGGATGAGGGGTTTTTATAATAGTGAGAAGGGAGGGACTTGGCTGAGTGGAGAGAGAATGAGGATGATTGTGTGAGATTTGGAGTGTAAGATCATACAAAATATAGAGCAAATATTTGGTTGGATTGTGTTGGGTCTTCTAGCCCCTAGGTGCAATGATGCTTCTAGTTTAGCAAGTTATAGATAAAACCATGGGCTGCATATTTGGTGAGGATAAGTGGCTTTGGTTTTGTTTTTAATTGGTATTTTACACCTAGATGCTTCCCCTAGAACTCTACTAACAATAATTTATTTCCTTTAATCTTTTTAATGGGTATGAGCTGAATTTTTTTCTGTTCTTTTTCCCATAGGTGACAACACATTAGAGGATTACTACAAAGAATTTTGCTAACTAAAAACATACAACTTTCTTAGGTAGATAAAATTCTCAAAAATTCCGTTTTCAAAATTTATGTGCTTCATAAATTTTGAACCACAAAGGCATGTATATCTTGGCATAATTGTCATGTTATAAGAATAAATATTACTAAAATGATATCCTTATTTGACCCTTGTCATATAGCACCGGTATTTCATTTATTTCCCGGGTCTATGTTTCCTTGATAAACATAATTTTCATAAGTAATCTCATAGAGATTTTTCCGACGATGACTAATGCTTATAGTTATATTTTATTATAAGAAAATATTATGGGGGTGTTACAGAGATCGACATTAGGGGGTATCATGTCAATGTTGGGGAAATCAACTTATAACTCAATAAACCACACATATCACAAGGGTCTTGAGCACCTTCTATGGACCGGGTAGTGTCCATTTAAGGTACCTATCAGGCGGCCTACTTACATAAAGACAATACAGCTATGGTCACCGTCCTAGTATGACACATAATTAATAGCCCTAGGTAAGACACAAATCTCATTCCCCTAACTTTAGTTTAGTTACAACATTATCAAGAACACACTAAAAATATTTCTTTTCACGAAAGCAATTAAATCATAATAATCAATAAGATAAACACTTAGGAAGGCATGAGTACATTTTCATCGTAATACTTGACATACTTACTGGCTTCAAGGCATAGCACACATTATTTTCACAATTGATAACTCCACTTAGCACACAAACAAGCCCAAGTTACACCAATTAAACCTATATATTCACAAATTCTTAACTCTTAAAATAAACTTCCTAAATTCTTGAAACTTCAAACACACATAATATATGATATCAAGATTTTATAATAAATTTTATACACATGAAATCCAAGTACACAATTCATGAAACTTCACACAAATTCACTGCATTTGCACTGAAAAACAGGACAGTTTCACTACATAATTCATATCTTGCAAACTATAAGTCCAAAATTCATAAAAATTTACCATAAATTGTCTAATAACATGTAAAACCTACTGTAAAAATTTCACTCGAATCGAACATGTCAATAATTTAAGAAAAATCAAACAGTGGCTACATTACTATTGATACGAATTTTTCACAATGTTTATTCATAATTTTTTTCTTTGTGCTGCAAATCCTAAAATTTATACATAAACCACAATTAAATATATGCAAACTTAGATTCATACCATAAACATCAGTTTTCATCAACTCGCATATTCAACAAGATCTAAACATGCAAATTAAGGTAAGTTTCTAACAACTCAAATTAAGTTTTTCTTTTCTTTTAAACCCTAAAAGCAACTCAGTGTTCATGAATTAAACACTAAATTCAAATAAAATCATAACCACGGTCTTTCCCTAATCAATTATTTTATTATTATTAAAGAGAAGACACAAATTATTCATCTTAGTTGGAAAATTAAAACATAATCCTTCTTCTTCTCATTTTCACTAATGTGTATGTTTGTCTCGTGGGTTTGTCCAAAAGGTCTTAAGCATGAGAGTTGGGTTATATTGGAGAAGGATGTTAAAGTTGTTTCAGTATGAACGAACCAAAACCTCTAAAAATCAATCAATGAATTATTTTTTTCCTCAAAATTATAAAAGCATATCATACAGATCAAAATACAAATATACATAACATTGAGGTGAGCATAATAAGCAAATTATTCTTGAAAAGGAAAAACAAATAAGAAGCATAACTTGTTACCATCAAGAGGCCGATGTGGGTTGATGCTTCTCGGGATTGAGTGACATGGCGAGCAAGGCATGACGGGCCGAGGATCCATGCTCTGATACCAATCTGTAACGTCCGTACTTTTTTGTTTTTTTTTTTTTAGTATGTGTCATATTATCTTAGTTACCAATTTAGTGTATAGTAACATGAGTCCATATGGTCCATTTGAGTCCATATTGTCCATAAAGGCCATGCATGTCCATAACATCCATATAAGTTCATGAAGTCCACATGTCATCAAGTGCTTTGGTAATAATCTTGTTCAAATTAAGGATTTCTTAATAAGGTCATGTTATGAATTAAGCTTAGGCCAAATAGGGCTTATCTTACCTAAGGAGTAAGGTGGGTAGTCCTCACTACATAACTCCCAAGGAAATGCACCCCTAGCTTGAGCTTTCTCCCTTAGTTCATTATTAAGGTGATTTGTAGTAAGGGATCGGAGGGAAAGTAATACTTTCTCATTAATCACTTTACATATAGATTCTTTAGTAATGAAAGGTAAACTAGAGTCATGTCATAGAAGAAATAGAAATTACATGTACTTAATTAATTTAAGTCTTTATTCATGTCTTCTTGAAGTAAGCCCTTGGTTCCCATCATCATCCCTTGGCCTCCATGCCTCCTTTTCCTTTGAAGATCTCCCAACATCATGCCTTCTTAGATGGTTTGGTCCTAAGAGGGGGACATAAACATGGATTAGCTGAAGCTAAGTATGGAGATTATAACATACCTAACCATTTATATACTTACACAACCATATATGAACATACATATACATACCTAAACGTGTCTAAACATACATACACATAAACATAACCATACATAAATATTCATATACATAAACTTAACCATACATAATCATTAACATACATACATAAACATGCATATATACAATATCATGATCCTTGTGTGCATATGCTCTATGACCTAGACGTCTAATGCTCATAAAATGGCTTGGCCAAGCACTTGGATGTCCATGACGCCCCTATGGGATTTCATAGTGAGGATCCTCATACCATAAACCATGATGCCTACGGGACTTAGTGGTACCACTTATTATACTTTGTCATACTGTCCATGGGACTTGGAGAGTCATAAAAGAACCATAGAAGTTCCATAAAGGAACCATAGAAGAGCCATATAAGAACCATAAAAAGCTCATGGAGGAACCATAGAAGGATCATAAAGAACCATAGAAAGATCATGGAGGAACCATAGAAGGATCATAAAGAACCATAGAAAGATCATAAAAGGGTCATAAAAGGGTCATAGAAGATCCATAGAGAGCTCATAAAAGGACCATAAAAGAACCATAGAAAGACCATAAAATGAGTGTGCCTTATTGACCATCACTCTTGCCCGGTAGGACTTAAAGAACCATATACCCAAGGGGACTTACTAAAGATGATTCAAGATCATCTTAATATATGCCATGAATGCATGAAATGCTAAATGATGCAAAGAACACATAGAACATGTATTATAACTTTAATCGTTAGTTAGTACCATGAGCGTCTCCATATAACTTGTCACAATAACTTAACATCTTGTGGTGACATCATAAAGTAGCACCATAAACTTAAATCATGAGTATCATAAAGCAGCACCATAAGTTGCATCATAACCTTAAATCATAAGTATCATAAAGTAGCATTATCAGTAGTACCATAAACTTAGAATCATATTTCTCTTTGTCATATAACCATGGTAACATCAAGATTATCACATAAAAGATGTAATAATACTACTAGATTTCATAAAAATACTTTATCATTGACTTGTTAGCATAAGTTAGTATCATCAACTTGTAATATCATACTCCGCATACATCATGAATACATAGAACATAAATCCCATCAAGTGCAAGTAACCAACCAAATAAACATTATATAAATATAATGATTTTCAGCCCTTATGGCCCTCTCTTAGGCAGTTAACACACATCCATTTGGGGCTGAAAATCTAGATCTCCATACCTTGACTTCCTTGGTGTTTTTGGGTATCCTGAAAATTAGAGTATTTAACTATAATTAGAACCATAATCCTACATAGAAAGCTTTCATTAGCTTTTCATTTTAGTCACTTTTATTTTGTTTTGAGCTGCTGGAATTTTCAAAGAAATGATTCTAGCTTTTGCTTGGGTTCTAGCAAAAGTGTAACTAAAAGAAAGCTTACTTTTAATTTCAAACAAAGCTATTTTTAACAAATAATCAACTCTTTGGTCTTATAACTCTTTTACTAGTGGTTTTCTAGCTAAAACATGAAGAAATCAGCTTTAAACTTTCCATTTCCAGAGTTGAGGCAAAAATCGTTTTGGGGCAGAAAAATCAGTTTTTTACTCGGTTTTGTTTATTTTCGTTCTCCATCCATACAAAAGTTTTGAAGCTCATTCCACTTGGAAATGTTCCATTTATGAGTCTAGTTTAACCCCATATTTTTATTTTATTTTTAAGAGTTATCGATTAATACAGAGTTTACAAAAACTGAACCTATGTTAGAGTAGACACGAATCTGGATAAGGTCTGGTTTTTGCTCTATAACTCACTGCCTTTATATTTTTCTGTAACACGAATTTTTCAGTGGATTCTAGACATCTAAACATACAACTTTCATGTTGAAAGGTTTTCGAAAATAAGATTTTATCTTGGTGTTATTTTGAGTCCGAAAAACCCGGAAACTTGGTTATTTAAGCAAACAAAACTCATCTTATGAACACCCATGGTGGCTAAATCTAGTGAGGCTTTTGATGAACATTTTTTTTAATTTTTTAAGACCATTTTAACACATAAAACAAGAGTAAAAATATAAAATTCGTATTTAACGAAAAATGGTGCCATTTTAAATCGTTTTTAGCCTTTTATCGGTTTTTAGAGCAACTCTTGTTCTTGTTTATGTAATCTACTATGAAAGCTGAAATTGTTGAAAGAAAAAGAAACCTTTGAGAGTGACTAGAGTGGATGGAAGAGATTCCTTGGATGCTTGAGAGCAAAAACCTCATTTTTAACTCTTTTCTTCTATTTTAATGCAAACCTATTTGTGTTTGAAGGGAGTGTTTGGTATAGTGAGGTTCTTGGACTTATTTGGGATGGATGAGGGGTTTTTATAATAGTGAGAAGGGAGGAACTTGGCTGAGTGGAGAGAGAATGAGGATGATTGTGTGAGATTTGGAGTGTAAGATCATACAAAATATAGAGCAAATATTTGGTTGGATTGTGTTGGGCCTTCTAGCCCCTAGGTGCAATGATGCTTCTAGTTTAGCAAGTTGTAGATAAAACCATGGGCTGCATATTTGGTGAGGATGAGTGGCTTTGGTTTTGTTTTTAATTGGTATTTTACACCTAGATGCTTCCCCTAGAACTCTACTAACAATAATTTATTTCCTTTAATCTTTTTAATGTGTATGAGCTGAATTTTCTTTTGTTCTTTTTCCCATAGGTGACAACACATTAGAGGATTACTACAAAGAATTTTGCTAACTAAAAACATACAACTTTCTTTGGTAGATAAAATTCTCAAAAATTCCGTTTTCAAAATTTATGTGCTTCATAAATTTTGAACCACAAAGGCATGTATATCTTGGCATAATTGTCATGTTATAAGAATAAATATTACTAAAATGATATCCTTATTTGACCCTTGTCATATAGCACCGGTATTTCATTTATTTCCCGGGTCCATGTTTCCTTGATAAACATAATTTTCATAAGTAATCTCATAGAGATTTTTTCGACGATGACTAATGCTTATAATCATATTTTATTATAAGAAAATATTATGGGGGTGTTACAGAGATCGACATTAGAGGGATCAGATAAATATCCGACATTAGCATAGCTAGTCAAATCTGTTATCACTTCATGAGGATAGAATAAACTCATATCCATCGTACTTCGAAGGTATCGAAATATATGCTAATTAACTACATTCCAATGTCTTCGTGTTGGGCACCAACTAAATCTTGCTAGTAGATTCACAAAAAATGAAATATCTAGTCGTGTATGGCTAGCAAGGTGCATTAATGCTCCAATAGCACTTAAATACGGTACTTCGGTACCAAGGAGTTCTTCATCATCTTCTCCTGGTCTAAATGGATCCTTTCTCACATTAAGTGATCTCACCACCATAGGAGTACTTAATGGATGTGCATTGTCCATGTAGAATCTTTTTAGCACTTTTGCTAAATAAGTCGATTGATGCACAAAAACTCCATTCTTACAATGTTCAACTTGTAAACCAAGACAAAACTTAGTTTTACCAATATCTTTCATTTCAAACTCTTTCTTTAAATAAATTGCTGCTTGTTGGACCTCTTCCGGAGTCCTAACAATGTCGAAATTGTCAACGTAAACTGCCATGATAACAAAGTTGGATTTGGATCTCCTTATAAAAATGCATGGCAAACAGGATCATTTATATATTCTTCTTTCAATGGATACTCACTAAAACGGTTATACCACATGCATCCAAATTGTTTTAACCCATATGGAGATCTATTCAACTTGATTGAGTAAAGCTCTCGCGGGTTTTTGTTGTGTGCTTCATGCAACTTAAATCCTTCACGGAGTTTCATGTAAATGTTATTATCAAGTTTACCATATAAATAAGCTGTAACGACATCCATAAGATGCATAGTAAGCTTTTCATGTACTGACAGACTTAATAGGTATCGAAATGTAGTAGCATCAACTACATGGGAATATGTTTCCTCATAGTCGATACCTGGTTTGTGCGAAAACCCTTGTGCAACTAATCGTGCTTTATATCTCACTATCTCATTTTTCTCATTTTGTTTACGCACGAAAACCTATTTGAATCCCATGGGTTTTATATCTGTTGGTGTATGGACTATTGGTCCGAAAACTTCTCTTTCTCTAAGAAAATCTAATTATGCATTAATTACATCTTTACATTTTGGCCAATCATCTCTTCGTCTGCATTCCTCAACCGACCTAGCTTCATCATCCTCATTTTCATTCATAATAACGAGCGCTACATTATATGAAAATATTTCATCGACGTCGACTTCGTTTCAGTTCCATTTTATCCTGGTCATGAAATAATTAATTGAGATTTCATCATTTTCGCGATTTTCAGGTACCTGACCTTGTGGTGAAACTCCAACATTTGTCATGTTTGGGGACTCTTCTAGAGTCAATATTTCCTCATTTTGGCTATCATGATCTTGTGCTTCTTTTTTCTAAGGATTTTTGTCTTTGAAACCGACTGGTCGACCACGCTTTAATTGTGGTCTCGACTCTTTAGCAATAACATGTTGTCCTACTGGGACATCGATTCTAATAGGAGCATTAGCAGCTGAGACATAGGATTTAGAAACTTTCTATGGGTTAGTAAAAGCGTCTGGCAATTAATTTGCTAAAGCTTGTAAACGAATTATGTTTTTAACTTTTAGTTCACAGTGTTTTGTACGAGGATCTAGATGCATATGTGATAATTCGTTCCAATTCAACTCCTTGTCTAATGCTTAGTTTCTCCCCCTAATGTTAGGAAAATTGTTTCATCAAAGTGACAGTCGACAAATCGTGCCATAAACATATCTCCAGTTAAGGGTTCAAGATACTTAATTATAGATGGAGATTCATACCCAACATATATTTCCAATCTTCTTTGGGGTCCCATTTTGGTGCGTTATGGTGGGGCAATAGGTATATACTCTGCACATGCAAATGTTCGTAAATGGGATATATTTGGTTCGTGGCTAGAACCCAATTGTAGGGGAGAACAATCATGATAACTTGTTGGCCTTATGTGGATCAATGTCGCGGCATGCAATATGACATGCCCCCAAGCACAGGTTGGAAGCTTTGCTCTCATAAGTAATTGTCATGCAATTAATTGCAATTGTTTGACCAATGATTCCTTTCTATGTATGAACATCTGGTACAGGATGTTCAACTTCTATGCCAATTGACATGTAATAGTCATTAAAGGCTTTGGATGTAAATTCACTAGCATTATCAAAACAAATTTTCTTGATTGAATGATCTGGAAAGTGTATTCGTAACTTAATCAATTGAGCAAGAAATCTTGCAAATGCCAAGTTGCGGGTTGACAATAAACACACATGTAACCATCTCATTAATGCATCAACTAAAACCATGAAATATCTGAACAGTCCACATGGTGGGTCTACAGGATCACAAATGTCACCTTGTATATGTTCCAGGAATGAAGGGGATTCAACCCCTATCTTAACTGGTGATGGCCTTATGATTAATTTTCCTTGAGACCAGGCAGCACATGAGAACTCATTAGTTTGACGGATCTTTTGGTTAATAAACACACATGTAACCATCTCGTTAATGCATCAACTAAAACCATGAAATATTTGAACAGTCCACATGGTGGGTCTACAGGACCACAAATGTCACCTTGTATACGTTCCAGGAATGAAGGGGATTCAACCCCTGTCTTAGTTGGTGATGGCCTTATGATTAATTTTCCTTGAGAGCATGCAGCACATGAGAACTCATTAGTTTGACGGATCTTTTGGTCCCTTAAAGTATATCCATATGAGTTCTTTATGATTTGCGCATCATTGTTGATCCGGGATGCCCTAATTTATCATACCATATGATAAACTCTTTTTCATTAATAAACTGCTGGTTTACTAAAGTATGTGCTTCAATTGAGTTAATCTTTGTGAAATATAACCCTGATGATAATGGTGGTAACTTTTCCAATAACAACTATTGCCCAATATAAATTTGATAATATGCAAATATTCAACTCTATTTGCACTAGTTGTCTCAATATGATATCAATTTCTACGAGTATCCTTGAAACTTAATAAGTTTCTTTGAGACTTGGTAGAATGTAGTGCATTATTTATGTGAAAATAGGTTCCACCAGGTAGTACTATATATGCTCTTCGAGAGCCTTCAATTAAATTTGAACTACCTGATATAGTACTTACACTTGGTTCTCGCATTAATAAACAAGAAAAATATCTCTTATTTTTCATAATAGTGTGTGTTGTTGCACTGTCTGTAAGGTACATATCTCCTTCTTCGTTCATTATTCCAATTGATGAAGCGTCCATGATCTTCACTAGAATTAAGGTAAGAAGAAAGAAATATAATTGGCCAAGTCTAACACACTTGACTACCATGTGCAAACCGTCATTCTCTATAATTGTATGTAATTGGCAATGCAATTTTAGCCCATTATTACATGTAATCAGCTTAAACTTATTTCTTTCCATACACTATCAAGATAACATCACTTTATTACTTCTCTTTCCAATTCTGATATTCCATCAACTCTAGCCTACTTGACCTGATTGGTTCTTGCAAAATTGGAAAGTTTATAATTTATTTATGGACAACATGTTAATATTTCAAGATGGAAAGTCAGAAGATTATTAAAAATTAGCTTGCGAGACTTGTTAAGCCCCAACTTGTATTATTCATGAACATTAGTCAATTTTAAGTGTATTATTTATGAACTTTGGTCCATAACAATGAAATAATTAGTCAATCATGTTCACAATTTACAACGTGAGCTTTAAAACACTAATTACTTTTATAGTCTTCCAAATACATTTTTTTTTCCATAATTGAACAGGAATTAAACCAAATCAAAAAAAGTGGTTGAACGTGTTTTCACAGCGGTTAATCATCGGTTTCAATTTGGTTTAGGTTTCCAAGTTTCGGTTAACCGAGTTGCAGTTAACAACACAAGTTTTGATTCGCACGCATTGCGTGCATTGATTTTTAAATTTATTTATTTTTTGTGTGTATATATACACACACAAAATAAATATATCAATCGATAGACGCAATGCGTGCGAATCAAAACTTATTTTAATTGCTTAAAAATAAAAAACCTAATAATAATTCGACTTTGGCTCATGATGGACGTTGGCGAGTCAATGTAATTAAAATTTTGATATACACGCTAAGCGTGTATGTGTTTCAAAAACATCTTTAATATTAGTCCAATTCCGGGTAAAGAATGAATTTGGTAGCTCTTGCGCGATTAACATTATTTTTCTTGCAATTTTTTTCCAAACATAAAAAAATATGATGCAATCTTATGAATGAGGGGAAGATTGCATGACTACATCTGGATCCCCTCAAACTATGTGGGACTATATTGAGGACAATTGTTATTGTTGTCGTTGATGTACATAAATAAAAAAAAGATAAATATTAATCCTTTGTTAAAAATGGAATGTTTATGTAAAAAAAAAAAAACAGTTGATACTATTGATTTTGCTTAAAAATAAAAAGGAAAATTAGATTTAAATAATCTGAATTTTGACATGTGATAGACTAAATAATCTGAAATTTAAAAATATCACTGAATAATCTGAACTTTGACTATATTGGATTACAATAGTATGTTAACCTTAATTACTTACCAAATCCTCCTTTTTAAAAGAATATGAACTTTAACCATATTGAAATTGAAATAAATAAGGGGAAGAATAAAAGATAAAGAGAATATTTTTAAATAAATAAGGGTAAGGTAAATAATTAATGCTGACATGATACTGTAATCAAATTTGGTCAAAGTTCAAATTATTTAATAATATTTTTAAAGTTCAGATTATTCGGTCTATCATGATCAAAACTCAGATTATTTAACTCCAATTTCGACTTTGGCTCATGGTGGATGTTGGCGAGTCAGTGTAGTTAAAGTTATTTGTTTTTCAGTTGTTTCTCTAAATAAGTTAAATAAGTTCAAAATAAATTTGCAAAAGAACTCTTTCAAATAAATTCAAATAAGATCTAACAGCTAAGTTCAAGTTAGTTCAGAATAATAAGTTCAAAATAAGTTTAGATTAGCTCAACTTGTAATAAACTCGGTAATTAAAGAAAGATAAATAGCCAAATAGAATAAGTTATGGAATTAAAGGGAAAAGTAGGTACAGGTTGATACTCTAGGTATAATGTAATAATTTTTTTTCATGAAATTGAATATTTTCTAAAAGAAATAGAGATGATTAAAGTTACAAAAAATTACTTAGGGGTACCCTAACTTTTGGTGAAATGTTTTTTCCGGTACCCCAACTTTTAAAAACTAATTTTGGGGTACCCTAACTTTTAGAATTAGAAATAATTAGGTGAATTTCCGGCCAATGATTTGAATTCACCAGTGAGTTTTAGGCGGGAAATTGGTTAAGTGTTTTTGTGGACAAAAATGTCGTTTGTTTTTGTGGATGAAAATGATTTGAATCAATCGGAGTTTCGCAAGAAATTCACCTAGTAATTTCTAATCCTAAAAGTAAGGGTACCCCAAAATTAGTTTTGAAAAGTTAGGGTACCAAAAAATTGTTTCTTCAAAAGTTAAGGTACCTCTAAGAAACTTTTTGTTAAAGTTTCCCAAAATTACCCTTCCCACCACTTTAATTTCAAGGTTAAAATTGTCATTTTAGAATTCATTGGCCCACGTTACCCATGCCCACTCATGCGTGTACTATCATGTACAGGGCAGTTCCATTGCATTACAGTTACTTTTTTTTTCATTGTTTACCCTCCCCCCTAACCTACCCCTTTGCTATTGAATATCCTAAAAAGCTGACAATACTCTTTGAGATACACATATGCTGTGCATCCATCTTTGCTTCCTACCCCAACATTCATCTACGTGGTCCCCTCTCCATTACTACTTTCCACATTTAATATACTTCTCCAACTCTCCCACCTCTACAGGTTAGTTTCTTTTCATCAGTGTTTTATGGTTTTAATATTACATAGATAGATCTATGTTTATTTCCATCAAGTATCTAGCTAAATGCCAAAGAAATCTTTACACCCCATGCATGTATAGATTTTATCAATCATAATTTGATTGTACTCTTCTAAATAGTAAAATTTGCTACATAAAATTCATGTTTTAATAAGAATTTTGGTTCAAACTCTCCTGTATAAAATGCATGATTTAATTGAAATTTATTAAAAGAAAGGGAATGTGTTGTGTAATATATCTATGTTATTATGCAAAGAGATAATTTTAGATTGTCTTTAAATTTTCTTTCCAATATATATTTTTATCTTTCCAATATATATTCTTATCTCTCTAATTAATTTTCTTTATGTATCTACTGTCTATTAATGTCTACATATGTTATATATGTTATATATAAAGAGATACTGCTTTACATAAATTTTAGGTCACAATCTAACCTTTCTTTCAATTTAATATAAGGTCTACTTTTATACAAAATATGTTGTCAAAGACTCAAAATAATTGTAGAAACAACAAAATCTATTGCCACTTAGTTAACCCAATTTGGAGCATATCCTGTATTAGACTATAGTTTCGATAGCTTGGACCATTCATATTATAATATTAGTTAGCTTATTTCTTCATTTATATTTATTTGTCTATTATACCTACTGTTAACAATACATGAAAATAATATAAGGCTATATCATTGTCTTTCCCACATCTCATCTTTTCAGTTTTATCCTTATATAAACATTTTAATTATATCATTTATTTCTTTTGTCTCTATCATTTATTTTTGTGCTGCATCAATTTATGTGTACAATTATGTAGTATGATAGATAAAGTTTTAAGTGGAAATATATGTATTTGTGCGTCTCATCTTTCTTTATTTTTTTATTTTCGTAATTTGTTTCATATTCCTAACGCTTTACGCTTTTAGTTAGTGTTAATTACCATGGAAAATGTCCGTCCGAGTTCCGCATCATATGATAGATCAAGGAGACAGAGAATGACACCTGACCAACGTGACCAGGAAAATGCTCGCAGGCGTACAAAGAGGCGTCGATTGCAACAACATCACAATATAGGAGCATCACTAGAACAGGTTACTGATACGACATCACTTGATCCCTCCACCTCAACTACCCAATCAGATCACACAAGTTAGTGTACTAAAATTAAAACCTATGTCCATTTACGACATTTTATAATTTTTCCTTTATTTAATGCTTTGTATATCAACCATCTTTACGATTCCATATTTTACATTGTTTATAATTTACATTGACCTCAATAACTAAACATAGCCTACCACTGTTTACTAAACATTACATAATCTCCGTTTATTTGTCATATTTTTTTTGTTTCATTATTACCTAACTACTATATTCTTTTGCTTAATATAAGTTAACACTATTCCATTTGTTTGGTATATTTAGACATGGATGAAGGCATCCCTATTGGGGAGAACACATTATCTAATAGACCTCTTTATGTTGGTGAAAGTAGTACATCTAATCAACCTGTACATGTGGGTCAAAGCAGTAGATCAAATAATCGCCAACTTAGGCATGGTCACCAACGAACACGTAGCCAGAGAGTTGCTTTTCGTTCTGCTGTTAACTACCATGAACAAACAAGTGTTCCTACACTGCAACTACCACCTCCAAGATCATGTCATCACTGTGACGCTCTCTTATTTCCATATGAAACCACTAAACTATGTTGTTTGTCGGGGAAAATTAATTTACCTCTATTACCTATTCCAGAAGACCTTCAAGCTCTTTATACTGACCATACCCCAGATGCCATACACTTCAGGAAGAACATTAGAAAATATAACCATATATTTTCTTTCACCTCCATGGATGTTCACATAGATGACAGTTTGGCAAATGTTGAACATGGGGTTTATACTTTTCGTGCCCAAGGTGCTATATATCATAAGATTGGAGGTTTTCTTCCACCCGCACCACAATGTCGACCTCGCTTTCTCCAAATGTACATATATGACACGGACCATGAGCTTGAGCATCGTCTTTCCGAGAACACTACCTTGCTACCACATATCATTCACAAACTCAAGTCTATTCTTGACAGATGCAATCCTTTTGTACATAAGTTTCGATACCTTGCACAGCGAGAAGACATACAACATTGTAGGCTACTAATTCGTGAGCAACCTACAGACATGCCTCAATATTGTCTACCTACCGCATCTCAAGTTGCTGGAGTTATAGTTGGTGGAGAAGAAGTTGGGAATTTAAACCCAAGGGATATTGTTGTTCAGTCTACTTCTGGTAATTTATGCAGCATCAAAGACAATGCTGGCTACTATGATCCACTACAGTATCCTCTACTCTTGCCGTATGGTTCATATGGTTGGTCAATCAACATAAAAAGAAGTGATGGTCGAACCATACCTTGCAGAGTATTCTACGCATTTTTACTTCAGGTATATCAATCACACACAAGTTGTTTACCTACCTATATATTACATCAAAATTTACTAGATATGATATATTCTTTTCTACAGATCATACGCCCAAACTCCATGTCTGTATTTTTAGAATCAGGACGTCTCCTACAACAATACGTCGTAGACAACCATGTCAAGATACAATCTAATATCTTGAGATGGATGGGAGACAATCAAAGCACACTTCAAGCAGAGTTGTATCAAGGTTTACAAGATTGTATAAATGCAGGGGAATCCAATCCAAGTACGGATATTTCATATTTTACTATCCTTTATTTCCAACATATCTAATTCTTATCATTGTTTGCGCACATGAATGTATATTAATTTACTTTTTACAAACATTTTGATGGCCACTAGATAATGTCGGGCAACACATTATTTTGCCTTCTTCATTTGTTGGAAGTCCTCGAGACATGAGTCAACGTTACCAAGATGCAATGACATTAGTCAAATATTTTGGAAAACCTGACATTTTTCTCACCATGACCTGTAATCCATCATGGAAAGAAATCACCGACCAACTATTGCCAGGTCAAACCCCCCATGATCGTCCTGACTTATGTACTAGGATATTCCATAGCAAGCTCCAAGAATTCAAAAAAGACATTATTGATCGTGGGGTCCTTGGGAAAGTCGTTGCGTATGTTTATGTAGTCGAATTTCAAAAGCGTGGCCTTCCCCATGTCCACATGTTACTTATCCTGTCTGATCAAGATAAACCGAGATCTCCTGATGACTATGATCAATTTGTGAGAGCAGAGATTCCACATGCACCTAATGAGCCTGAATTGCACAAGGCTGTTCTTACGCACATGATACATGGCCCATGTGGTGTTGGTTATCGGAGTACAAGTTGCATTCAGAATGGAGTTTGCAAGGTGATTTCCCAAAGAGGTTCTCTTCCACTACCATTCAAGGTAATGACTCTTACCCAATATATCGACGCAGATCTGATCAGCCTCTTGTTCCTTTGCACGGTGGCAACACAACTTTGGTTGACAATAGATGGGTTGTCCCATATAACCCATGGCTTTTGGTCAAATATGACTGCCACATCAACGTGGAGATTTGCAGTAGTATCAAGAGTGTCAAGTATTTGTACAAATATATACACAAAGGACCGGATCGCCTATCAATGGAGCTTCGATCTGAGCCACAGTATGATGAGATCAAACAATATGTGGATGCCAGATGGGTGTGTGCACCCGAGGCTTTATGGAGAATTTATCAATTTCCTCTTACTCGAATGTATCCATCTGTTGAACGGTTACACCTCCATTTGCCAAATATGCAGTACATCAGGTATCAAACTTATCAATCCATTCAAGATATTCTATCTGCACCAAGGAATTCCCGTACTATGCTTACAGAATTCTTTCACACAAACACTGTTGACGAAGATGCAAGGAACTACCTTTATGCAGAATTTCCTACATATTATAGATGGATTGAATCAGACCATATTTGGAGAAGGAGACGAAACAACATTAGAGTGGTCGGTCGCATTTATACTATTCACCCCACCGATGGCGAACGATTTTATATGCGATTATTATTGAACCATGTCATAGGTCCACAGTCCTTTGAACATCTTAAGACCATTAATGGCGTTACTTATCATACCTTTAGGGAAGCTGCAGAGAAACTAGGTCTTATGCAAAATGACACCAATATTCGTGAATGTTTAAGGGAAGCTTCCATTTCACGAATGCCCTCTTCTATTCGACGGTTATTTGTCACTATATTGGTATATTGCCAACCAACTGGAGTTCGTGCCTTATGGGATGAATTCTTCCCTTTCATGGCGGAAAATTTTCCCACATCATCCTCGGCGGATCGTGATTTTGCATTAAACTCCCTTCTATTGGAAATACATAGAATGCTCAAGCAATTGGGTCAAAGGATAGGGGATTTTGACTTGCCCCATCTTACTATAGAAGTAGGTGACGAAGCTAAGTTATCTAGGGCCTTACATGCTGAATTGTCAGCTCCAGTACCTCATGAAGATATGCAATGTGCTCAAAATCTCAATCAAGACCAACGACATGCATTTAATACAATAATGGAGGCTGTTCATATGAAACAAAGTGGTATGTTTTTTGTTGATGGCCCTGGTGGTACAGGTAAAACATTATTATATCGGGCTATTCTTGCTACAGTCAAACTCGATCGACAATTTGGACTTGCATCAGCAAGTTCAGGCATCACAGAAACTTTACTTTACAGGGCAAAGACAACACATAAGACCTTTGGAATTCCAGTCACATTACATGCCTCCTCAATGTGTCATTTTAGTAAGCAATCTGTTGAAGCACAATTAATCATGCACGCTGCTGTTATCATATGGGATGAAGCCACTATGACACATCGATATGCATTTGAGGCAGTTGATCGGACTTTAGAGATCTTATGGGAGTTGATCAACCTTTTGGAGGCAAAGTTATGGTGTTTGGTGGAGATTTCAGACAAGTGTTACCGGTTATACCAAAGGGGACTAAAGCTCAAACCATCAATGCTTGCTTTATTAAATTGACATTATGGCAACATGTACATGTACTCCACTTGAAACAAAATATGAGGTCGCGTCTTGATGAGGATTTTGCAGCTTTCTTGCTTAGAGTTGGAGATGGACGTGAAACAACCATTAAAGATGATATGATCAAGTTGCCACCTCCAATACCATTAATAGACAATCATGCTAATTCTATTGATAATTTGATAGATGCTATCTTTCCGAGATTGTGTGACCATGCCAGTGATACGTCGTATATGGTTGATCGAGCTATAGTGACACCTACAAATGATGATGTTAACGCCTTGAATGAAAAAATACTTGCCAAATATGTTGGTCATGAAAAGATCTACTACTCAGTCGATTATGTTCCTGATGATGTCCAACATCTATATCCAGATGAATTCTTGAATTCATTATCTTTCGGAGGATTGCCGCCACATGCTCTTAAATTAAAAGTTGGTTGTCCAATTATGCTTTTACGCAATATTGACACAATGAATGGTTTATGCAATGGCACAAGGTTGATATGTCGTGAATTAAGGGATCATTTGATTGAGGCTGATATTTTAACTGGTCATTGCAAAGGCACTAGAGTGTTTATACCTCGCATTCCATTGAAAACTGCTGAAGATGTGAGACTACCTTTTGAAATGGTTCGAAAACAGTTTCCAGTGAAATTGTGTTTCGCATTAACCATCAATAAATCGCAAGGTCAGACTATTCCTCACGTTGGCATTTATCTTTCCAAACATGTTTTTAGTCATTGACAATTATACGTTGCACTATCAAGAGGCACGTCCCAAAGACTACGAGAGCTTTGGTTATCAATGGCCAATTAGAAGGAGTTGATGGAATCTTCACAAAAAATGTTGTCTATAAAGATGTTTTATTGCCTGTGATGTAATTACACACATTTTAGTATTACGCTATGTATTTTTACATCTTTTTTTATTTCTATTTTCCATGCACTTTCTAGGCATGTAAACATCTTTTGTTAATTTGTCTTATCCATACAAATTTTGATTCGCACGCATTGCGTTCATCCTTTGTTATTAATTTTGGGTGTATAAATCTATGTTATATATAAGTGGCGTGAACAATATGTAGTGAAAAAGGTAATATAATTGGGTAAATTATATAAAAGGTCAATATGACAACTGAAAATAAATATTATGTTACTTTATTTTTTTTTTATTATTTTGCATACATTCGTATAAATATAAGTATCATGCCAACATACTAATATTATAATAGATGTATATATCATTGATATTTACCTCCCAATTTTGGTTCAACTTTCATAAATTCTATATATATATATATATATATATATATATATATATATTCTAATTAGTGAGTAGATTGCTTCATTTTCATGTGAAAGTAACTAAGTAAATTAAATAAATTTATAACTAATCACTTAAAAAAAATGAGAATGAATAGACAAAAAGAGGAGAGAGGGTAATTATATGTGGTGCAGTTAAAGGGTACGTGTATGGGTTACTTTTATTAAAAAATATAATAATATAATAATTATTTTGAAAATTTTATTTTATTTTATCTACAAGACTCACTCCCTCCATCTCAAATAAATTGTCCATATTTAATTAATTATGTCAAATATTGTAAATTTTGATCATTAATTTATCAAATTTATATATTGAGTTTTTATAAAAGACTACAATTAATAGATTCTTCATGAAAAATATTTTTAACTGAATGCTATATTTTTAATTTTGTTAAAATAAAACGTGAAAAATAAACAATCAAAATATTGCATAAATAAAAAACGACCGTGCAAAAATAAACTGAACAAACTAAATATGACGAAAAGAGTACACTATTACATATTAAAAAGTAACATATAACATTTTCCCTCCGTGTCTGTCATTGTATGAGCATAAGTCTCCATCATATCATATCATATATAATATTATACATGTAATGTACAATCCTTTTTGTGCATTTTTAATTTATTAATACCAAACAGTTTTCTTTAGTCAACTGCAATATCCTTTCCACGTTCACTTTCCACGTTCATATTCATGCATCCAAACTGCCATATACAAACGAACCATGTACATTTGTCATTCTCCATTTACTCTCTCAACCTCTCTCTTCCTCTCTATTTCTTCTCTCTCTCAATCAACTGCAATTACCTTACAACACAAAGGTTCAACTTATCAGGTAATTGTTACTTTTATGTCATGAATTTTCTTTTTAATCAATCTTATTGTGAATGTATTGATACTTATTATTCACGGAATTAATTCACTTTCTTCTACTTTTTACATAGCTTATTGTGTGATTTTGATCGACGATAGCATGACGTGCATAGAAACAACTGACGAGCAACACCATGGCACGTTCCATACCATTTGGCATGATCCTTTACTAAAGTTTTCATGTAAAATTTATATATTTTTTATATTTTATATTAGATATCATACACCAATTGATTCTAACATTAATCTTTGCACTAAATCGTTTCACGAATTATGAACTAATAAATTATTATTATTTACCATTATTTTATAGTTATTTGGAACAAATTATGGTAGCCCGATAATTGGAGATATTCAATGTCCGGTATTGTTCTAAGAATTAGTAGCGTTGTGTTCTACCAATTCCAATTTTTCATTTTTAATCTTATATAACAAAAAAATCTTCTATTTACTCATTGTGTTTCTCTTGTTGTGCTTCAAATTAGTGACAATATAGAGTTGTATAATGTCGTTCATCAAATTTGATATTAAATATTAAAATTATTATTTAACTTATCATTTTCTACTGTTAATTCCACTTTATGATTAATTTCCGTATCTTTAAATTTTATTGGTTCCCACTTCCCTAAATATATGAAATATTCTCTACCCCTTATAATCGTGCCCAAACCTCAACCTTATTTTAAGTGTTCATATTTTAATATAAATTTTAAATAGATGGTATTATATTTCTTTTTCAATTGTTGTCAAAATACATAATTTCTAATTATAAAGATTGCTCTTCCATCAGAAACAAATTACAATCATTACTCAATTAAAATTTATGTACCTTACATCACCATCATCATACATTTAATCTCAACTATGGTATATTATTGCTATTTCACTTCCTATTAAGGTAAACCTTTACACTCATTTTCTACTCCATTTTTCACAATCATATAGTTGTTCAGTGTTTTTTTAAATGGACATTCACATGGAACTTTCACTTTCATGATCAATGATCTATACACCATTTATGTATCTTCATCCAAGCTGTTACAAGTGGAATGTCAAAGGAAGATTGATTAGAATGTTTGCCGCTCAAAATATCAAATTTGGTGGAAAGTTGTGGAAAATGATCTTTATAGACATGAATGTATGATACTTTCATTCATTATTTACTCAACATACCATATTCTTCAGTTTGGTGTTGACAGTAAGTTTCTAACTATCCTATTATTATTTTTCAATTTTATTAGGGTGATCCTATTCAATGTACTATTTTCCCTAGCGATGTGGAATCTTTTACTGGGAATTTCAAAGAAGGTTTCGTTTACTGTCTTAGAGGAGCATATGTCATCCCAGCCGATGACAAAATTAAAGTCATATTAAACCAGAGTCAACTCAAGATAACAAGAGATACAGAAGTCACAGAGGCAACCGTGCAATTAGACATGTTTCCCTCAACTATTATAATTTAGTAGGTTTACATGCCATTAAGTCCTTTTTAGGCCGTACTGATCAAGTTATAGGTACATACATCTATACCCTATTTGTTTAGCTACTAAGTTCTCTCATTGTTCTTTTTTTCTTATTTGTATTGTCATCGTATGATTACATATTCCAATTTAATTTTAATGAACGTACGTCCATGCTAATTGTCTCCGTCCATATATCCAACATAGTAGTTACATTATATATACCGTCACAAGTTTGTTATGTTTTTTTTACACATTTATACGTATTAATAATTGACTATGTATTAATTATCATATGATTAATTTACATAATTATAGATTAATATTATTTTTGAAATTTTGTTATCATGATTACTTCTTATTATTCATTCCTATCTTCAGATGTTATGGGGATGATTATCTTAATAACTCCACCGCAATCATTTCAGAATGAGCAAAAGTCAAAGAGAGACATTGTTCTGATTGATAAAAGGTTTGTTTGAATTTTTTATTTACAAAGTTTACCCTCTCCTATTGATGCATAATTGATGGCCTTATGCATCAAGGTCAACCATGGAGACATCTAATACTCACCTAGAAGAAAGAAGAGCTCAAGTCTCTCATATATCTCTCTACTTGGAAGGGATCAACTCATATGGTTGTATACTTTTGCTCCTTAATTCAAGGACCATGAAGCTATCATAGAAGTCATCCTAGAGAGGATTAATCTACATTCCAAGAGCTTTCATATGGTTCAAGAATCTTTAAGTTTGGATGAGAATCCAAGGAGTTATTCATATTTGTAATATAGTTTAGTCCATTGTTTTCTTTATGATGTAAGCATTAGAGTAGATGATGAAAGCCCTAAGTGGCCCATTTCTTGTATTGTACACGCCATAAGGGAGGGCTTGTAACTATAACTACCCCCCTTAGGGTGCTTTGTAATTCATTCATACACATTGAATTTTTAGATATCAAACACATGTTGTGTTCTTTCTAGCTTTCATGCTAGGCTCTTTTCGTTTCTCTCTTGTGGGATTCGAATCATCCCCTTCTTCTAGCTAAGGTTGGCATCCTTAGTGGTGAAAGGAAGGAATTGAAGGTCTCTTGAAGGTGGTGTGGCTATATCCTTCCAAGAGTCTTCGAAAGCCATCATCTATCCATCGTTCAATCATCCATTTATCATCCATTTCACGTTATTCTTCAAGAATTCAACAAGAATTCATCAAGTATTCAACAAGAAGCATTTGTTCTTCATCATCACGTCCAAGCTTCAACAAATGTGCATCCATTCAAACGCTTCATTCGTTCATCATTCATCATTCGTTTAACCATTCGTTCATCTTTTCTATTCATTTGGTAATCATCTTTCATAGTTCTTTCCATCCTTTTTCATCCATTTCTATTCCATTTTTGGTTCTTTGGAACTTTGAGAAGGGAGATTCCTATCTTCGTTTTTAAAGATCCTTAGATATTGTGTAATGAGATCATCCCTTGGTCTCATTATGCATCACCTATATTTGTTCGTCATTCACCATGCATATACAATTTCATCAATATTTATATAGATGTATGTGTGTGTTGTAGTTGTTAAGCCATCAAATTGACCCTCTGGAACCATTTTGTTACTAAAGTTGCTGAACAACTTTTACAACCTGTTGGCGATGACACTTCTGTCTTACTTGCATGTGGTGTTCATGTAAATAGTTTCAAAGGTGTTTATCTCCCTCATTTAAATGACTCGATATAACTTACCTTTATGATATCATATATAATATATTAGTATACCCCAATACATCCTACTTAATTCTTGATTTTTTTTATAGGGTTATATCTTTCAACCGGACCGTTTACTAAGTTATATGAGAATTATAATGATCATACGTTGATGCATAATGGGACCAAGGGATGATCTCCTTATACACAATCTAAGGATCTTTAAAAACGAAGATAGGAATCTCCCTTCTCAAAGTTCCAAAGAACCAAAAATGGAATAGAAATGGATGAAAAGGATGGAAAGAACTATGAAAGATGATTACCCAACGAATGGAAATGATGAACGAACGATGAACGAATGATGAACGAATGCTCCTTGAAAAATCCAATGTTGTTTGATTCTTGAAAGAACTTTCAAAGTTGGAAGAATGTAGATGAACGTTTGAATGGATGAATGAATGAATGAATGAAAATGGCTTTGAAGATTCTTGGAGGATACAGCCACACCACCTTCAAGAGACCTTCAATTCCTTCCTATCACCACCAAGGACGCCAACCTTGGATAGAAGAAGGAGATAGTTCTCGTCCTCCCTCAAGAGAAACGAAGGGAAACTAGCACAAGGCTAGAGAGAACAACACATCATGTGTTTGGTTTGTAATAAATGATTGAATGATGATACAAGGCACCCTAAGGAGTCTATTTATACTAGTAGAGGACCCCTTAGGCGTGTGGTATGAAAGAAATTACAACCATCTAGCTTACATCATCCTATACACATGATTACATCATGAAGAAACAAATGAACTAAGCTAGATTACAAATGATGATAACTTGCTCAATACTTAACCAAATCTAAAGATTCTTGAACCCTTGGAAAGCTCTTGGAATGTAGATTAATCCACTCTAGGACACCTTCCATGATAGCTTTATGGTTCTTGAGTTAAGGAGCAAATTACTTGAGTACCCTTGTAGATTTCTTCCAAATAGAGAGATATGTGAGAGATGCGAGCTCTTCTTCCATGTAGGTGAGTATTTGATGTTTCTCTAGTTGACCTTGATGTATATGGCCATCAAATATACATCATACGTCATCCAAATTAATAGAATGGTATTATCATCTTTTCTCCTTAGTTACTTCCATGTTATGTATTTGCATACATATACATATTGTTAACCTTATTACTACATTGTTGCCATGTTAAATAGGTACCTTACTCATACCTTTGCTCAAAAGAAGGTCAAATGGCTTCGACAAACTGATTTGCCTTTAACCCATTCATTGTTGGTTTCGAATGCACATCATATCCAAATTTCCAATTTTCGTTCAAATACAAAGGTTTATTTCATTCAACCCAAAATTAAAATAATAATGTTTTTAATCACATGCCCACACCCTAACTTTTAAATCCTACTTTCATGACTCGCCTTATATTTGTGGTATAGGTCGAGTACTATAGAATCATATCAAAAATCAGTCATATTGACTTGGAAGCTTTCATTGGTATGATGTGTGTTCTATCTGTAGCCATAAAGTGTACCATCATGGCGACAAAGTTATTTGCTATAGTTGCAAGAAGGATGCGGATGTGACATTAGGGTATACCTTTTTAAACGTACTCTGTAAATATTATATATGTTGATCACTTCATATTGTTCATCGTGTACATCATCCCCATTTTGCTTATTCAACGGTTTTCCAAATAAATATAGCATCATGGCCAACATCACCATCAAAGATGACACCGGAGAATTACGATTGTCGTTATTTACTAAACAAGTTGAATTCTTATTTGGCTCTTCTTCATTGGACCTCAAGTCTATGAAACTACAGGTATAGGAGCACCAATCTCATATTAAGATTTCATTAATGTATGTCTCATGTTATATACCGTACCATTTGTTCTTTCTAACTTTACAACATCCTCATGTTACAGGAAAATGGTGATCATCTATTGCAATCCAAATGTCCCATGAGTGACTCTTATCTATCTGTGTTGCGCCCTCCAAGGTGTTTACCCAGTCCCACAAATTACCATCATCTTACCTATGTTATCCCCGTGTACTCAGCTGAAGAATGTGCCTATCAAATAACGCGTAAATAATTTAACCTACTTCATGATGTTAGTCTTTATGCTACTCTTTTTCTTTTTTTTTCATCATATCAATATACATATGTTACTACAAATCAGTTTTACTACTAACCACATATTTTTTTATATATTATAGGTCATATCAGGTGATATTCCTTCAATGAGAGGCTTCGTCTTTTTACTTTTTGTTGGACTTTCAATATTATCTGCGTCTTTTCTTTTTATGAATTTTCCTTTTCATGTTTTATGCTTTCTATTATTGTCATGAACTTATGTATTTTATTTTCAGTTGTCATATTGACCTTTTATAATTGGGGAAATTATATTACCTTTTTCACTACATATTGTTCACACCACTTATATATAACATAGATTTATACACCCAAAATTAATTTAACAAAGGATGCACGCAATGCGTGTGAATCAAAACTTGTACGGTTAACCGAAAAAGCAGTTAAATGGTTATGTCAACCGCTAATATATTTATCTACCGAACAAGTGAAAAATATCACTTGAAAACTTATTTTCCTGGAAAACTGTTTTACACATAAAACTATTTTCATAAAAAATGATTTTCATTGGCACCAAACAACTTAAATGTAATTTTCTTTTCTATTTCCTGCCCCATTTTATCTCAATTATTTTTCCTTGCCATTTTTCTTTTTTTTTTCTTTTTATTTCCTTTCCCTTTCTTCTTCTTTGGGTTGATTGAGATTCAAAGGAACTATGGAGGGAAAAAAAACTTTCTACTTTGAAATTTCACATGTTACTACTGAACTAATTAAAATCTTTTAACCATGGTTAACCAGTTCACAAAATGCAAAACTTAAACCTAAACTTAAACCGATTGAGTCAACGTAAACGATATTTATCAAAAATCTCACACAGTTAACCACTTTTAACGGTTCAGTTTTTACAATTTCACGATTTGGTTTCGGTTTGCGTCCACCCCTAGTACACATACATACCTCTTTTTTACTACACGAGAGAGGAAAAGGAATAGAGAGAAAGAGGAGTTGGACGAAAGAAAAAGAATTGGATGAGAAATAAATCATTTTCATTAAAGATGGAAGCGAATGCAAAGAACTCAGACTGCAGGTTCGCAAGAAATAACACGGACCAAGAAATTAGATTTTCAAAGGTTGAACCTATAAAAATAGTTTACAAAGGAAGTGATGAAAATAATTTTCACTAAAAACAACTTTTCCCATTTTTTCACCACCAAACATCGAAAAATGATAAAATCATAAACCTCCCGTTATACGATTCATACACGAGATAATTACATTTACCCTACCTGACATATGTGGTAATAATTTTTGCACACCCGACATTTGAAAATAATTTTCACCCTACTTGACATTTAGTGAAAGTGTTTTTTTGTGTCAAATTTCGGTAACTTGTCATCGGAGAAATGAAAATACAATAATACCCCTATATAATTACATGAAAGTACGAAAGTACCCTTATGATTGCGATTGGAATGATAATACTGACCCTTCAATTGTTTTGTGTGGGAAAAGAGGGAAAAGATTGTCGATTTAAAAAAAAAATATCACTCCACTCTTCTCACTGTGAATAAAATACTATGAATTAATTGAAAATACTATGAATTAATAGCAAGGGTAAACATGGCACTTCCTATTCATTTTTTTAATACTTGCCGGAAAATCACACAAAAAACCATTATAACATATCTTAGGTGGTTTAAATTTACGACCACTTAAATGTCAGGTAGGGTGAAAATTATTTCTCAAATGTCGGGTGTGCAAAAATTATTACCACATATGTCAGGTAGGGTAAATGTGATTATCTCATTCATACACGCCCTTTAATGAAAAAGGAGGGAATAGAAATGGGGAAATGAAAGAAAATAAAATAAAATATTGAGATAATTTAACATGCTATAACAGGTTAGAGTGGTAATTTGCCAATTAAACAGAAAAGTTAGTGGCATAAAGTAGAAAAGATTAAATTAAATTTTTTTTAAAAAAAAATCTAGCAGTGAAATGGGTGTAAATTTAGTGAAATGGGTGTAAATTTAGTGAAATGGTGGTATTTTAGGTTAAGAACTCACCAAAACACTTTCGTCTATAAAAGAAAAATTCAAGGTCACTGGTCACCAGAAACGGAAAAACACTAACCAAGCAGCAAGCTACCTCACCTTGTTGGTCTGTACAAGCACCTTGTTCTGCCTCAATGACTGACCAATATATATTACATACACCTAGAATACATGCTCCATGATATTTGCAGTGAACAATCATAATAATAAGAGTAAACAATCATAATAATAAGAGTGAACAACCGTACTACTTGCAGCATATGCTTCAAATGCACCTACTACCTAACAAATTGCACCAACTGCATAGCCACATCAGCTCCCAAGGCAATTTTGCGTCTACTTTTCTTATGATTAATATGAGTTCTAAGATAGCTCCTCAGGGAACATTCCTAATGCATTTGGGATTCAAATATACACATACTCATTTTGCGTCAAGTGTTCTTCCTACCGAACATACACCAAGTCAAGTGTGAACAGACGCTTAAACTGGGAATTGTACATTTCGTTCACTTAAAGAGAACAAGAAACACATGCTGTTGAACCACATCCACAAAACAAAAACAGCCGATGGGTCACCTAACAAGGGCTGTAGTAACAACATAGATCAAATCAAATGAGATTCTAAAGTACCATTAAAGCAAATTGATCCATTCCCCTACAAAAACAAGAGTGTCTACCTGAAAAATGACCTTTTTTCCCCCAACATTCCTATATCTTCTTGCCATCAGTCTCGTCCATTTTCAGTGCCTTCAATTTTCTGTAACCTACATCAGTGCCAAAAATCCTGCACCAGCAGAATCAATATTTTGTTAAATACCAGTGAAGGCTCTTGTTCATCAGTCGTCTCTCATCTTTTTCTTCTCTCTTTTTATTTTCCCTGGGGGGGGGGGGTTGAAAGTGGTTAATCAGAGTACTTAACAAAGCCTAGGCAGATCTATCAAATATGCCATACATCTTAATAAGAAAAGCAACTCAACATGAGACCATGAATTCTTTGAAGTCTAGTTTGGGTGATATCAGCTTACCCAAGCAACCACACCAACATTGGACCATGAATGCTGTACAAAAAAAAGAAGGCTGGCCTCACAGAAAGACATTATCCAACAACATGATCTTTAACACCACTGATCTCTGATTTAAGTAAACTAATCCAGGATGGAGGAAATGCGATAAGACTTAAGAGGTCAATTTTAATAGAAATCATGATAAGTAGGTAAGCAAAACCAGAGAGTACCCTGGTAAAGGGACCACATATAGGAGCAAAACGAAAGACATAAGAGAACAAATATTTCATCCCATCACCAAACACCATCAACCATTGATTTATTAGGCAACTTATGTACTTCTACTTTTCACACTGCCCAGATTCCTCGTCCAATATCACATCCTAGTGGCACACATTCAACACTCCAGCAATGAGTTGAAGAACAGTGTCCTATTGCTACACAAATCCTGATCATTAAAGCATAGTGTTCAAACTTGATTTACCTGTCCATGTACACAAATGTTGATGAGTAATTTCCGGACTTTGTGTATAGCAAGCGATGATGATAGTCATGAAAATCAGAACTGCGTGCAAAAAATCAATCCACATGAACCATCCTCACAACAGCTGAGCCAAATAAGCACTAATCAAACATTTGCATAGGCTCACCCTCCATATAATGGTATGAAGTTTGATGGACTCCAAGGAAAGTGATAGCCACAGTGCGCCTCAACAGTCTCAAGAACTCTAAGAACCATCCATAACCAGAGAGTGAACAAATGGGGACCGGTGATGGCTGGTCCAAGGATTGTTGCAAAGCCAAGGAATAGAATCTCAGCTGGATGAGCATATTCAGACGTCAGTCCAAATGGAGTTGCATACCTGCATAACAGAGAGCAGAAGTCTAAACCAACATCAAGAACAAAGATGTCTCAAAAAGATGACACACATAAGCATTTGCATGTCTAACTCACTCATGATGGACGCTATGAACATGTTGGTACAACCATTTGGTATGCAAGATTCTGTGTCCCCAGTAGAATACAAAATCTTCAAGTATGAAGTAGAATATTATCTGTGGCACTACTTCTTTCCTGCAAAACCAAGAACAGAAGGTCACTCCAAAAAGGGTGTCTTAGACCACGGGAATGTGCAGAAGCAAAGAAACCCAGAGGTTCAATATTGCCATAACAATTAGGTGCAGCGAATCAAACAAGACACTGCACATAAAAAAACCTGAGAGTACCAGGATGGTAAAGGAAGACTACTTCGCATCCCCATTGCTCTGAATACAGGATAGGATAAGAGCATCACTGGCAAATTGACACAGAAGTGGTACAATAAAAGTCGCACAATACATTTTTCTTGCGCAGAAAGAGTGTTACTTTTTGCCTGCAATAATTACAGTTTATAATCAGAAATAAGCAGAGAAGCAAGTTATCTGAATATCTGATTATCTACATCTCTTTTTCCCAGTGTGTTAAACAGCTAGATCCTAGACTTTGTAAACAATAATGCCAATACTGGTTTAAACGTGTCTTTATCAACCCTGAACTGCTTATGATAAACATGGCTATCAACCCCACAATTTTCACAAATGAGGAAATTTCGCCTCCACCAAAGTTTTATCCTTGGTTGGGAGCTTGGAAGATGGGGCAGTAACCAACTTCACGACCACCACTTTGTTAGTCCACCTGAGGCCATGACCCCCAAAGTCCTTATCAAAACTTTGACAAGACATAAAACAATAGCAAGAACCAATTTGCAATTATTTGACAGACTCAAAGGAAGGACATTGACACACTCCATTTTGACACAACAACACTGTCCTGCGATGACGGGAAACTGAAAGAACCAAACCTGAATCTTGTACTTGCCAAGGTATCCCCGCCTCTCAAGAAAGATGAATGGCAATCCAGACAAGAAAAAAACACTCTCATGAAGGATGAAACTACCAATGCATGCCAATTGGAAATCACTATAATTAGTGATCAAGAACTGCAGCATAAGACACAAAAGTTAGCTAATAAATCTAATTTTAAAGTATAAAAAATATGCAAAAGAGATGTTTGGCAGATATATATAAAATGCACTGTCTAAGTATCTCATTACAGCCACATAGAGTAGGAGACTCATATTAATGTGCCTTGTACCCCATGTTTTTGTCATTACTCTATAAATATATACTCCTTCCTTATCAGAAGAATTGTTGTTAACAAATATTGAACAGGGCAAAATATAATGGGAAAAAGAGATGTTAAGAGCTTGACTATCACATCTCGAAACTAAGTTTGATATCCGCTAAGCTCTCTCACCTACTTCAATCTAAAAAGTACGCCTTCATGACATATTGGCAAAGCTGCAAGACAGCAAGAGGGATGCGGAAAGGATACTTCAGCTTATACAGATATAGCAGTAATTCATAATTTTAATTTTTTTAAAAAGTACCCCGAGATTGTCATGAAAATCTGAAATTGCCAATACCTAGAAAGTGTCACATTCTTATGTTGCCAAACTTTTTCCACACATACCAGGCCCTCTTGGGCAAAGATAGCTGTTTAGATACCATACATTGGTTTAGGCAGCGTATAATGATTTGAGTTGTGGATAGCGAATTAGCGGATAGCTGTGGAGTTCACAGTAGAAAATATGTTCGGTAAATTTAACAATTGTGTTAAATGATTAATGTAAACTGACATAAAAGAGGTGGATAATTTTCCAAACAAAAGAATTTCAAAGGGTATTGTTTTGACCAAAAAATATGAAACGCACACCCAAAAAAGTTACTTGAACTGCTAACATACCCAACGCTAATATTTGTCCAATTAGAGGTTGACTTGGTTAAACTGCTAAATGCTACCCTGAATGTTATTGCCGAACACAACCGTAATCTACCGGTCTAATATATTTCCCCTTCCACGAATAGGTTATGTATTTACCAGCGAATTAACAATGACAGCTTCTAACCCAGCACGAAATGTGACCAACCTTATCCCAGACACTGCAACCTATAATTATGATTTTATTACTTAGCAAACCATCAAAAAGAATAAATTAAATCTGTCATGAACAACAGCATACAAAGTACTGCTAATATCCAACAAGTACTCCATGACTTGAAGTGTTATCATAAATTTCTCCAGAAATTTTCACTGCATTGGTAGTTAACTCTCAAGCAGAAAAGCAACACGTTCTTGTTATTTGCATGCAGTATCATACTTGTAGATAGAAATGATATCAGATCAACCAATGCAAAAGTATTTGTCTACAACTTTGATATAAAAGGAGAATGCTTCATACAGTTGACAGTTGGACACTAGCACACCTATTTCAATTTCCGACGTATGCATACGCAAGTCTACCTAATCATTCATTAATCAAGAATTAAAACAAAATCAAATTCAACAACACAGATTAAACGTAAATCAAATCATAATTTTGATAATGCGGAAACTTCGAAGCTTAAACTATAATCCCAAGACATCCTTCAAATCCAACCAACACATTGCAAAGACAAAGATAGAAAGAGAAGTGACCTGCCAAGCAGATTCGAAGAGCTTAGCCATGGAGACAAACTTCGATCTCGCAAGATATTTCCGATGAGAGAGAAAGGGAGAGAAGAGTGATGTCCAGATGTGTGAGCCCAGAGAGAGAAGGAAAGACAGACTGTCAAGTGTCAAGGAGAGCGAGAGAGAGCGAGAGAGCGAGTGAGAGAGAGAAAGGATGAGTGAAGGGGGGAAATTTGACAATTTGCCTGAGTTTTCTGGAGGATTTTATTATTTTTAAGGATTATTGGATGGTAATATATTGGACTTTAGCGGTATTGGATAATAAGGTAATGAACTTTTTTTTTTGACTCTAATATACTGAACTTTGAGGTTATTGGATAATAATGCACTGGAATAATTCTGCTGGTGGTTGACGCGGTGGCTATCCTAGTTTGATGTGTCGTTTTTCTTCGTTTTTAATAAATTTTTGTTACCATGTAAGAAACTATACATAAGTAGAATGACTAATATATATTTTCTAGAAAAAAGAAGAAAAACGACATGTCAAAGTATGATGACAGTCACCGCGTCAACCACCAGCAAAATTGTTTCGGGTGCATTATTGTCGAATACCTCAAAAGTTCAGTGTATTATAATCCAAAAAAAGTTAATTGCATTATTGTCCAATACCGCTAAAGTTCATGTATTATCGTCCATTAATCCTATTTTTAAAGTGATTTCTTTGTTTGGACTTCGAAGAGTCCTAATTGTTGAAGAATCGTTTTAATTCTTTCTCTTGTTAAAATAGATGAACACAATATAGATTGACAAGAGAGATTGATAGAGGAGAATAAGATGATTTTATTCATATTTCACAAATAATATTTATATTATTTATACTAGTTACATAGCAAGAGTCATGCACAGCATAAACTTTATATGACAATGAAATCATCTCATATTATATCATGATCATCCTAATATATAAAGATACTTAAAAGGTATCCGATTGGTATATGGACATTCACATATATATAATTTCATAAGACTCCCTCTTAAATGTCCATTATCCAAGAGAGTATATCTCACTAAAACTTTATTAAGAAACACTTAAGGCCTCGTTCTTTTATGCGGTAACGCAAGTTACCGCACCGCAATTTACCGCAACTTACTACCACCTACCGCAACTCACCACAAATTATCATTTACCTTTTTATTTAATATATTTCCACAAAATCCACAAAATTATTTTTACCGCAACTTACCGCAATCCACCGCAACTCATTTATTATTTAATATATTCCCTAATAAAATATTTCAACAATCATTTATTATTTCTATCGCAACTTACCGCAACTCACCGCAACTTACCACACCGCAACTTATTGCACCGCAAATTCACCGCATAAAAGAACGCGGCCTTAATTGGGAGAAAAGCCCAATGAAGGAAAAATAAAAAGTACACACTTCTTTATACGCAAACATATGTTACCTCATTAAAAAATTTTCTAAGGAAAACTCAATGAGACAAAACCTCAGATAAGGGAAAAAGAGTACAACGTGTATTACTCCCCCTCATTTAAATTTTGAGCTCCAAATATTTTCATTTGTAACATATATCGTCATTTTTGTCGACATTTTTCTTGCGGTTAAATATGACTAAAACTTAAGAGCAAAATTCAATTTTATCGGTTTGTCATGAAACTTTACAATACGATATAAATTATTAAAAAAACTCAAATATGAATTTTGAGCTATAAATATTTTAATTTGTTACATATATCATTACTTATGTCAACATATATGGTCATTTTCTGGAAAAACGATTTATCTCTTACCAAACAAAGGAAAATTTAATATGGAAAATCATGTCTCCTAGAAAACGATTTCCTCCAAAATCATTTTCCTTCCAACCGAACACAACCTTTAATAATTCAGTTTCAGTAGAGATCATAAGTATTATATGGGCGAGTCAGAGGAACTGATGACCTCAGACTCGTAACCTTACCCTGAACCTGATCTGATTTCGTAGGCTGGAGTTTCTTTCACTTTGTCAGTTTTCCTTTAAAACTGATCGACGACTCTTTAATTTATTTAATATAGTAAATAGCGTCCTTAATTTGTGTTAATCAATTTAATTGTGAATAATTAGAATTTACAAAATAGAGTTAATTTTTGATTATGTTACGGATGGATAGAATCTGAATCCCCTTAGCATAACTGTTTGGTTAAGCTACAAGAATTCAGATTCACAATAAGCTGTTGACTAATTATATTATGGGAAACTTAAGTCGTAACCGCCTGGTTATGGCCTGGGTTTTTTGAATATTTTACTTCGGTTTTGCCCCGGTCCTAATATGATTGTTTAATTAATTTTATTTTCATTCCTTCTAATTATTTACTATTAAGTATTTATGCAAATTTGATGATATAATTTGTAAAGTTAAATGGATGCTAAGAATAGCTAAATTTGTCCCTTAGGTAAATTTTTTAAGCTTAAGCTAATCCTTCGATTCGTCCAATGGTGATGCGGGTCACCTCGATTCTTCCTCATTGGCGGCAATGGAAAATCTGTGCCTACACCTGCCATAAGGTTCAAGAGTAGCCTGATATGCAATAAGCCTAAAATAGTAAAACGATGAAATAAATTAATTCCTCCCTTTTATTAATTCACAAAAATTCAACTTTTCAAGTTTTACCCACTTTTTAAGTTTTACCCTGTGGAGTCATCAATTTGTAGACCCTGAAAAATTTTGTTTAGGAAATTGTTTCTTAGTGCTACTTAAATTGGAAGTCGAATGAGATGACTTAATCCTTAAATAAGGATATTATAAAAGAATAATAACAATCTTATTAACCTTGAGTTTGTAAATTTAGTTTGCGAATTCTAACAATTCGAATGACTGGTTGCAATTGAAATTAATATGAAGATATAAGTGAAAACACGGTCCATATCGCACCGTCAACTATAATGGCATCTAAGGCCGGGCGGCCTTGAGGATGCCAGGCCAATAGCCTGCTAATCAATTGAGCCAAGAAGGGAGCAAATCTAGCTATGAAATCCAGCCGGCCTTCGTGCCCGAGAAGCTCGACCTTCCCTTGTGTTTTCGCATATCTCCATTTAATTCATTATCGCAATTAGTGTACGAATTATCATAATCCAAGCAAAATAAATTATGCAAATCTAAGTGTAAAGAGTCGCCAGTTGTTTCTTAAGAGAAAACAATAAACTTCAAAAAAATTGACTTCGGCCTACAAATCCAAAAATTGGATCCAAGGGGTAAGGTTAAGAGTCTAATAAGAGTTAGAAACTCTCATACTCGCCTGTTTTTAAAATAATAGACTCTACTAAAATTAAGCTAAAATTGAATTAATGTAAAATAATGAAAATGGAGGAATTTATATAAATTTCACAAGATTATTATTGATGTCATGCGATTATGAAAAGAAAATTTACAATATACAAGTATTGATTATTCAAGATTACATGCTAGTACAATGAAAAAGGTGATAATAAAAGAAAAGAAAACAAAGGTTAATCTTACCTTTTTGTTTAATCAGTTAGCATGCAAGAGAGGGTTGTGACGGAGGAGAGAAAGAAAATTCTATTGGTGTCAAGACTTTGACAGAATTTCAGGGTGAGGAAAATGAAAGGACTGGACTAGTATTTATAGTGGTGGAGTTGCGGAGTGTTCGAATATTAAGAAATATAATCACAAATATTCGGCGAAATAAAATCAAGAAATAATTGGTTATTATTTTAGCATTTAAAGGGTTGATAAGATATCATTCTTCATATGAAAGCTAGCTAATTTTCATAAGGCAAATGTGAAGATTTGGAGAATAATGAAAAGAAAGGAAGAAAATTGTTTGGATTATGTGCGAAGAAAAGCATCCTTATCAGTTTGGTCAACCCAAAGTCAGCCGACTTTGGTTGAGACCAGGCCCGGTTTGGATCATCCCAAAACAAGCCTACTTTGGTGAAAACCAGTCCCGGTTCGGATCATCCCAAAGCCAGCTAGCTTTGGTGAAGACTAGACCGGGTTCATCAATCCAAAGCCAGCCAAGAGGGTTTTGTACCAGGCTCGACTTTCAAACTTACGATGGATTGAGTTATTTTGTCGGCGGGGCTGCAATGGATTGGACAAAGTTGGTTGGTTCACTTTTCTTTTTGGATTTGAGGTTACTTTGTATGCTAACAATTATTTTGGGTTAACTTAATTTTACAAAAATACTGGCACAAAATCCGGTGTTTGCAACATGCATGCACATTATTAGACTATTAAAATATAAATTTTTACATCGTCACATAATTAGCACATGCCCACTTAATTGAAAAAGTATTCATCATCCATGATAATTTACTCCAAATTATTAAATAGTTTAACAAAAACGCACAATTATTCTTCAATTCGCTTCGCTTAAACTTTCTGTGCACTTTCAAACCAACTACATTAATACAAAATGATATCAATTAAATGACATTTACCATTGTACAAAGAAAACCTATTAAATTAGTAATTATTTTTCCAATAAAATTAAATAATAGTTACATAAATGTTGCATAAGAAGACCACCTTGATGAGAGTATTTTACTTTTCTGGGAGAGATTAAGAGGAGTAATCGAAGATATTTTGAAATCAATTGTGTCAATTTGATTCATATTTATAGTGTAAATTTAATACCAAAAAGATAGACAAAGTTATGGGTACTTACCATGAGAAGCTCTACGGTAAACAAAATCCCAACATTAAAATTCCAACAGACAATTGATAAAATCATAGTTTATTATTTTCTTAAACAAATATACCAAACGACGTGGTTTGAGTATGTATTTGCAAATAAAAACCTGAGAATCCATTACTTTTACTTGGTAGAAAATCTAGGTGGGATAGGTGGGGAATTAATTTCCTCACCTTCCCAATCATGATACTCGCTGATGGCAATTTTTCCATCACCCGAAATAAAAATTCGTCTGAATTGTTCGATTCAGTCTGACCCCAATAAAAATCCGGTTTGACATGAATTTCTCATCCGAATTTTGACATTGACCGAATTTAATCAACCCAAATTTACCTAAACCCAAATTTTCGCCAGCAATAATAGAGAGAGAAAGAGAAAGGGAGGAGAGAGAGGGAGAGTGTTCGAAAATCCAAAGTGAACAAACTTTGAGGTGGTTGTGTTGGGTGTGAAGACCAATTTGTTTGGAGTAAAGTCCAAATATGAAGAAGGAGCGGAAGAAGGAAGATGATCGAAGGAAAGAAGAAAATGCTGCCAGCGTTTTTTGCCCGCTGCCAGCGCCTTGTCCCGCAGTCGCTTGTGATAACAAGCTGCCAGCGTTTTGGCGGCTGCGCCGGGTTGTTTTGATGGGCTGCGTGTGATGGCCCATGTTTGTGTTATTTCCTTGCGACGTCTATTTTCTAGGTTGTACCCTAGGGTTTCCTTCTGTACCTTCTAGTATATATAGGGGTCCTGTTCTCCTTATGATACACCACAATAGCAATTGAGAGCAAAAAATTACTCGGAGGTACCCCAATATTTGGGGAAACTATTTTTCGGTACCCTAACTTTTCAAAACTCATTTTGAGGTACCCTAACTTTTTGGGTTAGTAATTATTTGGTGCTTTTCTGGCCATCAATTTTATTAAGTGACTGAAATACCCTTGTTCTTCTTTAAGGGTATTTCTTAAAAAATGGAAGAACAAGGGTATTTCGGTCACTTAACCAAAATGATGACCGAAAAAGCACCTAATAATTTCTAACCCAAAAAGTTAGGGTACCCCAAAATGAGTTTTGAAAAGTTGGGGTACCTGAAAAATATTTCACCAAAAGTTAGGGTACCTCCGAGTAATTTTTTGAATTGAGAGTGTTTCATCTTATACCACAAGATATTGACCTGTAATCTCTGTGTTCCTAAGGGAGTTGTGTGAGGCTCAACTGTGAGTGTTGAGTTCTCAGGTTGTAACTCTAGGAAGGCTGTGAGAGATTGTGGAGGTCTAGGAATCTCTGAAACACCATTGTAATCCTTTGATAGTGCATCGTTCGCGGTTTTTTTCCCGGTTTGGGTTTTTCCACGTTAATTCCTTGTGTCGAATCTTTATTTATTTTTCGCACTATTTATTGTTTGTCTGCTAACCACGCCCTGAGAATCCTATCAGCTAGTATCAGAGCTTTGGTTGGAGTGTGGTTGATCTGCAGACTAAGAAGCAATGGCGGGCGCAATTGCGAAGATTCCGGAATTCGATGGGAAAGACTACGCATGGTGGAGGATGTGCGTTGAGGATGTGCTCCGCCAGCAAAGGTTGCATCTTGCGATGGGTGTTGAGCTAAAAGAGATGGAACAGAAGGATTTGGAAGAGCTTGATGGTCAGGCATTCAGTACGGTCAGGCTGACGCTAGCTCGGAACGTGGCTTTCAATGTCAAAGATCAGAAAAAGACGAAAGACCTGCTCGAGGCCTTGCAAAACACATATGAGAAACCTTCGGCGGTGAACAAGGTATATGTGTTACGTCGTTTGTTTGAATTTAAGATGCAAGAGTCTGGTGATATGCATGATAGCATGATGAGTTAAATATAATACTATCAAAGTTAACCTCTATGGGATTTAATTTCGACGATGAGATGAATGCTAACATACTATTGGCTACCCTACCTAAGTCTTGGGAAAATTTCGTGACTTATGTAACTTCTTCTACTAAGAAGGGTGAGAAACTGAAGTTTGGGAAAATTAGAGACTTTGTCCTGAATAAAAGTATTCGTAGAAAAGATTCCGATGTGTCTAAGTCTTCGAGGAATGCTTTGACTGTCAGGGGTAGGAAGAATAGTTGGAGTTCGGGTCGGGGTTGATCAAAATCTAGAGGTTGAAACATGGAGCAAGTGTTGTGTTGGAACTGTGGTGATAGAGGTCATTTTCGTAGGGATTGTCCAAACCCAGGAAAAGCAATCATAATGACCATGATTCTGTATATTTTGATGACGATATTGGTGATGCCTTAACTGTTAGTGTTGACAAGTCAGAAAGGAATTGGGTGATAGATTCGGGTGCTTCGTTTCACTATTAGTCTAGCAGGGAGGCCTTTAGCAATTTTGTGAGTTGGAGGTTTGGCAGGGTTATGCTTGTAAACGGTAACAACCTAAAGGTGCTAGGAAGAGGTGATGTGAACATTAAAACTTCTAAGGGTAGAACTTGGAGGTTGAAGAATGTTCGGTATATCCCGGGTCTGACCAAGAACCTTGTATCTGTAAGTCAACTGGATGAGGAGGGGTTCACGACGAGATTTGAAGATGGTCATTGGAGGGTAACGAAAGGACCTCTAATAATTGCAAATGGCAGGAAAGAGGCAAAACTATATTATGTCATTGATAATTCTAACAGGCCTGTTCATGCTCGTCAAAGGCGTGTTAGCTTCTCTGATGAGAGAAGGGTACCAGAAACGAGGAGGTTTCAGGTCGAGGCTACGGGAACGGAAGATCAGCCGAGGAGCGCATCCAACCTGCACGGGAATCCAACAAGTTCAACACGAGGTAAAATCCCAATCCAAAATTCCCCTAAGTTGTTGACGATGATGCGTATGTCGAAGTTGCAGGGGTGTGATCAGTTCAAGTGGGAGCTTGTTGCAAAAAGAGGAGTTGATGGGAGGTCAACTGAGACCTCTATTGATCTTTGCTGAACAAGATCGAGATGGGTGCACTAGAGGATTCGAGAAGGTGTTGAAGTGGTAGAAGACTGCGTCTGCAATTGGTCTTCAAGTGGGAGATTGTTGGGTGTGAAGACCAATTTGTTGGGGGTAAAGACCAAATATGAAGAAGGAGCGAAAGAAGGAAGATGATCGAATGAAAGAAGAAAACGCTGCCATCATTTTTTGCCCGCTGCCAGCGCCTTGTCTAGCAGCCACTTGTGGTAACACGCTGCCAGCGTTATATAGGCGTTGCCAGCGCCTATAAACGCTATCAGCATTTTGGCGGCTGCGGCGAGTTATTTTGATGGGCCGCGTTTATTTTCTAGGTTGTACCCTAGGGTTTCCTTCTGTACCTTCTAGTATATATAGGGGTCTTGTTCTCCTTATGATACACCACAATAGCAATTGAGAGTGTTTCATCTTTTACCACAAGAGATTGACCTGTAATCTCCATGTTCCTGAGGGAGTTGTGTGAGGCTCAACTGTGAGTGTTGAGTTCTCAGGTTGTAACTCTAGGAAGGCTGTGAGAGATTGTTGAGGTTTGGGAATATCTGAAACACCATTGTAATCCTCTGATAGTGCATCGTTCGTGGTTTTTTTCCTGGTTTGGGTTTTTCCATATTAATTCTTTGTGTCGAATCTTTATTTATTTTTCGCCCTATTTATTGTTTGTCTGCTAACCACGCCCTGAGAATCCTAACATGTTGCTCTTCCAATATGACAATTAGTTTGAAGACAGGTTTTGTACATCTCTGGAACATTTATATAGTCAATATATAATGTTTCTTTGGAAATAAGACTATGATTATAGAGACTCCTTGAATAAATTTTATGTAATGAAAAAGAGGTTATAGAAAACTCTTGAAAATGAGCTTTATTTGGATCAGATGGAGTACTATACTAGTTTGTGTCTACCCAGCTTGCCCAAACCTGCTAAAGGCCCGCTCAAACCCATCCCAATAGGGCCCGACTTAAAAAGGAATGGCCGACCCGACCCATTTATTGGTCACCCCTTCAGATATACGCAAAGTGTAGGATTTCTTGTTCCTTCAAGAGCTTGATGATATATACATACATTTGAACGAATTTTGTAAAGTACATAGTATGAGATGCGTAAACATATATACTAGCATTAGAATACTTTTACTATAATTAGTGCAAACATTTAGCTAAACATGAACATCTCAAATTATCAATTCAGATTTTCACTCCCTATACATAATATATTCGAAAACATTACAACTGAGCATTTGTGAAATTCTTCATTGGTTGTAAGTGTCATGTAAACATTAACATTACAACATTTTTGACCAACTATTTCAAGCACTTAAATTCATCGCTGAACTCTCAGTCTAAATATTTAAATATCCACGACCCAAGCTAATGTTACACCTTAAATGCTTGCCTAAAATAAAATATAAATCTTAAATTCTCAACCGATTTCAACAAATATACAAGTGAAACACTCAAATTAGTTACTGAATTGCTCACATAAACAATTATGTATCAACAACGTAACTTAATTCTTCACCTTAAACCCTAACCTAAATTCATGCATAAACCTTGTACACACAACCAATATCAACCAGAAGCCAAAATAGATACTTAGATGAAACAATAATTTTTAACACCAAAGAAATAAAGAACAACGTTTCAAGGTAAAATTGATGAATTTACATTTAAAGGGGGGGTTAGGATTCGCTCACTACATCGTTGTGTGTAGGGGCCTAATTACTGGTGTTTAGGGCGAGGACAACATCAGCGACGACATGAAGGGAAATGGTTGGTGGCAATGGCATATAGCTTTTTAGTGGTCGACATCGGTGATTGGCAGCAAGATTACGATTAGCAAAAGTTAGAGAGAAAGGGTGCGGAGTTGAGGAGGACACAAATGATATTTATTAGGTCAGGCCCAATAAATTGCTTCCAATAATCAATCTATCGCAATATTAGCAATCAATAATTAATAGTCCCTCACGTTAGACGCAGACATTGACTAATAACATCAACTGTTGCCTATCATTGGCAATATTGTGATCAGTAAATTATGAGTTCGCAATATTGAATCTATTGGTCGCCCGACCCATAAGATTTTACTGGCTGTAATCATCGATTTCAGTAAAATTGTTTTCTTGTAGAGTTATTGTATAATTTATTACAGATAACATATTTGTTTTAAAATTTAAAAAATAAAAACCATTGCTTGATATGTCATGCGTAAAATATTGTGTATAAGAATTCGACAATGAGTTTCTACATTTGCATTAATTCTTAAAATGGATTTTTAATTTAGGAAGATTGGAATTTAATAATACGAATTTTGGAGGTAATAACTTTTAATGAACACGAGTTAGAGAATTTTCTATTGTACTCAACTTTTCAACAACTTTTCTTCCACACTTTTTTTTGGAGTTACAGGATTGGGGGGATTTGGAGGTTTGTGCTGTGGTTTAAACTTTTTTTTTTTAAAAAAAACATTGAGGAATTAATCGCACATTTCATGAATAATATATTGTAAAATTACGTTCCCTTTGCTTTGTGCATTTTATGAATAATTAAATTAAACCTCTAAGAGTGAACATCCACTTGCTCCAAACTCTTACTAATCCAATTCAATAGGCTCACAAGATGTTAGGCTCGGAAGAAAGCAATTTAGGCAAATATTATTTAGAAATATACAAAGAAAACCCTAAAGTTGCATCGACACATTGTAAAACCATGTTTTTACCATAGTTTATGCAACTCGATGTGTTTTGGTTCGAAATGAGAGTCGTCACCCGACCTTTTAAAGAGAAAAGCCAAGAAAAACTATAAAAGAAACAAGAAAGAATCTGTCTGCGGAACCCAAGAATGGATTCGAGGGTAAGCCTACGAACTTGAAAGGTAAGAATCTAAAGAATTCGCCTCTTACAAAAGGAAAGACTCTACTAAAAGTTTTAAATGTGCTTTTTATAAAGTTTGGAAGGGAGATGAATAAGAACTTTATAGAGTTATTTCATTAATCATGCAACATGAATTGTAATAAAGAAAAAGGTACATATACAACACTTATTTACATGAAAGAAAAACACTTAAAGCTTACGTTGTGCTTGTTGAAAGAGAAGCCTTGCCAACCCTTTACACTCTGCTTGGGAGGAGAGTTAAAATGGAGACTGGGGGTTCATAGGAGTAAAGGAGGGTGAAGGTATGGGAGGGTTCATAAGGGTAAACTGCTTACCCCTGCTTGGGAGAACAATTTGGAGAGTTCATAAAAATAAAATGTTAATTGACATATTTTCCCTTTCACATTATATGCAATTCAATATAATCCCATTACATTTGCTCTAATACTCATTCTCTTTCTACTCCCCCCTCCCTCTCTCTCTCTCTCTCTCTCTCTCTCTCTCTCTCTCTCCCTCCCTCCCTCCCTTTAATGAGAGTGAGAGAGAGGGTGAGAGAGAAAGAGAGATGAGAGACAGAGAGAGAGAGATAGAGATAGAGTGACGAGAGAGAGAGAGATATTATATAAATATATATATATATATATATATATATATATATATATATATATATGTATATATATATATATATATATATATATATATATATATATATATATATATATATAGAACTGTGAGTGTGGTCTAAACATTAGAGATGCAGTGGCTTGGAACACAACCGCCTTGGGGGTATTTTATGGCAACTTATCCGCAATAAAGACTCTTTGTGGGTGAAGTGGATTCACCACATTTATCTTCGCAGACTCTATTCTTGTTTGTCTTTGTTAAGCAAAATAACAATTGGTATTGGAGGAGGTTCTCAAAGCAAGAGACGAATTGCTCCTCTTTCCGTAACTGATCGAGGGAAGCAATACAAGATCAAGCTGGGTTATGACTTTCTCAAAGGGCATGGAGATATGGTTGTTTGGCATAAAATGATTTGGACTAATCCTAGAGTACCGAAATGTTCTTTCATTTTGTGGATGTTTATGCACAAGCGACTTTTAACTTCTGATCGGTTGCAAAGATTTGGCTTTAATCTAGCCAACCGTTGCTTCTTATATAAAAAAGATGGAGAATCGAAAGAACACATATTCTTTGATTGTGAATATTCGAAACAGGTTAGTTGCCAAGTATGGATGGAGCAGTTTGGTCGTGTTCCGAATTGGGATATTTGGAACATTCAAGATTGGAAGAATGTTGAATTTGTGGGGAAGAATAAGAAGGTGGCGTTTGCAATTTTGGTTTACCACATATGGGGTGAGAGAAACAGGAGGATTCATCAGAATTTTGAACGAGCTTATACGGATGTTGCTTTGTTCATTAAATCTGATATTCTTTTGAGACTTTATTAAGTCTTGTTTTGGTGGCTTGTTTGTCACTTGTTTGACTGGTTTTGATTTTGGGTCGGATCCAATTGTTGGCCCCTCGGGTATGCTTGAGTATCTTGTACTCGATTTTGTTAATGGAAGTCCTTCAAGATTTTACCAATATATATATATATATACACACACACACACATACGAGAGAGTGAGAGATAGAGAGAGAGAGAGAGAGAGAGAGAGAGAGAGAGAGAGAGAGAGAGGGAGGGAGGGAGGGAGGGAGGGAGGGATAAAGAGTGAAATGCGAGAGAGAGAGAGAGATGTGTGTGTGTAATTAGAGAGAGAAAGAGAGATGAGAGAGAGAGAGAGAGAGAGAGAGTTGGATGTGTGTGTGTGTGTTATGATTCAATTAGGGTTAAGGGTAATACGGTTGTTTTTTATTGTATGTATGTTATAATTTAATCAAACACCTCTTTACACCCCAAATTGGGGTGTTAAAAAAAATAAGGGTTACGAGGGGTAAAGGGGGTAAACCTCACGCCCTCTTACTCTCCCTTACCCTCTCTCACTTTCTTCCCAAGCAGGGATAAGGAGGAGTAAGTACCCTCCTTAACCTTGCCTAACCCCCCTACCCTCCTCCCAAGCAAGCCCTTAAAGTTACTTACAAGTTCCTTCTTGTAGTGACTTTAGATGACTCCTCTCAAGATGCCAAAATGGTGTAGAAAAGGGGGTATGAAAAGGGTAGGGAAATGCTCTTTTTGTGGTTTTTGGATATGTTTAGGATATGCTTTTTATAGGTTTATATGAGAATAAGGATGGGTAGGATAGGATTAGAGATCAGGATTTTATGGTGATGGAGAAATGAAGATGATAATGATGGTAAGAAAAGGATATATGAAGATTAAAATGAGAATTTAGAGAGAGATAGTTAGTGAGTGATGGAATGAAAGATTGAGTGGTGAGATTAGAAGTGTAGGGGGGAAGAATGAGTGAATGATGGAGTGAGTGAATCAGTGAGTTGGTGAGTGAATCAGTGAGTTTGGCTTTGTGAAGAGTAGTATTTAAAGGTGAAGGATAGCTTTCTTATGCATGCATGCACATCACATACATCCACCCTTGGCAATTCGTAGTCAACATGACACAAAATATTAGGTAACAAAGGAGGGTGTCTAGAGTGGACGACAACATGTGGGTGAATGAACCCACATGTGAACAATGCTCAAGTCCAATCGGCCGTCAAGGTGGGAGATGTATTTGATCTCGTCCATGTGCATCCCTTGGACGGTGGAATATGAATGCATTTTCTTTGGGAAATGGTTGTTCACACCATGGACGGTAATACTATTCTTTGAGGTGTTCACACCAAGTGACTTTCTCGCATGTTTTACGTAGCTTTACATGGCTCGATTCTTACGTAAAAATTGTGCATGCGGCTAGCTAACCTCACATGTGATCATGCATGTGGCTTTAAGCGAATAACGTACATGTAAATGCATGTACTTAAGCTTTATTTATCAGCTTCTTTTTGTTTTAAATTTCTGCTTCGTATTTATATAGATATGCTATATATTAATGTGCCAAAACCCGGTGTCTACACAGCCTTACCTCTCCTCCTTTTTGTCTCCTATTTTTCTCCGACTAATAGCTTGCATATGTCCAAGCAGCGACAGTCCTCGCCTATGCCATCCCCACTCCACTCCTCTCCAATCCATTGCTTACTTGCTGCTTCACTCATGCTTGGCGTTGTTCCCACTTCACACCTATGCCAACTGTGCTTCCTCACGCCATTCTGACTATTTTGAAGATTCATAAAGTCTGATTACAAAGTCTAAATTTCTTATTGTAACGTCATTCTTCCAGAGCGTTACACTTATTTTGCAATATAAATGGTGACTGTTGTTAATATTTTTCGTTGCTAAATCCAATTGAAATTTACGCGCAAAGTTCAATTTCAATGATTTAGTTCATAACTTTGTAATACGGTAAAATAAAGTAAGAAAAAACTCAAATATAAATTTTGAGATCTAAATATTTTGGTTCAATACCATGCATTGCCACATATACCAATATTTTTTGCTGCTAAAATTAAATGAAATTTTAAAGTAGAATTCAATTTCAGTGGTCTGAATTGAAACTTTATTTTATGATAAAATGGACTAAAAAAAGTTCATACATGAATTTTGACCTAAAAATATTTTTATCTGATAACATATATTGACATATTTATCAACACTTTTTGCTGCTAAAACTAACTGAAACTTTAAAGCAAAATTCAATTTCAACGGTTTGAACTGAAACTTTATGTTATGATTGGATGGTCAAAAGAGAGCTAAAATATGAATTTCTAGCTTAAAATATTTTTATCTGATAATATATATCACCGCATATACCAAATTTCTATGCCGCCAAAACTAATTGAAACTTTATAGCAAAATTCAATTTCAGTGATTTGGCCTAGAACTCTATGATATATATAATAAGATGAGCTAAAAAATCACCTAAGGGAAATCGATACATAAGTGGTGAAATTTAGGATGTTTGAGTGTTCTTAAACTACTTACAAACCCAATTAATTAATGTTAATTTAAAAATTTATTGATGGAAAATAATTTGGTTTTATCAAGACTTAACCCTTGGTGGAAAATATAAAAAATGAAGGTGACCACCACTTAACTTGCACAACTTTATCAACATTATGACATATAAAATAACTATTTTATTCGCCAATTTCAAAGTGGTATTATTACGAGACTAGCAGACTATACGAAGGTTAATAATAGATAATAAATGACAAAATTTTAATATATTTTTATTTAGAAAATATAGTTCAAACCTATTTCTTTATATGTATTAAATGTAAATTCATTTTAATTTTTTTCTCTAATTAATCATTACAAAAAGGAAATGACAAGTTATGTATATATATTTTAATTAGTATTCTTTTGAGCGACATAATTCAAATTAGTATTATATATATATATATATATATATATATATATATATATATATATATATATATATATATATATATATATATATATATTGGAAGAAACAGTGAGTTAATTCCATTAACAAAGAAAATAGAGTTTACAAGACAAGGGGTAGACAATCTGTTACCCCAAACAACACAAAGCAACACCTCAAAAACAACTCAAAACAACTGGACAAAACAACAGATTCATACGAATCGAAATGAAGCATCTTGAGACACCAACCCAGCTACCACCTTGTGGTCTCTTTCCAAGTTTTGGTAGACTCTTCGGTTCCTCTCGTGCCATACATGATGGATCAAAGAAGCTATCACCAAAGCCATACGGTTTCTCATATTCCCTTGAAGTCCAGAAATCAATAGCTCCCCATCAACAATGATAGAATGAGCAGAACTAGACATCTTACAAACTTCAGAGAACACTAACAAAGTGTAAGAACACTTGAAAAACAAATGCTTGTTCGACTCTTCAGCTTGCTTGCACAGTGTGCATCTGTTGGCTAAAGAAATCCCAAATTTCTGCAGTCTATCTAGTGTAACTAGTCTAGAATGAAGGTACAACCAGAATATAAAGGAGAATTTAGGAACATTCAACTTATGCCAAACAAGGTGGTACTAGCTAACATGTTCTTGATGAGCCTTCAGATGATTGTATCCATCCTTAATTTTGTAATTCTTCTCCTTATTCACGCAAACATTGAATAATTCAACCAGTTTATCCTTCACACCAAGAAGACGTTTCCAATACCAACTCACATTCTGCTTGACCTCACACTCCAAAATAGATTGCTTTCTCAGATAGAGCTGCTTCATGTTCGGTCTCGTTTCGAGCCGAATTCTTCTCTTTAATAGGGCGTTTTTGTATGTTCTAACCCCGTGTGTTATTCGAGTTATGAGATTTTTGTAGTTTTGTAGGAAAATAAGAAAGTGATCGAAAAAGGCGACAAAACGGAGCAAAAACTTGCCAAATCAAGGGGTGAGACAGAAGGTCTGCTCAACCGAGCAGAATGGTGGCTCGCGGCGCGCCCCGAGAGCAAAGAAAATGTTCGATTAAATTTGAGCCAAAAGGATGTGAGACAGAAGGTCTGCTCGACCGAGAAACATATTGGCTCGGTCAAGCCATGCTTCTGTGCATCAACTAGGAAAAGGTCGGGAAATGCCGCTAAGGCAGTGAAGGGACAGAGCCACCGCTCGAGCAAGGCCCCGCTCGAGCTGAGCTTCTAAGCTGCCAAGGAGAAGCTGCCGAAGAACGAGGGACACGCGACCAGAATGCCTGCTCGCCCGAGCAGGATTCTGGCTCGCCCGAGCCAATTCCAATTTCTGCGTACAATATGGAAACGAAGTGCTGCGTTTTGTGAAACAAACTTAGGGTATTATAAGAGTATTAGTTGCGACTCTTGTAGGAAGGTAATTAGCTGAAGCTTTTAGTTTGTACTTAGGGGTTTTTAATGCCTTCTTAATTAAACTCTACTTTCTCTCTCTAAGTTTTCTCTCTTGTCTTGTTCTTCAAGTTTTTGGGATTCTTGAATGTAATCAATTTTCTTCAAGTAATTTTCGGCCTTCCTTAATCTTTATCATCTTATGGTTAGTTTTCATTTAATTTTGCCTTTGAAAGTTCATAGTGTTAGCCACAAAAACATCCAATCCAACTTTTAGTGAAAAGGGGGATTAAGGGTCACAAATTCCACTCTCAAGTGGGGATTTGGGGATTCTTAGTAATCCAATTCGCGATTTCTTGTTTGTTCGGGAGAAATCCAAGTAGATTGAAGATTAGTGAAAGTTTGGATCATCAAAGGTATAATCTCTTGTTCCTAATTTCATTAATTAGTCTTAGTTTTATTGTTTTCTTAATTTCATGCTTTTAGTTGCTTTCATCTTTTATTGCTTTCTTAATTATTATCATGTTTAGGTTAGTTTATTGCTTTATTTACATAATCTATTGCTTTCCGCATTGAGAAAAATCCTTGTACACAAACCGATTATCTAAATCAAACCTAACACCCATCCCTGTGGACCGACAACCCTAACTTAAAAACCACAAAAATTACAACCGAACAATGGCGCCGTTGCCGGGGATGGCGTTATTTGGTAGATTAGGCTATTGGTTTGTGTGTACATAGTTTATTGCTTTCTTGATTATGCTAGAAAAAATGTAGCGAAAAAAAAAATTGAATATCAAAAAAAAGTGAGAAAAGAAAAGAAAAGAAAAAAAATAGAAAATTAGAAAAATAGAAAAAAGAGAGTTATGGATAGTCCCCAGTTCCCTCAATTTGAGCATGAAATATTTTGGAGGTATTTTGCTAGATTACATGATTATCGTGCTCAATGTGAATTGTATGGCATTTTTTATGATACATTGAATTTGTTGGGAATTGTTAGTGAGGGTGTGAATTATGAGACCCGAAACCTTTTAGATTATTACGGGTTTTCTTGTTTAGGTGAAGAAAAAGCATGGGAGTTACTTGAATGGTTGTCTAGGGATTCCTATGAGTTTGAACAACAAAATGTTAGTCCTAGCTTCCAACCTCCTTATGCACCACCCTTTGGGACCGAAACTGAACAATCATGTGAATACCCCGTGTATGTTGATGATTAATCTTATGATGGGGGATATGTGGAAAACTGTTATGATCTTTCCCAAAGTGCCGATGTTGAGTCTCCTTCTGTGTGCTCCTTGTGTGATTCGCCGTATCATAGTTCAATTTCTTGTTTGCAAGCTACAGTGGTTTCCTTCAAGGCAGAAGTAGAAAAACTATGTGCCAACATGAATGACTATATGCGTGAATTTGTCCATGAGAGTAATCAAAGGGTAGTAACTCCTTCTTCACAAATGGTTGATTCGAATGTTGAAATAGGTCATTCATCGTCTTTGAGTCCTGAAATGCATGTTGATTCTGCTATGTATGATGAGGATGATGACTATTATAACCGACCATGCCTTGGACTACTTAGTAATTCCTTAGCCCCACCTAATGAGCATGAGGAACATGATGATTTTGTGTGTGATGATGTAGAATTAGTTGAAAACATGCTAGATGATGAACTATTGTCCACACCCTTGTCCATGCCTTTATGTGAAGAAAAGATTGAGTTTAGTGAATGCCATGATGTAATTGAGCATGATCTAGTTGAGAGTGAAGTTGTATCCTTTGTGATTGAATGTGTGCTAGATACTGATTTATTCACTTTCATTGAGAATTATTGCATTAGCGAGGCATTAGCTATCCTTTCTTGTAAATCCATTGATGTGAAATCTTGTGATGATGAACTTGAGTCTATGGGGATTGATCCTAAGTGTTTGGACTTGGTTTGTGACAATGATATTTTTGATGGTGATATGCTTTATGAGTCGTTGTTTGCATCCAAGTCTTCCCATGAGCATGTCCATAAAAATGTTGTATTGCCTCCTTCCGTTGATTTGTATACTCAATTTCCATTTGCGAGTCAACGGGAGGACCCTTTTGTCATATCTTCTTTCACTATGCCTAGGAAAGTCTTGTATATTCATGCATTTCATCATTTCTATGACTCTTCTAAGGCATTTGATAAATTGTTAAGGGTGCTAATGTTTGTTTATATGCCATTGCGAGTGTGCTCTTACCTACACCATTCTGAGATGCATGAGAGGATGCATGATTTGTTACTCCGGGCGTTGAATGGTTCTGACATGATGCCCGATATCGTGAGGTGAGAAGGGGTGAGTTTATTGATAAGAAGTCTTCTAGGTAATATCCTTCCTCACCTATCTTGTACAGTTAGTAAGTCGGTTTACTTTTATTTTTTTTATTTTTTTTTGTGTGTTTCTTTTTCTTTTATTTTGGGGTGCTTGCTTACCTATTTCTGTTTCCATTTGGAGGACACGGCAACCTCTTTATGTGGGAGTGGGAGGGTAGTATGCATTCCGGTTTGTGAGTCCAAAGAAAAGAAAAAAAAAAAGAGTCGTTTTGTAAATATTTTAGTTTCTTAATTCTTTAGTCCTTAGTGTCTTGTATAGTTTGTTTTTCCTTTTGATCTTGCATGTGAACCATCACACATAGTATGTTTTTCTTGTTTATTTCTAACCTTTGGTGTGATGTTCCTTGGATCGTGGATTGAATATGCTTGATTGAAGACCTCGAGGTAACCTCTTTTCACCCTCTTTATGTGAATATATCGATAATTCATGATGCATGCTTGGTTTTCTTTTTGGGTGGTGAACCCCTTGAATGTGAATGTTGGGATTATATTGTTGTTGGAGCCGTGTGGGCTCGGGTCGCCACCGCTTTTTATGTGATAAGTGTTTTGTATATATGCTTTTCTTGGTTTTCTACCTTACTTGTGACACCCTTCTCATGATAGAGACATTGTGATGTCTTGTGTTGGAGTGGGGGTGCTATTTTCCATTTGTCATGGGTAGATCACCTAGTTTTTTTTTTTTTGAGTATTTTGTTTTTGTTTTTCTTAGTTTTTGTCCAAAAATCTAAGAATATTTTGTGTGTGAAAGAAAATAAAAAGGGGATAAATGTTGTGAAAAACCCAAAAGTTGTTTTTTTTCTTTTTGAAGATGTTTCCGTTCACAGTTATGTAGATAGTTGTCTAATCAGTTGATTCAATCAGTTAGAAGCGGCCGGTATGAATAATGATGGGCCTTAGGAAGGATTTTTGCCATGACTTATCTCTATTAGACCTCTACATGGAATGGGAAAGCGGAATCCTCAAATCTTACACGCTTTGACTGTGTCTTCTTACCTAAGTTAGACGGTTTTAGTTGTTCAATTGCTTAAGCTCTTAATTAATGCATTAAATAATTACTGTCGGGCCTACCGTCATGGGTTGGTTTGGGTGGATCGGTACCCTATGCCCCTTAAGTGCAATGACTCACGTATGGAGAAACCCAGCAGGGAGGGTAACCCTTTGCGAAGGCCGGTGCTTAAATCCCGCAAAACCTGACACAAACGCTCTAAAAGTCACAAAACTGATTGAGTGTAAAGAAAAGAGCGTAGGTTTTGAAAAAGAAAGAAAAGAGCGAAGCAAGAAAAAGGAAAAAAGAGTTGAGCAAAATAATGGTAAGAAAGAGAAAAGTAAAAAAAGAAAAGAGCAAAGTAAGAAAAAGAAAGAAAAGAGAGCAAAGTAAGAAAAAGAAAGAAAAGAGAGGTTAAAAGAAAAACCAAGAGTGAAGTAGGATAGATAATCCCGAGCTTGAGCATGAGAACAACTCTGATTGTCTGGTTTAGGATAGGAAGGACCGACTAGAGCCCACTTGCACATATGCACGGGGTGTTTTGCTCATCAGGAAGTGTTTGGGTTCAAAATCTCAAAGATTGGCAGTTTTCCAACCTTCGTGTCTTAATTTGTTTATACTTGCTTCTTCCATTTGATTGTTGAGGCGGGTTTGGGAACTAGATGCATGATTGGGGACGGGAATATCTTCTCTGCTTTTGTTTCGTTTCGTTTTTCGGTTTTCATTTCTTTTTCTTTCCCTCTTTCCTTTTTCTATGGCTTTTGTGGGTCTAGTTGCTATAAACCCTCACGAGACCTACCTCGTCCACCCGGGCTACCGGGGGGTTTAAAGGGCTTGATGCATATGCTAAATGCATCCGCGATTCCTGCGAAAGTGAGTTAGTTTTTTTTTTTTAGTTTCTCTTTCTAATTCTTTTCTTTGTTTTTAGTTTGCTCGGGGCGAGCAAACCCTTGTGTGGGAGTGGTGTTCGGTCTCGTTTCGAGCCGAATTCTTCTCTTTAATAAGGCGTTTTTGTATGTTCTAACCCCGTGTGTTATTCGAGTTATGAGATTTTTGTAGTTTTGTAGGAAAATAAGAAAGTGATCGAAAAAGGCGAAAAAACGGAGCAAAAACTTGCCAAATCAAGGGGTGAGACAGAAGGTCTGCTCGACCGAGCAGAATGGTGGCTCGCCCGAGCAGCGCTCCTGGAGAGCAAAGAAAAATGTTCGATTAAATTTGAGCCAAAGGAGGTGAGACGGAAGTCCGCTCGACCGAGCAACATATTGGCTCTGGCCAAGCCTTCGTGCATCAACTAGGAAAAGGTCGGGAAATGACGCTAAGGCAGTGAAGGGACAGAGCCACCGCCCGAGCAGGGCCCGCCACCGAGCCGAGCTTCCGAGCCGCCAAGGAGAAGTCGCCAAGAACGAGGACACGCGACGAATGCCCGCCCGAGCAGGATTCTGGCTCGCCCGAGCCAATTCCAATTTCTGCGTACAATATGGAAACGAAGTGCTGCGTTTTGTGAAACAAACTTAGGGTATTATAAGAGTATTAGCTGCGACTCTTGTAGGAAGGTAATTAGCTGAAGCTTTTAGTTTGTACTTAGGGGTTTTTAATGCCTTCTTAATTAAACTCTACTTTCTCTCTCTAAGTTTTCTCTCTTGTCTTGTTCTTCAAGTTTTTGGGATTCTTGAATGTAATCAATTTTCTTCAAGTAATTTTCGGCCTTCCTTAATCTTTATCATCTTATGGTTAGTTTTCATTTAATTTTGCCTTTGAAAGTTCATAGTGTTAGCCACAAAAACATCCAATCCAACTTTTAGTGAAAAGGGGGATTAAGGTTCACAAATTCCACTCTCAAGTGGGGATTTGGGGATTCTTAGTAATCCAATTCACGATTTCTTGTTTGTTCGGGAGAAATCCAAGTAGATTGAAGTTTAGTGAAAGTTTGGATCATCAAAGGTATAATCTCTTATTCCTAATTTCATTAATTAGTCTTAGTTTTATTATTTTCTTAATTTCATGCTTTTAGTTGCTTTCATCTTTTATTGCTTTCTTAATTATTATCATGTTTAGGTTAGTTTATTGCTTTATTTACATAATCTATTGCTTTCCGCATTGAGAAAAATCCTTGTACACAAACCGATTATTTAAATCAAACCTAATACCCATCCCTGTGGACCGACAACCCTAACTTAAAAACCACAAAAATTACAACCGAACACTTCACCCACCTTACCCAAAGCGATTGTTTATTCATCAGAATCTGCCACAGCAGACTCCCCAAAGCAGCACTAATCCAACTGTGTGCATCGCGAATGTTCAGACCACCTTCTTTTTTATACATGCAACAGGACTTCCAAGAAATAGGAGGGCTTTTTGCATCATTTCCACCCCATAAGAAAACTCTACAGATTTTGTTCATAGCATCAATCACACCTTCTGGAATAATGAAGATTTGCCCCCAAAAAGAATGCATAGACATGAGGATACTATTCACAAGTTCTACACGACCAGCATAGGTCAATTTGTTGACAGCCCAACCCCTAAATCTGCTAGTCATTTTTGAAATTAGGAGAGAACAGTCATGTCTGTTGAGCTTTGTGGGTTTTACAGGTACTCCCAGATATCGAAAAGGGAGTTCACCCTTCGAAAAACCACTCAAAGCAAGCGCTTGTTGAGTAAAATCCTCTCCAGCTCCAGCAAAAATAATTTCAGATTTAATCAAATTGGGAAGTAACCCTGAGCAACTTGAGAAATGATTAATAACATCAAGAAGCAACTCGATACTCTTAATATCACCATAGCAAAATAAAAGGAGATCATCAGCGAAGCACTAGTGATTCAACTGGAGGGGTTTGCAGAACTGATGAAATTTGAATAAGGGATTTTCAACAACACCCTTTAAAGCCCTACCAAGATAATTCATCACAATGACAAAGAGGAGAGGAGAGATAGGGTCACCCTGTCTCAACCCTCTACCACTCTTAAAATATCCAAAAGTAGAACCATTAAAATTAATCGAGAAGGAAGTAGAACGAACACATACCATGGTCCAGTTGATAAACTTTGAAGGTAAATGAAGCGCAAGTAGGAGTTGTCTTAAGAAATCCCAATCAACCGTGTCATATGCCTTTTGAATGTCAATCTTCAAAATACAACTAGGTCTAACGTCCTTCCGATTATAGAATCTCACCAAGTCTTCTGCAATAAGAATATTATGAATAATAGATCTCCCCTCGATAAAAGCAGCTTGTTCATCATCCACCAAATAAGGAAGCACTTCTTTAAGTCTTAGACACAATAACTTGGTAATCACTTTGTAAATTACATTGCAGCAAGATATTGGCCGAAGATCTGAAATTTTTTCAAGGTTCAACTTCTTAGGTATTAAGGTGAGTAACGTAGAGTTCATCTCCTTCAGCAATGAACCAGAAGCAAAGAAAGATTGAATAGCCTTGCAAAAATCCTTCCCAATAATAGTCCATGATTTTTTGAAAAAAGAAGCGTTAAACCCATCAGGCCCCGGACTTTTCTGGCCATCCATAGAGAAAACCACTTCCTTAATCTCTTTATCAGAAAAAGGCTGGAGTAAAGTGTTAGCCAAATCAGAAGGAAGGATATTACCCTTCACAATATGAGACCAAGAAACCCTGCCAATGCAATTCTTCTTAGCAAAAAAATCCTCAAAGTGAGAAGATAAGAAATTACCAATAAGTGCCTGATCAGTCAACCAACAGCCCTCCTTATTAGAGATCCCAAGAATCTTTTGATGATAATGTTGAGATTTTAGGGTTGAATAGAAGAATGCTGAGTTAGTGTCTCCTTTTTTCAGCCAATCCACTTTAGTTTTCTGCCTCAAAAGAAGATTAGCATCAGCCAGATCCTTATAATATAAGGATTTAGCATCCTCAATTTGACATTTAATTTCATCATTAGAAGGATCCATCTGGAATTTCTCTTGTAATTCACACAAAGAAATATACCTCTTCTGCGCTGATTCTATGACATTTCCATAGAAAGTTCTATGTAGAGTGGAAAGTGGTTTCTTCAGATTCTTCATCTTACATATTAAGGAAAACATGGGAGTTCCTCCAATATTTTCTCTCCAATGTTGCTTCACCACATTCAAAAAATTGGCATTTAAAGCCCACATGTCACAGAATTTGAACCTCTTTTTGTAGATAATATTTTTCTTAGACAAGCAGAATAAGAGAGGGGAGTGATCAGAAATCCCAGGAGAAAGAACATTATACACAATATTCTCAAACAGAGCAAGAAAATCAGCATTCATAATACCTCTATCGATGCAAGAGAATATAGTACCGTTGCTCCATGTGTATCTGCAGCCCATTTTCCGGATCTCAAGAAGATGATTATCATAGATATATATATGTGTGTGTGTGTGTGTGTATATATATATATATATATATATATATATATATATATATATATATATATATATATATATATTGGACAAATCAATAAGATCTTTCCATTGACAAAATCAAGTACAAGATACTCGGGCATACCCGAGGGGCCATACAATTGAACCGGCCCAAGGCTCAAAACCATAACTCCACAACCGAAGTGATTAGTTCAAAACCAAAACCAACTCCTTTGACTCCGGCTTTATCCCAGTCTTGACAATTCCAATTTTCCCAAATAGGAACCGAATCGAAGATAGCATCCCAAACTGTAGTACCAACCTGAATACTATAACTGCACTCAAAGAATAGATGCATATTAGATTCAGCTTGACACTCGCACAGAAAACACCTGTTTGCCATTTGTAGCCCAAATCTTTGGAGTCTATCCAGTGTAGATAGCCTGCCACTCACAACTAACCATGCTATAAAACAACACTTGGGAACTCTAGGAGAATTCCAAATCAATCTGTGCCAATGAACTTCCTGATGATGATTCTTAACGAAAATATAACCCAGTTTAATGTTGTATCTCTTCCCCTTAGAAATCAAGTCTTGAAAAAGAGGAAGAAGAATATCTCTAGCCTTGAGAAGTCTCCTCCAATACCAACTAGAATTTTGTTTAATTTCACAACAAAGGATCGAGCTTCTCATCATATAAATGTGATGGACCCAACGAATCCATAAAGCTTCCTTATTACAGAGAATTGCCACAACAAATTCCCTAAGGCTGCAACATTCCATGCTTGAGCATCACGAATATTTAAGCCCCCTTCTCTTTTAAAGAGACAGCATGTATCCCAAGATATATGAGGACTTCTAGAATCCGAGCGCCACAAAAAACCCCGACAAAGTTTCTCAATTGAAGTAATAACATTCTTCGAAATGATAAAGATTTGAGCCCAATATGTATGTATTGACATAAGAATGCTATTAATTAACTCAACTCTACCTGCATAGATAAGTTTCCTGACAGCCCAACCTTGAACTCTTTTTGTCATTTTTTTCTATAAGCACAGCACAATCGTGCCTGTTCAATCGAAAAGGCTTTATAGGAACACCAAGATAACGAAAGGGAAGATGACCCTCTTTAAAATTCAGAAGGGCCAGGATATTCTCCTTAACCTCCTCATCAACATTAGCAAAAATAATATCAGACTTTGAAGCATTAGGAAGAAGCCCCGAAGCAGCCGAGAAGTGTTTCATAGCAGCATATAATATCATCACTCTCGGTATTTCCATAACAGAACATGAGCAAGTCATCCGCAAAACAAAGATGAGTTAGTTTCAAACCAGTACAAAACTGGTGAAACTTGAAATTAGGCACATCAGTAAAGCTCTTAATGGTTCTGTCCAAGTAGTCCATAACAATAACAAATAAAAGTGGAGAAATAGGGTCACCTTGTCGAAGCTCGCGTCCACTCTTAAAATAGCCATATGTAGAACCATTAACATATATATATATATATATATATATATATATATATATATATATATATATATATATATATATATATATATTGGACAAATCAGTAAGATTTTCCATTAACAAAATCAAGTACAAGATACTTGGGCATACCCGAGGGGCCACAACAATAGAGCCGACCCAAAGATCAAAACACTAAGAATATCCAACTCACTCCATTCGAGCAACACAAAATCCAAACACTAATATAGTCTCAAATTAATATCAGATTTAATAGAAAGACAAACAAAAGCAGGATCGTGAGAAACATTTTGATGAAGTCTTCTGTTTCTCTCTCCCCACACATGGTAGATTATAGCTGACAGCACAAATCTTTCCTTCTTTCCTTTGAAACCAGCAGATTGCCAATCTTGACTATTCCATTTACTCCAATTAGGAACAGAACCAAATAATGAATACCAAATATCACTACCAACATGGATAGCAAATTCACATTCAAAGAAAATATGTGAATTCGATTCAGCTTGGCATTCACACAAGAAGCATATGTTAACCAGTTGCAAACCAAATTTTTGGGATCTGTCTGTGGTAGGCAGCCTCCCATTAACAACCATCCATTCAATAAAAGCACATTTAGGGATCCTTAGATTACTCCAGATCAAATTGTCCCAAAACACCTTCTGATTGTGATCCTTCACAAAGTCATAACCACATCTTATAGTATACTTCTTACCTTCTGAAATCAACTTCTGAAAAAGAGGAAGAAGACAATCTCTTGCTTTCAAAAGTCTCCTCCAATACCAACTTGCATTTTTCTTGACTTCACAGCTTAAAATCGAGCTCTTCTTCATATATATATGGTGTACCTAGCGAATCCAAAGAGCTTCCTTATTGTTTAGGATCTGCCAAATAATATTACCCAATGCAGCTATATTCCAAGCTTGGGCATCCCTCTAATTCAGACCCCCTTCCTTCCCGAACAAACAACAAGTATTCCAAGATATGGGTGGAGCTCTCGTTTCAGACCCCCAGAGGAAACCTCTACATAATTTTTCAATTGATACAATAACATTTTTAGGAATAATAAAGATTTGAGCCCAATATGTGTGAATAGACATAAGAATGCTATTAATCAACTCAATTCTACCCGCATAAACAAGCTTCCTCACAGCCCATCCTTGTATTCTTTTAGTCATCTTCTCAATAAGAACAGAACTGTCATGCCTATTTACACGAAAAGGCTTGATTGGAACACCAAGGTACCGAAAAGGCAAGTGAGCCTCCTTGAAAGCCAAATAATCCAATATTTTCTTCTTCTCAATAAGATCAACATTTGCAAATATAATATCAGATTTTAAAGAGTTTGGATTAAGCCCAGAAACTTCAGAAAAGTGGTTCAAAGCATCAGATAAAATCAACACACTTTCAGAATTCCCATAGCAGAACATGAGCAAGTCATCCGCAAAACACAGGTGTGTCAGTTTCAATGAAGAGCAGAACTGATGGAATCTGAAATTAGGTTCTTTTGTGTAGCTCTTAATAGTTATATCAAGATAGTCCATGACTAAGACAAATAAAAGTGGAGAAATAGGATCACCTTGACGAAGACCCCGACCACTTTTAAAGAATCCATATGTAGAACCATTGAAACCCACAGAAAAGGTAGCTGACGACACACATATCATAATGAGTTCAACAAATTTCCAGGGAAAATTCAGTGCTAGAAGGAGATTCCGTAGAAAATCCCAATCCACAGTGTCGTATGCTTTTTGAATATCCACTTTGAATAAGCAGCTTGGCTGTGCACCCTTTCTGTTGTAAAATCTAACAAGATCCTCTGCCACAAGAATATTATGCAGAATTGACCTGCCTTCAACAAAAGCAGCTTGAGAAATATCAATTAGGTCAGGAAGAACCTCTTGAAGTCTAGTGCAAATAACCTTTGTAATAGCCTTGTATAAAACATTGCAACAAGCAATAGGTCTCAAATCACCAACTTTAGTAGGACTATTAACCTTTGGCACTATAGTAAGGATTGTATTGTTCACCTCTTTAAGTAACTTTCCGGAGGAAAAGAAACTTTTAATAGCAGAAATAACATCCTTACCCACCATAGACCAAGAGGATTTATAAAATGAAGCACTAAAACCATCAGGACCTGGACATTTAGACCCATCCATATCAAAAAATGCATTTTTGATCTCAGCATCTGTGACTGGTTTCAAAAGTTTCTCATGAAAAGAGCTATCCAATCTCTTGCCTTGAGCAATGATATCAAATCTAACAAGGATGTTTGGCAAAGAAAGCTTTAGAATGATCTGCAAGAAATAGCCCAATACCCTTCTCATTGTGCATAAGTATTCCTTCATGATTTTCCAAAGACAAAACTCTATTCTGATATTGTCTTGCCTTTAACATAGAATAGAAGAATGTTGTATTCTTGTCTCCCTTTCTTGACCAGTCAGCTTTTGTCCTTTGTTTCATCAACTTCGTAGCAGCATTTAAAGATTTTTGATACTCTAGTGTAGCAGCTTCAGCTTCCTCAAGTAGCTTATGATCATCAGGCCATTTCATATAATTCTCCTGTGTAGAGATCATACATTCATAGTCTTGCTGGGCTCTTTGAAAAATATCTCCAAAAGAAGTCCTATGAAGAGATGATAAAGGGCCTTTAAGTAACTTCAACTTGGATACCAGGCTAAACATAGGAGTACCTGTTATATTCTGCCTCCATACATCAGAAACTGTACCAATGTAAGTTGGAGAATCAACCCACATACTGTAGAACTTGAATCTTCTTTTGGGTCTTTGAATCTGGGAGTTCAGCTGAATGACCAAAGGAGAATGGTCTGAAATACCATGAGCAAGAGCCATATAAGAAATAGAACCAAAATGATTGAGACCCTCTGAGTTCACTAGAGCATGATCAATGCAGGAAAACACCTTCTTATTATGCCATGTATATCTAATCCCCGCGTATTTCACCTCACATATTTGAAAATCATTCAAAAAACTCCTAAAATCAATGACCTCTTCAGCAGATATCTGTATACCACCAATTCTGCCATCAAACTCCAATACATGATTGAAATCTCCAACTATTATCCAAGGCATTGTACAATTTGATGCAATATTTGAAAGACCATCCAAGAGAAGTTTCCGAGACCCCAGATCATTATCTCCATAAACACAGGTTATCAGCACCTCAGAATGACCATAAGAAATCTTGCAATGTATAAATTGATTATGAATCTTAAGAGCTTGGACTGAAAGACCTCCCCTCCATAGCACCCAAATTCTGCTCCTTTGAGTATTAGAAGCATTATGCAACAGACTCCAGCCAGCACAAATGCTATCCTTTATAGACTCACATTTCTCCACAATCACCTTAGTTTCCATCAACCCAATAAGATTGAAATTATTCAATTGAAGGAAGTGTTTCACTCCCTCCTGTTTTTTGGGGCCATTCAAACCCCTTACGTTCCAAGAAAGGAACCTATCCATTACCATTTGAAACACTAGTGCAAGGAATAACACTCTCCTCAACCAATCCACATTCAGGAATGGGAGTGAGAGCAACAGGCCACGACCCTACCACAATTTCAGAGATAATTGGAGTGTTAGGCCTGTTATTCCCCCTTTTAGGCACCTTTTGCTGAGAAACAGTCGAAGTTGTAGTGTTTGCTGCACATCCAGGTTGTTGTTGTTTTTGCTTCCAATTATTACTGCTCTTCTTCCTGCAAGTATTCTCACGGTGACCAAACATTTTGCATTCAGAACATATCACAGGTCGCCGTTCATATTCTACTTTCTGAGAGTAAGCATGCCCATCTTCGTCAATTAAGGGAATGGATTCTGGAAATGTATGATCAATTTCCATTTTGACAAGTATACGAGCAATATATATATATATATATATATATATATATACATATATATATATATATACACACACATATATATATATATACATATATATATATATATAATACTTTGGCAAATTGTGATGAACAAGGAAGCGTTATGGATCAGATGGGTGAAGAACTTGTATTAGAAGAAACAGTCTATTTGGGATTGTGAAGTTAAGCAGAATGCTAGTTGGTACTGGCGTAGATTGATTGGAATTAGAGATGATCTGAAATCTCTGTTTCAAGATCTCTATGTGAGGAATATGAATTACAAGATTAAAGATGGGTATCAATTCCTAAAGGATCATAAAAAGAGGAGGTTGTTTGGCATTCTCTTGTCTGGCACAAGAGGACTGTTCCAAAGTTTGCTTTTGTATTCTGGATGTTAATCCTGCAAAAGTTGGTCTGTTTGGATCGGTTGCAAAAATTTGGGACTGCTTTGGCAAATCGCTGTTTTTTATGCAAGGAAAAGAGGAAACAAATCTCCATCTTTTGTTTCATTGTTCTTTTGTCCAGGAGGTGTTCTTGAGTGTGTACAAGGAGCTGAATTTGCAGCATCAAATTAGATCTGAAAACCTCTACTGGTTCTCGGGGCTGAGTAAGAAGCAAAAAGATCTTCATGCATTGGTATCTGCAGCAGTATATTACCATGTGTGGCAGGAACGAAATCTTAGGATCTTCAAGAATTTGGAGAAAAAAATGTATTGGTTTGACGTTTGTAATATCAGCTGATGTTTTGTTCAAAACCAGCTGAGTTTTGTTTTGATCCATTTTGTTTGAGTTTGTTGTTGGTGCTGTGTAGTGGTATTCTGGGGGTTGATTAAGTTTCCCCTGTTTAGGTTGTAATTCGTTTTTTTAATAAAAAAATTCTCACGTTTTTTTCCATATATATATATATATATATATATATATATATATATATATATATATATATATTACGAAAATGCCCTAGAGCACTACAGCGATGGGGCGATCGCGGGGGAAGAAAAGAGCCGCCAAATCTGCCAAGAAATCAAAGAACTCTATTGATTTTGAGTCACCAGAAGTCTTGATTTTGAAGTCGGCTAGCTTTGAGGATCATTTTGATTCTAATTTTGTGGAACCTGAAAAGGAGGATGAAGAATCGACACCGATTCTACAAATCACCATGGGTGAATCTTTTCAATCGGGACAATCATCGGAGAATTCTAAGGAAGTTCATATCTCGACTGAGGATCCAGAAGTGTGTTCCGAGGAAGATGATTCGATGAGACTCGACTTTATTCCTCCATTGGAGGTTGAAGGTATTCGTACACATCAAATTTCTTCTGATGATATTGAATCGGAGGTTATACTCTGGGAATCTTCCATTTTGGGTTATGTTTTGGGAGCTAGGCCTCCATTATCGCTTATGGAGATGTTTGCTAAAAGAATGTGGGGCTCGGAGGGCCTGGATAAAGTTGTTTGGAGCAAGGATGGAACATTTATATTCAGATTCGTTTCTGTGTAAGCTCGAGATAAAATCCTTGCTAAACATGTAGTATATTTTGATAAGAAACCCCTCTTATTGAAGGCTTGGTCTCTTGGTGATTCTACAGCTCCAGACAAGGATTTTGCTGTTCCTGTTTGTGTGAAATTACCAGGTTTACACTGGAAATTCTGGAGTAAGGAAAGCCTTAGTAAGATTAGGAGTATTCTGGGAAATCCTTTATTGGTTGATTCATACACTAAGGAAAAGATAATGATGAGATTTGCTCGAATTCTGGTTAAAATGGATATTGAGAAACCTTTTCCTGAATTTGTTCCATTAATTGATGAGGAAGGTTTTCTTTATACTCAGAAGGTAGAGTATGAATGGCGTCCTGTCAAATGTACTGATTACAAGATGTTTGGACACAGAGCTGATTCATGCAGGAAGAAGAATGGAAATCAACAATGGAAGCAAAAACAACCTACTCCTTCTCCAGTAGTGAATGCTACTACTATCAATCAGAAGGATTCCCAAAAGGTTTCTCAGCAGGTGCCTAAAAAGGGGAACAACAGGCCAGACACTCCTATTAACACTGAGTTTATTGCTGGTTCATGGCCTATCACTCTTACTCCCATTCGTAAATTAGGTATGGTTGAGGGGATTGATGTTCCTTGCACCAGTAAGGTATCTTCAAATGGATAAATTCTTATCTTTAAATGTTAGAGGGTTGAATGGCCCTAAGAAACAGGATGGAATAAAACAATTTCTTCATATGAATAAGTTTGAGCTTGTTGGTTTGTTTGAGACCAAAGTTTCTGCTGAAAACTGTGAAACAATCAAGATTCAGGAATAATATATGTTGTGGTTAGAATTTGGTGCATAATGCCTCTAATACTTGCAGAAGTAGAATTTGGGTGTTATGGAGGGAGGTCTTTTAGTCCAAGTACTTAACATTCAACATCAATTTATCCATTGCAAAATCTATTGTGGCCTTACTGAGCTATTGATCACTTTTGTGTATGGAGATAATGATTTGGACAAGCGCAAGGTTCTTTGGGACGATTTGGCCAAGATTGTAATAAGTTGTGATAAGCCTTGGATTATTTCTGGCGATTTTAATTATGTGCTAAATTTTGAGGATAGAATTGGTGGTATTCAAATTACTGCGGAGGAGGTAATAGATTTCAGGAGCTTCATATCAGACTACCAAATTTGTGAAGTGAAACATTTTGGTCACAGATACACATGGCACAATAAAAGAATTTTTTCTTGTATTGACTGAGTGTTGATCAATGCAGAAGGATTAGAGAAGTTTGAATCTATTCATTATGAAGTTCTTGCACATGGTATATCTGACCACTCTCCATTGATTATTCATTTGGATTCTCAGCTTAAGAGACCAAAGAGAAGATTAAAATTTTGTAATATGTGGATAGATTCATCCTCTTTTGGTCCTATTGTTTCTGATGTGTGGAAGCAAGATTGTGCAGGTACACCAATGTTTCGTTTGGTCTCCAAAGTGAAACGTTTAAAGGGTCCTTTATTGTAAAACCCCGAAAAATCCAAAGATGTTGACCGTGACGTCGTTAGTAAATTAGGTTTGACTTCGTTATTTATTATTATTCGTTTATGTTTATTTTTACTAACACTTGAGCTCGTAGGATCGTGAGAGACTAACAAGGGTATATCGGTAATTTCATGGGTTTAGTATTATTAGTTTTACCCTTTTTATTATTAGTATTACTATTAATATTATTGAGTAATGTGATTAATTACGTGAATATTATTGCTATGTGATTCTATTAATATTAGTATTATTATTATTATTATTACTATTGTTATTATTATTAGTTTGTTTTTAGAAAATCAGATTTTAATTGTTTTAGTGTTGGGTTGGGCTAGGATTAGGATTAGATTAATTGGGCCCTAATTAAGTGGGTAGTACAAAAACCTCTTTTTCTCTGATTCTCTCCCTCTCGCCCTCTCTCTCTCTGCTCTGCCCTCCGTGCCGTCGCAGCCACCAGTCGACACCACCACAACCGCCGTCGAAGCCGCCGCCAGCCGCCCAGACCCGGTCGCAACAGTTGGAAGACGGACAGTTGCTGCTTGTGCTGCTGCTATTCGAACCCGAACGCCGACGACAACCCTTGCGACCACCAAGCACATCGACGACCACCTCCTCGCCGCCAACTCCGACGCACCCGCCATCGACGACACCAACGCCACCGACCCCCCGCCTTGCCTGCCGCCTGCACTGCCACCCTAAACCCTAAACGTAAACCCTAAATCTGTTTTGTAAACCTTTTCTTTCTTTTATCCTATTATTTTTCTAATATCTCTCTTATTATTATTATTGTATTATTATGATTATTATTGTTATTATTATTACTGTTATTTCTTGTTTTAAATCTTGTAATTTGGGTAGTTAAGGGTGTAAATTATTAGGTTCTTGTTTGTAACTAAATTGTTCTTGTATTGTTTTTATTTACATGTAATTTGTCTAATTCTTTATATGTAATCTTGTATGTTTTAATTTGGTGTATTAGGGTTGTAATAGTTGTAGTAAAATTATTATTGTTCAATTGTTTGTTGTACTTTGTTTTCTTGAGAATCATGTTAGGGTTTTAGATAACATTATTATTGTATGCATGAATTCTTAAAGTTTAATTACTTGGATTAATTCTTGAATCGTTAGTTAAGTTTTCACATGTTCTTTATTTCAATCATGCTTAAGGTTAATCTTATTAATAAGTTAGGTTGAGATTCTTGTTTATTAATTCTTGGTTCTTGATTGAATCTTGTTTAAAAGAAATTGGTTTTGTTTAGAATTCTTGATTGGTAGTTGAAATATTTATATGTTCTTTATATTTAATTCACATGTTCTTTAAGTTCTTTTTATTCTTGATTAAGAAATTCGTAGTTACATTTATCCTTTATAATTCATATAGGTCAAGCATGTTTAGGATTATTGAAGTTATGTTTTTATGCATGATTAGGGTGTTGGTTATCAAAGTTCTATGCTTGTTTTATTAAGCAAGTAATTACATGTTTCTTTGGGTTGTGATATGTTATAGCATGGTTAATGTTGTGTATAATTAAGTTAGATTGATTAAAGTTGGTTCTAGTGAGTTTTAATTTTAGAATTATGAAGTTGGACCATGGGTTGAGTTAGGTTAAAGACTTTTAACCTTAGTCACTATTTTAGGCCCAAATTAGAACCCCGGGACCGAATGGTGAAGGTTAGAACCGAATTTATAAATTAAATAAGAACCGGGATCGGGACAGCTTCGTTAGTGTCTAAAGATCGGGTCACCACGGCTAGTGTAGTTGTCTTTTGATTGAACCCTTTGGACTTGAGTTTCCCTTAGATGTTAGCTATTATAGGAATTTTACGTACCGGACTTTGGAATTTTATAATTCGAGTTATACCCCGATTACCAGACCTAGGTCAGATCTGGACAGTTTGGGAAGATGACGGTTTTTGAGGACCTTAAAGTGTGTGTTGGGTCTCTAGTTCAACTTAAGAGTTTTAGTAGACATTCCGAGGTTTCCGAAAAGTCCAAAACCAGACCCATAGGATTTCGGGAAGTCAAGTTACGACCCTTTTTATGTGGATGCTGTAGTCTGTTTTGTTAATGCTTGTTATTAATAAAAGTATTGTTGTGTGAAAAGTGATGCTTTGAGCTGGTTATGTGATTACTTGGAATGTATTGAAGGTTTTAAAGTGTAAATTCATGATTGATAGGAACCTATAGGGTTCCTAGGGGAAGGTTAGTTAGAAGGTAGATAATACTAACTTCGAAGAGCGCGTTTTGATTAGAATAATTATTCTATTTTAGGCCCGAGCTAATTCGCGTCGTTAGTGAGCTCAAGTGTGTTCGTTTTGCTGTGAAGTGAAGTTAACCAGGTAATGTCTATGCTCTAATCCCCACCGGGATGCTCTTTAAATGTGTTTTAATGTTTTCTAATCTGTTTTGAGAATTGCATCCCGAAAGGGGACTTTTTGTGGAAATGTGACCATCTGTTTTGGATAACTATTTATAATTGTTGTGATCTTGATTTATTGAGTTAAGAAATTGTGATGGTCTTTTATAAGTAGTTTTGATACTCGTTTTGAGAACCTGGGTTGGGTTTGACTTGAGAGTTGTGAGTTGAGTTTTTGCATAAGATATTAATAATTCAAAGTGAAACAATAAGCGGGTTTCGGGGCATGACTCGTTGTTCAGGATTTGGAATCCTGCCGGGTTATAGACCAGGACATCAGGGCTTCTTCCCTGATATAGGATAGTTGTTTTCTTTGATGCCTGTGGTAGGCGAACTCTTTCAATGCCTGTGGTAGGCGAACTATGATGCCTGTGGTAGGCGAACTCTTTGATGCCTGTGGTAGGCGAACTTGATGCCTGTGGTAGGCGAACTATGATGCCTGTGGTAGGCGAACTCTTTGATGCCTGTGGTAGGCGAACTTTTGATGCCTGTGGTAAGCGATGTTACTCTAAGGGATGTGGTATCCCGCCCGCATAATAAAATATGAATTGGTTGGGTTGAGGAAAACAGTTAAGGGATTAAAGGTTTGAGAAATGGTTTGACTTGTTCCCTCTCCCTCAAATGAATTGAAATGAACTTACCTTGTTTTTAACGTTAGGGGTAGACATTATTGAGATTTCCCCCTCATTTTTGAAATGTTTTGTTTTCAGGTGATGATCAATATGCTGGGGACGGGAATTAGAAGTGAGAACGACATGTCTAGGAGTCGTTAATTTCATTATGCTTCTTTTTGAGAGACTTGAAGTTAGTTGAGGTTTATATTCTAAGTATGAGTTTGTTAGTTGGTTGCCGTTGACAGACAGTCGTTGTTTTTTTTCCTTCTTGCCTTGTATTCCTTCGGGGATACGACAGTGACGCCCAATAAGAGTTTAAGTCTTCCGCTAAATTTTGTCTGTTAGCGTTAGTTTGACTTTGACTTTTCGATAATTGAATTTCCGGGGCGTTACAAAATGGTATCAGAGCTCTGGGTTGCGACCTAGTTGCTCCTCAGGGTCCTTTAGGTTTAGTTGGACCCTAGGAAGCTAAGTCGGAGTGATGAGAGTAGGATGGGAAAAGGGGTTTATGCTTTCCTATTACTACATGATTATGTCTTTAATTTCCTATGTTGCTAATATGTTCTAACCCTGTAGGATGGCACAACGCACACACTGTTATCGTCATCCCACCCCGTGTTTTCATCGTTATACTCCCATTCTCCCCAAGGAAAAATTGGGAACTCATATGATAAACTTCTACGACGAGATTGACAAGTACATCAAAGACGTTCCGAACTCATCCTTTGGGGTAACGATGAGAGTCAGGCGAACGCATTTTTGCTCACGCTTTGGGACGACCCTCGGTGGGGCCATACTGTACCATTATTGCTACCACCCCCTCTCCCGGTCGAGGAGTATCCCCATCCGTGTTGTTGGTGTAAGAGGTACCGAATGGGGCCAGAGCACCGAATTCCGGAAGTCTTCGATGAGATTGCCAAGATTTGGAAGCGTGATGTGGAAGAAGTTCCAGTGAACCCAGCCCCAGCACCTGTTATGGACATGGATCCCGAGAGTGACCCAGAGGAAGATCCAGAGGAGGATTCTGTGGAGGATTCCGTGGAGGATTCTGAGCCCGAGGTGACCTCTGGAGTTACAGTTGCACCTGCAGATGAGCCTGAACAGGAGACCGAACCCGAGGATGAGGTTATGGTGGACTGGGAGACAGGAGAAGACCCCGAAGAGAACTCAGGGGGATGAGTCTGATGATCCAGATTGGACTCCGATCGCAGCTAGGAAGAACCCTCTGTGTAGGAGGATCATATGAGTGGGACAAAGAGTAGCAGATGTGGATTGGTTCTTTGTAACTTAATTATGCATGGTTAGCTTGATTGTGATATATCTCTAAGTGTGGTGTGCTGTTTCTTTGCGTGATAACCCCAATATAGGGGATAGATTTACATACTACGACGCTGGTGTGCAAGTATTATAAATAATAGTCTTGATTTTAGAGGTGATAGTATATATCTTCTTCTCTCCTTTTTTAAATGATGCGCGATGAAAGAGTATGTGGAATATGATGCTATTATCTGGGTCTATCTGTTGAAATATGCTGCAGTTTTGTATCTGCTTAGAACTTTTATGAGATAGTTGATTGGATACTCCTTCCTTAGAATTGGTAATTTACGCTGTGAGATTAAACCCTAAGTAGTCTAAATCGACCCTTTGAACCAGGATGTCGGACGTGAACGGTTCTCAACCCAACCACGGTAATCGAGAGCGCCCGCAGTCGCGATCGAACAAATACCTCAAACAATGATCGAATGCGTTAGCGTCTTCCTCACTTGATATCCGGGCCGAGTACAACAACACCAGGGAATGACCTTGCTAGCCTGCTGATGATTGAGATGCTTAACAAGCACGAGGATCTACTGAAGAGAGTGGTGGATCGACAAGGAGGAGAAAGGGAAAATGATCCCTCTGCTCTTCTCCAAAGGTTTAATAGCTTTAACCCGCCCGCTTATACAGGGGTAGTTGACCCCAAAGTTTTTGAAGATTGGGTTAGGGAGATTGAAAAGATCTTCGACACAACCCGCTGTCCTGAGGAGTTGAGGGTGGATTTTGCTGCATACCACCTGAAGGAGGAGGCCGACCTATGGTGGGCAAGCGTGAAGGAGATACGGACCGAACCGGGTTTTGACTGGAACCATTTTAAGGTTGTGCTGAAGGGTCGGTTCTACCCTATGTCTCTTCAAAAGGCGAAAGAAAAAGAATTCATAGACTTACGCCAAGGAGAGCGGGGTGTGCTTGCTTACTCCACTAAGTTAATGAACTATCTCGGTTTGCACCGGCTCTTGTGTCTAGTGAACAATTGAGGATGGATCGCTTCTGGGATGGATTGAACTGCAAAATTCAGGATCAGATGTCATCACATGAGTTCATGTCTTACTAGAATATGCTGAATGTTGCTCTCACTGTAGAAAGGGTAATGCACGACATGGAGCGACAACTTGGCATACAAGGGCATAAGAGGAAGGAGTCGCCCCGTTTTAACCCACCTCAACACTACCAAGAGAAGAGGTTCCGCCCCAACAACTGGCGGGGTAACCAGTCTTTGGGACAAAGGCCATCGCATATGCCGATATGCAAGATTTGTGGACGACCCGGCCATTACCCCCGGGAGTGTAGAGCAAGGGATGTAAGGGGGGGTGTTTCAAGTGTGGAAGCCCCCAACATCATATAAAGCAGTGCCCTCAGCTGACTTTAGGGGGCAATCATGGTGGAAACAATGGGAACTGGAGAGCCCCGCAGTCAACATATCAAAATCGGGGACGGGAATTAGAAGTGAGGACGACATGTCTAGGAGTCGTTAATTTCGTTATGCTTCTTTTTGAGAGACTTGAAGTTAGTTGAGGTTTATATTCTAAGTATGAGTTTGTTAGTTGGTTGTCGTTGACAGACAGTCGTTGTTTTTTTTCCTTCTTGCCTTGTATTCCTTCGGGGATACGGTAGTGACGCCCAATAAGAGTTTAAGTCTTCCGCTAAATTTTGTCTGTTAACGTTAGTTTGACTTTGATTTTTCGATAATTGAATTTCCGGGGCATTACATTTATCTTCTCTCCATAAATCTGCTTTTGGAGATATCTTTCAGAGGACTCAGCAGGACTATGATCAAATGATTTTGGCACAGGATGTTTTCTTACAGAATCCTGAGGATCTATTATCTTTGGAATGGGCTGAAAATGCAACTGTAGAATACCAGAATTCTCTCAGTGCTGCGACTAAGCTGATGAAGCAGAAAACTAAAGCAGATTGGCTGAAAAAAGGAGACAAGAATTCTGCCTTCTTCTATTCCATGATTAAAGCCAGACATTATCAGAACAGAATCTTGTGCCTAGAAAATAAGGAGGGTTTCTTCTCCAAAATGATGATGACATTGGCAGGTACCTTGCTAATCATTTTGAAGCTTTCTTTTCCAAACATCCTTGTTTAGGGAAAGTAAGTTTTGATGTCATTTCTCAAGGGAAAAGATTGGATGATTCTTCACATGCCAATATTCTGAGACCAGTAACTGATTATGGGATTAAGAAAGTGATTTTTGATATGGATGGCTCGAAAAGCCCAGGGCCTGATGGCTTTAGTGCTTCGTTTTTAAGGCTTCTTGGTCAATTGTGGGTAATGATGTTATATCAGCTGTGAAGAGCTTCTTCTCTTCAGGGAAACTACTTGGTGAAATAAATAATACTCTTCTCACAATGATTCCCAAAGTAAATAGCCCTACTGTTGTGGGTGATCTCTGTCCCATTGCCTGTTGCAACATTATATACAAGACCATCACAAAAATTCTATGCTCAAGGCTTCAAGAGGTTTTACCAGATATTATTGATATTTCTCAAGCTACTTTTGTTGAAGGAAGATCAATTCTCCATAATATCTTAATTGCACAAGATCTTGCGCGATTCTATAACAGGAAGATTGCTAAACCTGGCTGTATACTAAAGGTGGATATTCAGAAGGCGTATGACTCTGCCGACTGGGATTTCTTAAGAAACCTTCTGTTGGGTTTGAACTTCCCTTTGAAATTTATTGAGCTTGTAATGACTTGTGTGACCTAACTAGTTTTTCTGTGGGATTTAATGGAGCTACTTATGGATTCTTTACGAGTGGTCGCGGACTTCGTCAAGGTGACCCAATCTCTCCTCTTCTTTTTGTTCTAATAATGGATTACCTTGATCGAGCAATTAAGAGCATGATTAAAGACCCAGAATTCAAACTCCATCAGTTCTGTTCTGGCCTGAAGCTTACACACCTTTGCTTTGCCGATGACCATCTTATGTTCCGTCATGGAAATACTGAAAGTGTCACCATTCTTTCTATGGCTCTTAATCACTTCTCTGCTGTTTCTGGCCTTTATCCTAATAGCTCAAAGTCAGACATTATTTTTGCTAACGTGAAACCAGCTGAAAAAGTGAAGATCTTAGGTTCTCTTGGCCTCAAGGAAGGTTCATTACCTTTCAGATATCTTGGAGTCCCAATTAAGCCTTTCGCCTTGAATAGAAATGACTATGCAATTTTGATTGAAAAAATCACTAAGAGAATTCAAGGTTGGGGTGTGAAAAAACTCACCTATGCAGGTCGTGTTGAATTGATTAACAACATTTTAATGTCCTTACATACTTACGGGCTCAGATTTTCATTATTCCTAAAAATGTGATTGTGTCCATTGAGAAGATCTGTCGTGGTTTTTTGTGGGTTCTGAAGTTAGAGCTCCTCCAATTGCTTGGGACACTTGCTGTCTTTTTAGGACTGAGGGTGGCTTGAACAATAGAGATGCGAAGGCTTGGAATATTGCTGCCCTTGGAAATCTGTTATGGCAGTTGGTAACAAACAAGGAATCTCTATGGGTACGATGGATTCATCACATATATATGAAGAGGAGTTCAATAATGGATTGTGAGGTGAAGCAAAACGCCAGTTGGTATTGGCGCAAACTAGTCAAAGCTAGAGATTGTCTTCTTCCATTATTTCAATCGCTTATTCATTCTGGTAAGAAGTACAAAATCCATTTGGGGCATATATTTGCTAAAGAGAGAAAGCAAAAGGTTTATTGGCATAATTTGATTTGGAGCAACCCCCGTATTCGAAAATGTGCTTTTGTTTCTTGGGTGGCTATCAATGGTAGACTTGTCACTCTCGATAGACTCCAGAAATTTGGAGTCAACTTGGCTAATAGATGCTTTCTTTGCGAGTAGAAGGAGGAATCAAATGTTCATATTTTCTTCAAATGTGATTATTCACTAAAAGTGGAAAAAGATGTTTGGTTGTCTTTATTTGGTTCTTTGCCAGATTGGGACAAATGGTATCTTCCAGATTGGGATAAAGCTGGTTTCAAGGAGATGCAAAGGAAAATGGTTCTTTCGGCCATAATATATCATGTTTGGGGGGAGAGGAACAGAAGAGTACAAAATATGTCCAGGGATCCTATTACTTTAAGTTTGTTCATAAAATTGGAAGTAAATTTGAGGCTTTATTAGCTTGTGTTGGTATCAATTTCGGTTTGAGTTACGGATTCGTAGTTGTTTGACCTTGGGTCGGTTCTATTGTGAGGCCCCTCGGGTATGCCCGAGTATCTTGTACTTGTTTTGTTAATGGAAAAATCTCATTGATTTGTCAAATATATATATATATATATATATATATATATATATATATATTACGAAAATATATGAATAATGTCACTAAAACTTTTCCAATCATAGTAATTACTAAATATAGATCGATAGTTATTATAACTTAGTGCAAAAAATAAATTTAGATAAGTTAATCAGAACTATATCGTGCATCAGACAAGCCATAAAAAAATTATTAGTTTCATTTGTAGCATATCTTCGCATTATGTCGAGGTTTTCTATCACTAAATCTGACCGAAACTTAAAAGGAAAATTTAATTTTAATGGTATGGATCGAAACTTTATAATATAATAAAATATATTGTAAAAAACTCAAATATGAAATTTAAGCTATAAATATTTTCATTTAATTTGTAATATATACCACCACTTTGACAATTTTTCGTTACTAAAACTAACTGAAACTAAAACTTAGAGCAAATTAATTTCAACGTTTTGAATCGAAAAATCTATAATATAATATGATAGATTAAAAAAAGTTAAATATGAATTCTGACCTTTGAATATTTTCATCTGATAACATATATTGCCACTTATGTACATTTTTTGCAGCTAAAATTAACTGAACTTAGTAATAAAATTCAATTTCAATATTTTTGATCGTAACTTTATAGTATGATATGATAGGAAAAAAAAAGATAAATATAAATTTTGAGATTCAAATTATTTCACTAATAATATAACATGACACATATATCATTTTTTTTCGAGAACAATTTCCCTCATATCAAACATAGGAAATCATTTATAAAAGAGAATATGTCCCTTGTGGTGAAGCTCTTTTCTTTTGGACCTTAGTTTTGTGTGTGCTTCTTTGGGCCAGCCCAATTTGTGTCTTCGGCTTCTACTGATTAGGCTTTTTAATGTTTTTGTTGGTTGTAAAAGAAATTTCAATAGAAGGTAATGTTATACTCTAGAAAATATATACAATATTAATTTTAAAGTGACTCTAATTGCTTCCCATTTCCTCAAAATGATCAATTCAGAGGGTTAGGTACATTAAAAAAAATACAAATTTAAGAAGATAAATTATATTTATTGAAAAAAATTATCCTACTATAACTAAATAATTTAATTTGCTAAAAATGATTAAAAATATAATTACTTTAAGTTTAAATATGATGAAATAGTAATATTATACCACATAATACTCCCTCGGTTGAAAATATTGTAATTACTTTTACAATTTCGAGGTTTCTTTTTTATTAATATGATTAATCATTATAAAATATTAAAATAAACTATGACATAATAATTTATCAAAACTTACAATATTATATTAAGGGTAATTTACATTAAAACCTAATGACAATAATTTTATATACTAAATCATTTATTTAAAACAAATGGCGGAAAAAGTTTTCAACACAAGAAGCCAGGTTATAATTAAAAAGAAACACATGGAGTAATAAATATTAAAAATTAAAAATTAATCAAAGTAAAAGAGTAATACAAAAGTAAATATATAGAAAGGAAATAATATTTTTTTGCTTTAGTTACATTTTTTTTTTACCAAATTTATCTTTACATTATAAAATTTCATACTTCCAAGCTACTTAATCTAAAATTTCTATGTGAGACCCAAGAAGGGGAGGGGGAGTGTGGACATGGAGTATTGCCCCCACCCAAAAAGGAAAAAACCACCAAAAGATGTCATCTTGTTTGAATGAAGTGTTTTTTATATTTGAGAATGTTAAAGTATAGAATTATAATCGGCCTTCAACCATTAGCTTAAGGTTTTGATGAGATGTTCAACATAGTATTAGAGTCAAGCTGAGCATAAAGCCTTTGGTCGAATCTCAGCACACCCCTATTTATTTGCGCAAAGTGAAGGCATCTTTACAACATCCACGCTTCAAGCCTAAAAAACATTCGCCTGAAGGGGTGTGTTAGAGTATAAAATCATCATTGAACCTTTAACCATTACCATAAGGTTTTGGTTGAGACAGTTCACATAAATCTACATGAGCTACACAAGAGCTTCTAATTATCACAAGTAGCAGCCAAAGTTCCAAGCTGCACAAAATAAGTTCCAAGCTGCACAAAATTGGCTTTGCTCTGCTCTGTGAAAGCTAATGCCATCAGAAAAGCAATGCATCACTGGCACGTATAAATGTAACCGTGATATAGGAAAAAACGAAATGGTCTCCGTGTGATTACTGTGCAACATAATACAACTTCAGTAGGTTTAGTGGAGAAACCTTTGTGGTGTTAAGGTATAAAAAATCAGGACAATTATACATGATTTACCAGTAATCCCCACAAGAGCAAGCCCCATCATGAAAATGATGAAACCGGTTGACATCTCGAACTATAATATCTCTGCCAGTAAATTTGGAAATGAATTTTGTCATAGTGTGACAATCTTCACACAACCTCAAGTTCTTGCTGATCCTGATGGTTTCACCTTTGCTGGTGTTGATCAGCCCAAAGGCAACGGCAAGTTTTTCACTGTGACCCAAGAGAATCCTCTCCTTTTCCTTCTCTTCAAGGTCATAAAGAACAAGTTGAGTCAGTGGGATATAACCCAACTGCTTCATCTCACCAGAAAGCTCAACCAACAAAGCTTGGATTTGCTCGATCTGGGGGTTAAGCTCATCAACTGACTTGAACGAGTAGATCTTCTGTCTGACTTCAATCCAACTTTGGCCAGATACTTTCTGTAGTCCACGTGCTTCTAAAAGTTTTTTCACTGCTTTCACCTTATCCCACATCTGAGCTGCTGCATAAATGTCAGCCAGAACAACATAGTTTCCAGCATTGGTGGGCTCGAGCTCGAATAGATGGGTGCTTGCTTTCTCTGCAAGCTCAACATTACAATGAATCCTACATGAGCCAAGAAGAGAACCCCATACTTTTGGTCCTGGTTCAATGGTCAGGTTTTCTATCATCTCAGCTGCTTCATTTAATTGATTGGCACGGCCTAGAAGATCCACCATGCATGCGTAGTGCTCCAAACTTGGAGAAATTCCATACTGCTCAACCATAGACTCAAACAACCTTTTCCCCATATCAACAAGTCCCGCATGGCTGCAAGCTCCCAAAACACTTACAAAAGAGATGCTTGTTGGTTTTATTCCCTGTTCAATCATTTCTTGGAAGATCCTAACAGCTTTTAATCCAAAGCCATGAATCCCATAGCTTGCAATCAATGAATTCCATGACACAGCATCCCTTTTATTCATATGGTCAAAAATACGCTGTGCCACCTTGAGATTGCCACATCTTGCATACATCATCAAGAGAGCACTAGTAACAGGCAGTATGGAATTGAGACCCCTTCTCAGAATATAGCAGTGCATCATCTTGCCTTGTCCCAGTGTAGCAAGTGCAGCACAAGCCTGAAGGACATTAACCATAGTCACCGAGTTAGGGGATAAATCCTGAGATCCAAGCACCATCTCATGAAAAAGGAGCAATGCTTGAAAAGGTCTCCCATTTTTTGCATAACAAGCAATCATAGCACTCCATGAAACAACATTCTTAGCAGGCATCCCACTAAAAGCATGCCCAGCATAAGTTACATTTCCGAACTTTGCATACATATCTAGCAAGGTAGTCATAATATGGACATTTGATTCATACCCATCACGCAGGATACGCCCATGAATCTCTTTCCCCTTCTTTATCAACAAAGTAATCGATTCAGACACCACACAAGCCTTAAGGGCGTACGTATGAGAAAACCTATCACAGGGAACCCCCATCCTATTCATCTTCCTATAAAGATCCAAAGCCTCAACCCCGCACCCGGCCAATGTAAGAGCACGTAGAATAGCATTCCAGACATAAATAGTTCGCCGAGGAATTTCATCGAACACTTGGCGCGCATATTCTACGCACTGCAATTCAGAGTACATATCAATCAATTTAGTAGCAAGGAAAGGATCGTTGCCAAACCCATTATTGAGAAGATGTTGATGAACAGCAAGAGCATCAGAAATAGAGTTTTGGAGGGCGCAGCAGAGGATTAAAAGCTCGTAAGTGTGCTGAGTAGGGTTGGGTTCTGCAGGGAGAATTTGAAGGGCTTGTTTGAGATTGCCATTCCTGCATAGCGACTGAATTAATGTATTGTTGTTGTCGTTGGTATTGGTGGTGGTTGAAGAGCGGAGAGAGAAGGAGGTTGGATGCTCGGCCGTAATAGAGACTCTGTGTCTAATGGGTAGAGGACGGCTTGGTTGGTGGAGAATTTGAGGAGAGAGAAGTGCCCACATCACATTGAGAGGATTTTTGTTGATTTGCTACGACAGAAATGGAGATTGTAGAATGGTCGAGGTTGCTTTCCCGGGAGCGACCGACACCAATTCACCAGTAAATCGATAGTTGGTTTTCAAGTCTCAGCCTTTTGAGTTTTGCTGTGGAAGTCCTTGTCTTCCCAACCCCAAAATATCGGTATCGGTAGAGGAACGGAGGTTTTCCCAGTCTGTGGTCCTCCTCCCCTGTTCCCAAAGCTGTGGATAGTGTGTTCTTGAACAAGCTATTATGACCTTTTAGAACTAGTTTTATAGAAACTCTTAATTAAAAACATATTGAGTGTTTGGAAATAAACAGCAGCGGCAAAGTTGGATCCCTTGCCTCAACCCACGACTACTCCGAAAATAACCATAGGATGAACCATTGAAACCAAGTAGAAAAATTTGCCGAAGTAACGTAGATCATAATCCAATCAACACATTGCCTAGGGAGGTTGAGAGCCCGTAGCTGATTTTTAAAGAAGGTCCAATCAATAATGTCATAGGCTTTCTGAATATCCACCTTCATCAAATGATATTTTAAATTGGTCAAGACTCTCTAGTTTATGGCCGCTTCTCTATGGTACCAGTTGTTGCTTCATTGAATTTGCTTCATTAATAGGCTCACGATTCGACTTTGATCGTTATGGACTGGTACCAAGATCGAGCCCTAGACAAGCAGACCTAATTTGAACAGTTGACACTGTAACAATGAAAATGGCACCTTCATTAGTGAGATTATATGAGTAAATGCCTGAACCAAAATATGTTATTGCTATGGGAGCCTGTACAATTACAGGGGGGATGCAGCTCGGTTGGACCCTTTTTCTATTGTAAAGACTATTATCGAGTATTGATCTACCTTCAACAAATGTCACTTGATTTTTTCCAATCAATAAAGAGAGGGCTGATTTAAGTCGAGTGCATAAGACCTTGCTAATAATCTTTTACAAAATATTGCAACCAGAGATAGGTTGAAGATCACCTATTTTTTCAGGAGAATTTGTCTTTGGGATAAGTGCCAGCATGGTTGAATTAACTTCCTCCAACAGTTTCCCTTGTGTGAAGAAGTCTTGAAAAACCCTAATCACATCGTAACCTATCACAACCCAAGATTTCTACATTGAATTAGGGTTTGAAAACCATCAATTACAAACGATCAAACTGAGAGGATTTTGTGTTTACAAACCTAAAAGCTTCAAAAACTTTTGTACAATGGAGTTTTTCAAGTGTGAAAAGGAAAGGGGGAAGGAGGGATTACAAAGGAAAAGGAAGAAGAATCACGTGAGAGGCGGAAACCGACTCTAGGGCGTGACTAGCGCCTCCCTAGACGTGGCTAGCACCTCCGACATAACAAACAGATAAAGGGTAATGGGGGAGGCGCAACCAATGCCTCTTGGCTTGCTATTCCTTTCCTTAGACACTTCCCGGTTCCTTTGCTTCCTCGCTATCTTGACGAACTCCAAACCCGGCCCTAGGATGCCTTTGGATGTCAAATGGATGAAAAACATCCTGTGGCCGACCTCCATTGATTGAAAAGACCAAAACGCCGTTGGGTTGTTTCTTCCTCCTTTAGATGCCAAACTAAGAGCCAAGTGCGTCGCTGCTACATTATTCGTGTCGATGATCTCGAAGCCCCTTAGAAGTCTCAAGATTTGCCCTGTAGATGACCAAAAGGTCATCTCATAGCCATGAGTCTTCCTTGATGTGAACTCGCTTTCCTGGATGGATTCGTGAAAAAGGGAAGGAGGCTTAATGCGAGCTTGTACCATAGACAAACCCAAATGTGAACCGATCCCACACAGTTGAAAACTTTTCTTTGCAAAAGTTATTTCAATTTCTTGTAATTGCATTCAGCTTTATTAAAACTTCTATTGCAATATTTGCAAAGTTGTTCTCCATTTGATTTTGAGTACTACACTCCAATACTGGTTGCTAGCTGGAAAATTAAGAACAGGAAGATTTTGACATAAGATTTTGATATTTCTTACAATCAATGGATCATGAAAAGTCTGATTCCACTCTACATCTTGTTTGAGTTTACTTTGTAAAATTTTTGTCAACTTTGCTAGATCTTTGATAAAACCCGATACATAGGTGAGACCTCCAAAAAACCTTTCTGATTTCCTATTCTCAACTTTTTGATTTTTTTCTAGGATGTGTTTTGCAAAATTACTTGTCCAGTTTTTGTAATCCAAGGAATTCAATTTCTTTTCCAGCATAAACAGGCATATTGTTTTCCAAGGAGAATTCCATGGTCAATGCATTTCTTAGTTACTACTAAGAGATCATCCTTCTGTTGTTCAACAATCTTAAAGAAAATGAGGATATCATCATTATATACAAAACAACAATGGCTTTGATCTTCAAAGATTTTATCCGTTCTTCTCTGGAATATTTGAGTTGCATTGTGACATAACTAACAATTCATAATGCCCTTGAGGAGCACTAAATGTTGTTTAAGGAATGCTTTCCACATCCATTTGTATCTTCCAAAAGCCATTCTTGCAATCCATCTTAGAGAACCATAACGCTCGTTGGATCTTATTGAAGAGTGTTGTCTTGTTTGGAATATAATATCCATCGAAGACTGTGCTATCTTTAAGATTTTTATAATTGATGACTGTTCTAGCTTTTCCCCCTTTTCCACTACATGATTTCTAACCATGAACGCATGACTTGTGTGTCGACTCTTACTATCCGTGGTAATTTTTTTTTTTACCTAAAAGCACTTTTATCTATTCATTTAATCCTTGGATATCTTGATGTGTATACACCATTTGTTTAACCATGATAATTGTAATGGAATCCGGTAAGCTAACAGTAGCATAAGTTTTATCTTTATCTGAAACTTTTCACGGGTGATCAGAATAGAGTTCTTTTGCATTACTCTTCTTGTTGCTTCTTGATCTATTCATTAACAAACCACACTAGAAGTGAAATAGTCAAGACTTCTTCCTTTTGGGTTGGTACCACCTTCTCACCACACTCGTTGCACGAAAAATATGTTCTTTGGTGGGTATAAACCTGTTGTAATTTTTTAAGGGACTAAGTGACCATCTATTGTGAATATACATTGTTGAATGTTTCAGGTACGAGGAGAATATAATCTTGTAAGGTATTTCCAATGATTATATCATATGATGGATGATTTGTTGCCTAAATTACTGGAATTATACACTTTACTCCTCTCATTTCTATAGTTAGGCCTTCAATAGCTTCGCTATGGATTTTGACACTATTATCCACAATTTTTACTTGTAAAGGATTCTTTGCATGCACTATTTCATAAATAACCAGGAAAGAGTGCCTTCTTACCAAAGCATACTGAACATCCTCTATCTATGTATGCACTGTTGGGTTTTAGGTGATCTATTTCCTAAACAGATACAAATTAATTAGCGGAATATTCATAATAGTTACAAAATAATTAATCACCCAGGAAAGCTACAACTACAGAGGTTTAGTATTATACCTGATCGCAAATCCAGTTGATGAAGATGTTGACCTTTGAGATTCCAATGGAGAAATCCCCTACTGTAGGTCCACGTAGCACTCCGAGAACTCGATTGCTAGATCGACCCGATCGAGACTAATCTCAATCTAAAATGTATGTCTTTGTAGTATGTTATGAGTTGTTTTAGAAAATAATAACTGTAAACTAGGAGAGGGAGGAACTAAGGAAATCACCCTGGTGTCTCTTTAGAAGTCTCAAATATTTCGTTCGACTCAATATCTCAGAGAGACTCCCCTTTTATAGAGTTGGATGGCTTGGGGAAAGGGTTAACTTAAACCCTAATAACCAACTTCACTTAAAATAGTGTCTAAGGCCCAACCAGGTCTGTGTTCACCCAAAATGGTCCGTGTTGTGTTGATTTCTCCAAGAAATCATCTTCTAACACTTTCCAAAATAATATTTTAGTATTTTAGGCTACATACATTGTTCCAGGGCACTGACTTATGTGACCTAGTAGGACCAAATAATATAGTTGTAATTAAACATATTTAATTATCGAATATAGAGGTCTCTAGTAAGACATATAATCACTATATTATTTTGGCTTAAACTCTAAGTATATCGAACATTGTTGAGACATTCCAAACAATCTTCCATTTGTCCCACAAGTGTTCGATTCCTTGAATTCCCTTGTCATTTACTATCTGAAGTTCAGTTAAGGTAAGCTGAAGTCATCCTTATGTAAGACCCGAACGTTCCTCGATCTCTAAGTCAAACTTTGAAAAGCATATGATCATTTGTTGATTCATCTGAGCTCGGGCAAGCATTTTCAATCCAATCTCAGCGAGTGGCCAACGAGACAACTGTCCCTAACAGGGAGGACAATGTCATCTTGTTCAAATACATATTCTCACATGATCCAACTGTAACCAGACACCGCCTTTAAGGCCTCCTGTTACAAAATCCGTTGGACGCACTCCAAAAAGTTACAACAGACCATGTGGTTTAGGTATTGAACTCAGGATTTAGGAATTTCTATTGAGTAGCGAGAGCTCTTATGACATTCACGACTTAAATAGCTCCCAATGCGGGTCAGTTTGGTAGTTGTTCTTAACATTACCCATGTGATTGTTTATGATGTCTCTACAACACCATGATCATGAAACTAGATCAGCACCTCAACCCTACATGCTAATTGTTGTGTAGACACCGAGATTTTACACTCGAAATATATATATAGCATATCTATGTAGCAAAAAAGCCAAAATAAAGAAGAACAACCCAGGAAATAAAGCTTAAGTGCGTGCACCTTACACGTACCAGCTCACTTCAAGTTGCATGCATGATCACTTGCACATTTTTATGTAAAAAGAGCAAGCCATGCAAGCCACACTCATCCTATGTCAAGAGGTCGTAGGATCAAAACCTGACAAAAGCACTTCAAAAACACTTTATGAAAGCCACTAAAATGCAATTACTGTCCAAATGTGAATCACCAATTCTTGAGGCAAACACTTTCACACTCCATTGTCCAAGGGATGCATGGACGAGATCAAAATACATCTCCCCCTGGTGGCCGGTCGACCTTGAGCATTGACCACACGTGGGTTCATTCACCCACGTGTTTCCATCCACTCTAGACACCCCTCTTGGCTGCCTATTGTTCTGTGCCAGGTTGACAATCGATTGCATGCAATGACATAAGTGGATGAATGTGCATGTGTTCATGTATCTCTTACTCCCTCCTACTCTTGTAAATACTACCTCCCTCAAAGCCAAATGACACATAATAATTCATTCTATTCCTCCCTTCTTCACTCTCAAATCATCCATTCTCTCTACATACTTCATTCTCATTTCCATCATCATTCTAATCTCTCTATTCTTATACTACCATTCTACTATCATTCCTATCATCCTACCATCTTTCTTATCACTTTAATCCTCATCTTCCCATCTCCATAAAGTTCTAAACACATATATCCTCCCATCCATCCCAAAAACACTACAAACAAAGCCTATCCCAAACACATCAAAAACCTACAAAAAGAGTCTTCTTCCTACCCCTTTTCTACCATCTTTTCTATCATCTTTTTGGTTCATTTTGACATCTTGAGAGGAGAAATCTAAGGGTATCAAGAGGAGCATCTTCAAGCAACTACAAGGGCTAGGCAAGGCCTCTTCTTCAATTAGCAGAATGTAAGCTTTAAAGTTTCCTTTCTCTTGTAAATAAGTGTTGTATATGTACATTTTCTTTCTTATAATTCATGTTGCATGATCAATGAAATAATTCTATAAAGTTCTTTTTTATTTCTCTTCCAAAATTTATCAAAAGCACCCTTAAAACTTTTAGTAGAGTCTTTCTTTTGTGAGAGGTGAACTCAAAAGGTTCCTACCTTTTGAGTTCGTAGTCTTACCCCCAGATCCATTCTTGGGTTTCACGAGCGGAGTCTTTCTTGTTTCCTTTTGGTTTTGTCTTGGCTTTTCCCTTAAAAAGTCAGGTGACAACTCCTATTTCGAACCAAAGCACATCGGGTTGCATAAACTATGGTAAAACATGGTCTTACAATGTGCCGATGCAACTTTAGGGTTTTCTTTATATATTTCTAAATAATATTTGCATAAATCGCTTTCTTCCGAGCCTAACATTTAAATGACCAAATTGGGTTAAATTTAGAAGAGTTTGGAACTAGTGGATGTTCACTCTTAAAAGTTTAATTCAATGACTCATGAAATGGAGAAAGTAAAGGGAAAGTAATTTTACAAACAATTATTCCTGAAATGTATGATTAATCCTTTAAAGAGTTCTTTTTTAAAAAAGGTTCAAACCCCAGCACAAATCATCAAATCACACCCCCAATCCGCGTGGACGTTTGGAAGCCCGAACGACGAGGAAAAATGTCAACAAGATTTTTGGCAACTCCACTCGGGAATTTTTCTAAAAGTGGGTAAAACTTGAAAAAAAGTTTAGTGTGTTTTAAAATTTTTGGAAGAGAGATAAATCTTTACTTTATATTATTAAGTCATTCCCTTTTTAGTCATAAATGCATTGCATATGTCGGGCTACCTCTTGGTCACGTATGTGGGCTAGGTTACACTTAAAGCGACGGTTTAGGTTTTCTTTATAACTACAAAAATAACCAGTGGGATGCAGGACGGGCTATACTCTGTTGGTTCCCTTACACCAAGAGAGCCTTAGTCACCACATCCACTCATGCATCACTCAACGAGGTCTCCATACGAGCCTCGAAGAGAAACACCCCACACATTCAAGTTGCCTTTACAACGAGAATGCGCCGGGGCGAGTATATGAGCCGATAAACCTTATCCAGCCAAGAACCCCTTTTGTACATAGAGCCTTGGTTTAGGGTACCCTTGTTCATATGTATGCTATGTGCTATGTTTTTTTTTTTTTTTTTTTGTTGTTGTTGTAAAGAATCGACCCAAGTCTAGAGATGGTTTCTTAGTCCATATAGTGATCATTGGGCTGAGAAGAGTCACGTTTACAACTAGGCTAATTAACCTCAAAATTATGGTTAACCCAGTGGTTGGGCCCATTTATCTATAAAAGGTTAATTATCTTGGTTCACAAAGTAAACTCAACTCGCTCTGATGGTTCTATATGGCCCTTTACGATATTCTCTTAACAAAGGTCTAAAAGAAAATCTGATAAAAGTCAAAACAAAGTTAGTTGGTAAAGTCCTAGACTGCGTAATAATCACCGAGTTTGAGTAAGTTAATTTATCGAATTAATTATTAAAACCATCCCAACTTTATGGTCGGCCTGTGGTTAGGCCCAACCATATTGGATTCAATAGTTAAATCTATAAACTAATTATGGCTCACCTGTCGTTGGTTTTATCCAGTCCTTAACAATACCCGCTTTCTTGGTAAAATACAATAATAAAAACAAAAGTGTAGAAAGTGTAGACTATCAGTCCTATCGATCATTATTCTAGCCCATGTAATAGTCAGTATGGCATGAGTTGGACTGATAAATTCTCCAAGTTACGGATTCTTCTTAAAACGGTCAGCCTATGGATGGGGCCTATCCGAATTGAGAAACACTGACTTGTGATCCCTTATTCAGTCATGATTCGCCATACATGGCTTTATTCGGCCCTTTATAATGATCATGTTGTCCTTAGGTTTGTGTAAAGTTAGGTCATGCAAACCCGTGTCCTGGGTGATTTTTCCTGGAGTCAGTATATAGGTCATGCACTTTAGGTGGTCCCATGTAGGTTGGTTAAGTCATGCATTCATCAGGAAGGGCGGTGTTTCTTTTAAAGGTCAATCTCTGAACTGTGTGTTGTTCCTTAGTGAGTATAGAGACCCGAGTCTAGCTTGGATCTCAGGACCGTCCGGCCTTTTGATCCGCAACCCATATTATGTCCCATAGAACCCTAGGCCTAAGGTTTCTCGCCGTCTGCAATTCGACATGTCTGCCAATGTAGGACCCGGAAAATTCCCGTTCGGGGAAATTGTTCTCGGATGCGCTACTTAAGTGATCGGGAGCCAACTAAGGTTGCTTAATCCTTAAATAAGGATATTTTTACTCTACGAAATTCATTTTCGGGGTGATGAAACTTTATTTATTTATAAATCCGTTTTTATTTATTTAAACACTCGAAATTACACCGAAATACTTTAAAAGTAATTCAGTTTCGGCCCAAATACCAAATCCAGGCCCAACAGAGGGCAAACGGGCTGCCATGGGCTGTTAAAACCCGCGCGGGTTTTAAGAGTCCATGGGCTGGACCGTGCCTTTCCCTTGGCCAAAGAACATGGGCTGAAACTGATAAAACCCACGAGGGTTTTATCATTTTCTGGCCCATTTTCTCTCGGTTTTATCCTTGGATTAGTGGGTGGAAAAGACTAAATCATTTTTAAGTATTTTGGTGTAAATCTGTATGTTTAAAATAATTAAACGGGTTATAAAAGAATTAGAGTCGCCGGCCGATTTAAGGAAACCGACAAACCATAAAAAATAATAAAAATAACTCCGGTCTACGGAAACCCGATTCTAAGCCCGGGGGTAAGGCTACGAATTCAAGAATAATAAAAATTCATGAATTCGCCCGTTAGAAAACGGACTCTACTAAAATCGACATTAAAATGAAATGAAGCGGGGAGAAGTTTAATTGATGTCGCAAAATTATATTCTTAACATGCAATATAAAAAAAAGGGTTTTTGATTTACAAAATATGCACAAGTAATGGAATTAAAGTACGAATTACATGATTTAAACAATGAAAATAAGAAAACGATAAATCGAACCTCTTTTGATTTAGGAGCCCGAATGTGCCGGTGGAAACTCTTGACTTCGCCTTGACTTGATGGATGAAAAGAATGGAAGTGTGAGGGGGCGGAAATGTGATGTATGGATGGTAATTTGGTGGGAATTTGGTAGAATGAAGGTATAGTAATATGAGAATGAGTATAATATGGAGGGTTTAAGAGAGTGTGGATAAGATTATGATGATAGTTGGTGGGAGTGATAATGGATGAAATGAGAATAATAGAGGTGGTTTATGAGAGTTGTTGGTGAAATGAGTGGAAGAATGAAGGTGTATTTATAGTTGGTGAGGGTAGTGTTTAGGAGGAAGAATGAGGGAGACACATCCCTTAGATCATGCCATGCAATCACGTAGTCAAGGCTAGGGTCAAAAACACATGGAGCTAATATCAAGGGAGGGTGATCAAGGTGATTTTGGCGCCGGATTTTTGAAGATAAAACCCGCGCGGGTTTTATAAACCTTCGGCACGGATCGCTGACATGGCAAGCAAAACCGCGCGTTTGGGGACAGGAAAACCCGTGCGGGTTTTCTAACGTGGACCAGGCGCGCCTTGGGCCTGCCTTGGTTCTGGGCTGTCTCTTGTTCGCTTAAAACCCGTGCGGGTTTTGTCTCCTCTAGCGGGCCGCTCCTGTTCTGTTTAGTATTGCTTGCTACATTGGCCCCAAAAAAGCATTCGGCCTTCAATGCTTTGATGAGTCGGGATTATATTGGTGCAAATCCCGGTGTCTACAGAGAGCCCCCACTTTGATCGAGTCCGAATAGGACGAAGGTCAAAGTAGACTTGATGGCTGTCTCGATGTTGGCGGTGCTCTTTTCATATGGCGATCGGCTGATGACGTCGTTGGTAACCTTTAAGTGGCGACCGTTTGGACAAATGCTGCTGTAGATGTCGTTGGAGACCTTTAGGTGGATTCCGTCTGGACGACTACTGCTGTTGAAGAAGAGGTCGTCGGTAACCTTTAGATGGTAACCGTTGGACGACTGATGCTGACGACATCGTGGGTGGCCTTTAGGTGGCAACCGTTGGACGACTGTCGTTGACGACTTTCGCTGTTGGTGCTCTTTTGTATGGCTACCAAATGGTGGTGCTCTTTTATGTGGCGACCGGATGATGGTGCTCTTTTATGTGGCAACCGGATGATAGATGGTCCCTTTTTGGCGGGGACCGGGTGATGATGCTCTCTTATGCGGCAACCTACTGGATGGTCCCTTTTATCGGCGACCGGATGATGGTGCTGTTTTATATGGCAACCTGCTGGATGGTCCCTCTTAGCGGCGACCGGATGATGGTGATCTTTTACATGGCAACCTGCTGGATGGTCCCTCTTAGCGGCGACCGGATGATGGTGCTCCTTTATGTGGCAACCTGGATATCATCGCGAAAGTAGATATTAGTTTTCGCAAAAAAAGCAAATGAGTTCAGATTTTTTTACCTGAATGTTAGGGGCTCTTTAGGCCGTTGAACTTGGGCCACTCCAAAAAAAAATTCTTTGTAGGCAGAAAACCCGTGTGGGTTTTATGATTCCTGTTGGGCCACATCAGCTTGGGCCGCTTGAATTTGATTTTCTTTCCTCCTGGTAGAAAACCCGTGCGGGCTTTGTTATCCTCATTGGGCTGCTACAAAATGTTGGGCCGCCGGAACTGGGCCCTTAGCTCACTCAAAACCCGCGCGGGTTTTGGCGTTTTTTTTTCTTCTTTTTTCCTCGTGAAGGGAATCATGGTGGGGCCTAGGCGTCGTGTGGACGAGGGATAGCCACGCAGCTCGGTCTCTTCTTTGGGTGGCAAATGGATGACCTTTGGATTTTCGACCAATGAAACGCATCTGGCATCTCGGGGCGAGTCCTAAAAACGAACGGTTCACATTAACTCTTCATTTCTATAAATGCCAAGCCTCATTCAACTCTTTCATTCACACATTCAACTTCTTCTCATCATCTTCTAGCTCCTCTTTTCTTTCTCTAGAAAATTGCTTTTTGGAGATAATTCAAGTTCTTGAGAAAATACATCGCAGCAGTCGCAGAAATCCTCCTCTTCCACATGCGGCGGCATGGCCTCATGAGATGTCTTCGAGGCGTAATTTCATTCCGGATGCAAATGCTGACCCTTCGGATCTCACTATCCAATCTTGGAAGCATGCTTGGTTCTACCGTTCTCATGGCAAGGTACTCCTCTTTTGATGCTTAGCTTTAATAACGAAAAATGAGCAAGCACGAATTTATTTTCCATGTCTTGTCGATTTTTATTATTTTCAACATGCTTGTATGTCCTCACGATGTCTCTTTATTTATTCGCAACCCATTTTGAGAAACGGACCACACGCAACCCACAGAAAAAATAGGTTGTATGCACATTCAGCCCGAAGAAAAGAAAAAAAAAACACGGCCCACTTGAATAGGGAAAACCCGCACGGGTTTTCTGGACCACAAACCCCAAAAAGAAATTGGGCCTGGATGGGCGGCTCATTAGCGGAGCCAAAAACCCGTGCGGGTTTTAATTCTGCTGGGCCGACTTATTTGGGCCGATAGATTCTTTTTGCCAAATTGCTTTATCTTGTAGGCCATGGCTGTGGGGCCCAGTGTCGGTGCTGGGTCCAGCTAAGGCCCGAAAGACTATGTATGTAGCCAATGCCATAGGTGAGCCCCCGACTTTAATTTTGCACTGTTTTGTCGTTAGGAGGACAATCTGAAAACTCCCGGCGTCCTAAAGGATCTCCTTAAGGTAGCTGATTTGATTCCCGAGGATTTTGTTAGCAACACCCTTACTGCAGCAGGACTCATGCCGTTCTAGAAATGCCTGGTGGCTTGGAAAGGCCGTACATTTCGCGTGATAGGTCGCGCTATGGCGGAAAGGTTTTCGGATACAACCAACTCCTTCCATCTACCTGTGGGGGAAATGACAAATACCCCCACAGATTTTGTTATGATCACTGGTCTTCCTTGGGGTGGGCGTGACATAGTCTTTAGTGCTGAGATCCCGCCGACGGTTCTGGACTTGCTGGGTCGATGTCGGTAGCGTTAGGCCAGTCAAGTGCATCCAACATTGCTTATGCTCACTTCGAGGCAGCTATCTGTGATGCCAACTTTCAGAATTTGCCTGGAGATCAACGTCGCTTTATCTTCCTGGCTTATGTTATTTCCACCACTCTTTTTGCCAATCGGGGAAACAACATTACTTTGACCTGGTTCCGGAATCTCCTGGACTTGAACGAGGTTCGGAACTTGAATTGGGGCAAGGTTGCGTATGCGAATTTCCTCCTCTGGCTTCGTCGCGGTGTCAGACTGACGCTGGACAACGATCCCGTTTACCTCCACGAGTCTCATACCCGCTTTCAGTATGGTCCTTCTTTGTGGAAGGTGCTCGAGGTACGTACCCGAGACTCTTCTCTTTGTAGTCTTGCTGCTCTTTTGCTATTTCTTTTGACTTTATAATCAGGTAGTCATGGGCATATGAGTATATCCTGTCCCTGGGCATTCGCTCCAAGAGAAATAGGAGGGTCCCCGCTGCTGAACGCTGGACTGCTGAGGGCATACGAGGGAAGAAATTCCAGTCGGCCAACCTTGATCATATTCGTCGTGTAATGGATGTCCTCACCTCAGTATTTCTTTATGCTTGAACTCTTTATCTTATTTTTGCTTCTAATCTTGAAATGACCCTCTATCTTTCATAGGACCACGTGAACTGGCGTCCATGGGCGAGGTTTGACTTAAGTGGGTTGCCCACCCCTTTTCAACAAGTGGAGCACGATACTCGCCTTCGCATCCTGATGGAGGGACCCTCGGGCTTCATATGGTACCTGGGGGAAAGAGTTACGAGGCAGATCTTGGGCTGATATCCTGGCCTTATACCCCGGGATCCTCCAGAGCACATGTTCGAGCCTTGGCGCATCAATCCGGATGTCTTAGGAGATTGGATTCGGGGTCGGGATTTTGACAACTTCGTGCATGACGTTCCTCAGGGGCATTTTAATGAGGAATTCCAACGCTACTTGAGCCATCTAGCGCCCCGAGTGGTAGGTATTTCTCTCTTTTCTTTATGTTGTGCTTTTGATCGACTCCTAACCATAGAGTCTTGTAGTTGGGGCCCTATGCTATGGCTGCTGAGGTGGAGGCCCAACCGGCGGGAAGAAAGATTGGCGTTTTCTTGGAGGTTGAGACTAGGTTGAGACTAGCAGTCAGTGCTCCGCGCTCCAAGAGTTTGAGCAGAAGCCGGTAATCCCTCATCTTTTGTAGCTTCCTTTTACCTCATGTGCCAATTATGCATGTGTAACCTTTGTCTTTATTGCCTTTCAGCCACGATGGTCTGTCTTCAGGCAAGTGACCAAAGAATGGAGTACTATGTTGAAATACGTCAACCGGTCATTTACGGGCTCAGGCAGATACCGCGGTAACATTGCCAGGCGTGCTGATATGGAGGCTGATGCTGAGTCTGTTCCTTGGGAACCAACTCGACGCTCTACTGCGGGAGTTCCTTGTACCGAGCCCCCACGTCGCTCTTCGGCAGGGGAATATTCTTCCCGGGGTCGATCACGGGAGGAGGTTGGTGGGTCTTCTCATCCTCCTCTAGCAGCTGTGCCGGAGGGTCGTGGTAAAGGCATCATGGTCGAAGGTCATCATTCTATGGGTTCACATCGTAGTGGTTCTGGTAGCAGGGGCCATCGACCTGTGGACGAAGACATGGCTCAGATGTCCTTGGAAGAGCATTCTGGCCAAGGGGTGTCACATCACAGCGTTGGGTACGGTGGTGATACTCAGCCTCGCTCTTACTGGATGGAGGATGCTTCAGAATCGAGTGCTACCAACCGGCCGTCTCACTCCCGCCGCACTCCAACTTCAGTGCGTTCTGCTCGTCGTGGACGAGAGATTGTGGTGAGGGACCATGACTCAGGTGCATCCGTAGGGTATCCTAGCGGATGACGCTACTTCATGTCCTGCACCATACGATGCCTCTTCCTTTGGTTATGGCTCTTACTCTGCTGGATGGCTAGTGCTGGCTCCTGGAATGGGTCCTTTATGGCCCGTGGATACGCAAGAGTGGTCTGTACCCCAACACTCTTGGCTAGGAGGATCTACTTCTTCTGGTTGGCCAGCCCCCGTTGCAGAACTGGTCCTGTATGGCCTACCCCTTCTGTTGAGTGGCGTGTTCCTGACCATTCATGGCTAGTTGGTTCACGGGAGCATTCCATTTCATCACCGTCGAGCGTGTATCCTTCCGAAGTTCCCTTGTCTGGGCCACCGCAGACAGCACCTGGTTCTGAATACTATTCCTGGGACACCTATTTTGGTACAGCTGGTGCTCCTAACACTAGGACTTGTCATGCTGGTGCCGATCTGATTGAGGATAGCGGCGATTCAGGTTCCCTGTGGTGATCAAACCAAAACAAGCAAGACTCTATGCATTTTTTTTTAATTATTTTTTTTATGCGAAGCTAATTTGTACTATTTTTATTTTAATGCAAGACTTTCATGCATTTTATTTCTTATTTTTATATGCAAGACTTGGTGAACACACAACTTTATTTTATTGATGCATTGAACGACTCTCTACATGACGGGATTAATCCCAACTTAATCCCGCTTCCCCAAAAAGAAAAGAAAATAAAAGAAAACGAAAACTTAAGTGTCAGAGTGAACTTGAGCGAAAATTTCAGAACCAAGCATCATCGAGTCAAGATCCAAAACATTAAAACACACGATCGGGCCAATTTAATTCCAGAGCCCAACTACAATCAGAAGCGAGTGGGCCGAGCTGCGGGAAGGCGGCCCATGTCGACGGAAAGCCCGCGCGGGCTTTCTCCTCAGCAGGCCCGGGATTTGGGCTTATGCGAGCGTGCAGGCGGATCTGGGCACATTAAAACCCGCGCGGGTTTTGATTTTTTTTTTTTTTGTGTGCTAGCCGTTGTTGATGGACTGAAATCATGGGATATGGAGGGCAACGGCTATGTGATCGTTGCTGGTTGTATTTCTCCATTTTGAGCTTGAATGGGGGTGTATAAATACCCAATGTTATGCATGTGTCATTACTCCTCATCATCACTTCAAAGTCTTCTTCACATACCCAAAAAAACGCAAAGAATATCCCCTTTTCCTCATGGCGTTCGAGAAGAAACTTGCAACTTGGATGAGCACCCTATCCAAGGAAGAAAAGAAAGAGCTCGAAAGATGCAAGCTGACGGGCTTATTGAGTCTTCGCCAAGTGAGGATCAACCACGATTTTCTCCGCGCGACGGAAACTTTCTGGGATCCAAAAATGCACGTCTTTCGCTTTGCGTGGAGCGAACTCTGTCCGCTCCCGGAGGAATGGTCCTCGATCCTAGGGACAAATCACTTTGCTCGCCCGACATCGCCTCGCATACCAATGGACACCCCCAAGCAATACAAGGAGTTCTTGTGTCTTTCGTCTCGGGTTGTCGGGAGCGCAATATTTAGTGAAAAGGTACACTTCCTAACTAAAGTCGAATACTTTCAATCTCCTCACACTTTGGAATTTGGTCCCGTGATACGAGTGCGAGCGCTCGTATTATGTCTCCTTGGCGAGTTTTGTTTATATCATGGCGGTAAAAGAACTGGACCGACGAATTTAATCCAAATCGTTGACGACATGTCTCGAGGCTACAATCCCGTGCCCCTAATGTTAGCGGAAACCATGATGGGCTTGGATGATCCGCATCCAGAACATGACTTTCGAGGGAGCCCGCTGCTACTTCTGTATCCGCGCCATCGTTTGATTTGCTCGATACCCTCATCGCTTGCAAACCCGCGGGTTTTCTGTCCTTTTTTTTTTAGTTTGGGAGAATTGGTGTGCAATTTCTAACCCTGGCTAAATTGTGAACAGATCTGGTTAATGGAGCATTTAGGCCTTATTGAAGAACCCCGGAATTCATCTGCGTTGGCGAACTATTGTCAAAGAAAGAGAAAGTACACCGACCTCCGCTCTGTAACAGAATGTATTGCGTTCTTAAAGGAACCTCGGGAGATCATATGGTGGATCGAATGGTGGCACATTTCTGATTATATAACCCATGATTTCTGTAATGCTTATGTGTGTATCGCCGGCTTGACGCACATGACCTTTTATTTTCCTGCGCGAGTGAAGCGCCAAATGGGCCGCCAGCAGGACATTCCTGAGCTTCTGTGTGAAACCCCTGACCAGTTGATGCTTTGAAGTTCGATGATCGAGTCATGGCTGAAGTATTGGGAAAGGAGACCAACTCTCAAATCTCCGCCAAAAATGCGTGTGTCTTACATCGCCGATGCTAGTTATCATGGATGGCTGATTGTTGCCATCGAATCTCGCCGTGCTGGGGAGGCGAGACGAAGACAAGCACCTGTGAAGGAAAGATTAGGTCCCCGTACCTCCGTGAAAGACCGTCTTGGCGCGAGAGACTCGATAAAGGACAGACTTGGTCCGAGAATTAATATGCGAAAATCAGGCAGGCGGGCCTATAAGCCCAAGGACAAAGAGAAAGCGATTAATGGACCCAGAGACATGGAGATCGACCATGAGACAGCTGGCGAAGTAGAGAAGGTGAAACAAGATTAGAAGATGAATGGAGTGAAGGAACTTGAAACTACTTTGCCAGAATAATCTTTTATTTAATTATGCCTTTTGAATTTTCTTATATTACAAATAATGTACTTGCATTTTTCGATTAATAAAGGAGAAATATTGTTCACAAAGATTGTGAGTTTGCAAAATTTATTTTCCTTAAGTACATGAGCGTTTATTAAATATATCCTAAGTGTCTAAAATTTAGTTTTTCAGTTGCTTGGTGATATTAAGCGTAATATCGCTTTAGTTGATCCAAATTCGTGGGTTGAACTATATCTTCTCCATCCATGGTGGCGAGCCGAGCTGCCCCTCCTGGCAAAATATCCTTAATCATATAAGGACCTTTCCAATTAGGTGCAAATTTTCCCCTTGGATCCTGTATAGGTGCCCTCATCTCCGTAAGCACCAAATCACCTGCTTGAAGCGAACGACTTTTCACCTTTTTATTAAAAGCTCGAGTGATCCTATTTTAGTATACTTGCACATTATGTAGTGCTCTCAATCGCCTTTTGTCCATCAACATCAACTCCTCGAACCTTGCCCTAGCCCATTCTGCTTCTGGCAACTTACTCTCGGCCACTATTCGTAACGAAGGGATCGCTACTTCAATTGGAAGGACTGCTTCCATCCCATATACCAAGGAATACGGTGTTGCCCCCGTAGCGGTTCGTATAGAGATTCGGTATCCCCATAGGGAAAATACTAATTTGTCGGGCCAATCCTTGTAAGTGACAACCATTTTCTTGATAATTCCTGATACCGTCTTATTTGCCGCTTCCACAGCTCCATTGGCTTGAGGCCGGTATGGCGAAGACCGATGGTGCTGGATTTTGTAGGTGGCAAGCAAGGACTCCACCTCCTTTCGAAAGTGGCTTCCATTGTCACTAATGATCTCATGAGGCACTCCATATCGACATATGATGTTTTGAAGAATGAATTTGGCCACATGTTTGGATGTAAGTTTGGCAAAAGAGGCTGCCTCCACCCACTTAGTGAAGTAATCGATGGCGACCAATATGTACTCATGTCCCCCGGTTCCGGATGGGTGTATTTTGCCAATGATGTCAATACCCCATACCGAGAATGGCCACGGAGATGTCAAAGTAGTCAGGTATGACGGGGGTTGATGCTGTAAGTTGGCATATTCTTGGCATTTGTGGCATTTTCGAACGAATTCTAAGCAATCTGCTTCCATAGTGGTCCAATAGTAACCGACCCTCTGAATCTTTTTTGCTAACATTCGTCCATTCATGTGGGGACCGCATTCTCCTCCGTGTACAGTAGTCATGATTTCCTTGGCACTCTTAGCATCAATGCACAACAAATTAATACCCGCAGGTGACTTCTTGTAGAGTCGATCTTGGATTAAGCAGTATTGTGCTGCTAAATACCTGACCGCTCGCTGTCCTCGAACATCCAACTCAGCCGGATATTCTCCCTTTCGAAGAAAATTGTATATGTCATGGAACCATTCCTCAGTTTCTTCCTCTCGTGGTTCCAAGTGGCAAACATATGCCGGTTCAGGCTGTCGATCCACTACTACCGGTAATTGTAGCGTGCCGGATAGTATGGATATCATTGAAGACAACTTGGCTAAGGCGTCAGCTAATTCGTTGTGATCCCTTGAGAGATACTGGAAATTGATTTTCTCAAATTGGTCAGCAAGCCCCAAAAGCTTCCGTTGATATTCCATGAGACATTAATTCCGAACCTTCCATGTGTTTTTAGCCTGATTAATGATGAGGCTGGAATCCCCAAAAACCTTTACATGGCGTATGCCTAAGGCCAAGGCGGCTTGCAAACCCCTGATACATGCTTCATATTCTGCAGCATTATTTGTAGCATCAAAGTCCAATTTCACGGACACAGGGACATGTGCCCCTTCTGGAGAGATCAGCAGTACACCTATTCCGCATCCCATTTGGTTAGAAGCTCCGTCGAAATACATTTCCCATGTGATTTCATCAGTGAAAAATACGTCCTCATCCGGGAATTCCAAGTGAGTGCTTGGAGGTTCCTTTGTCGGAGAAGCAGCTAGGAAATCTGAGACAACCTGTCCTTTGATGGATTTCTGAGGCAAGTACAGAAGGTTGAACTCCGAAAGCATGACCACCCATCGAGCAATGCGATTGTTGATGGTAGGCTGTTCCATGATAAATTTGATAGGATTATTCTCAGTTATGACATATACAGTATGTGAAACCATGTAATGTCTCAATTTCTTGGTGGCCCATACTAACGCAAGAGCCATTTACTCTATGTATGCATATCGACTTTCGTAATCCAAGAATTTCTTGCTCAAGTAGTAGATGGCGCTCTCTTGACCTTTGGCCTTCTGAGCTAGCATAGCCCCCATTGCAGAGCTAGTTACAGTAAGGTAAAGGAGCAGAGGCTCATCTAGTACTGGTGGCATGAGGACTGGAGGATTTTGCAAATACTCCTTGATTTTGTCAAAGGCCGCTTGACATTGACCGTCCCATTCTACCTTGCTTCCCTTCTTGAGTTTCTTGAACAAAGGTTCACAAGTCATGGTGAGCTTCGAGATGAACCTACTGATGTATTGGTCTCGTCCCAGGAAACCCCTTATCCCCTTTTCTGTTCTAGGTGGCTGCAACTCTTGGATGGCCTTTATCTTCGAAGGGCCAACCTTAATGCCGCGTTGGCTAACCACATAGCCTAGCAGCTTCCCAGAGGTGACACCGAAGGTGCACTTTGCTGGATTAAGCCGCATCTTGTATTTGCGAAGTCGGAGGAAAAACTTGCGAAGGTTAGGAATGTGTCCTTCCCTTGTTTTTGATTTCACAATCATGTCATCCACATAAACCTCTACTTCTACATGCATCATATCGTGAAGTAGGGTGTTGGCTGTCCGTTGGTATGTTGCTCCAGCATTTTTGAGACCAAAAGGCATAACCACATAACAGTACGTTCCCCATGGCGTAGTGAATGAGGTTTTCTCCATGTCTTTTTCCGCCATTTTGATTTGGTTATAACCCGCATATCCATCCATAAAGGATAGTAGCTCGTGTCCGCAAGTGTTATCCACTAATACATCGATGTGAGGTAAAGGGAAACTATCCTTGGGACTTGCTTTGTTAAGGTCTCGAAAATCTACGCACATGCGCACCTTCCCATCTTTCTTGGGTACTGGGACAATGTTAGCAATCCATTCGTGATATTGGACTGCTTTGATGAACTTAGCGTTAAGCTGTTTGATCACTTCTTCCTCAATCTTCTTAGCCCATTCAGGCTTGATCCTTCTAGCCTTTTGCCGAACCCGCTTTGCGTCAAGAAGTAAAGGGATGGTATGCTTCGCAATTTCCCTATCAATCCCAGGCATATCTTCGTAAGACCATGCGAACACGTCTACAAATTCCTTGAGAAGCTCTGTAAAGGACACCCGTTCTTCTGCCGTGAGTGAGCTTCCTAACTTCAATTCCCGAGGTTGTCCTTCTGTGCCCACATTTACGGTGATGGTGTCTTCCAACACCGCCATCTTATGCTCATGTTCATTAGAAAATTCTTTTAAGGGTTCATTAAATTCCGAAATATTATTGGCGCAGCAGCTCAGGGAAGAGGGGAAAGAAGAATAAGAGTAAGCAGAAAGGTTCATTTTATTGAATGCAGAAAGGAATACATCGCCAGCAGACTCAAGACCAGACTCACTTGACTCTAGACCACTAAAACCTGACTCTATGTCCTTAGGAACAGACTCTCCTACAGATAAAGCAAAATTATTCTCCTCAGCGTCGACCCACGAGATCGCCTTAACCTCTCCGTCTTCAGCAATCATAAGACTCGGATCAAAGCTTGGGTTAGATAGCGTAGCAATAACAGCATCAGCTTCAGCTTTCTCCGGGATGGCTTCTTGTCCAAACAGCACGCCAAAGATGTTGTATCCAGCAAGATGAGTCAATTCTAATGGAGGCTGTTTGTCCCGAGCACGAACAAAGACAGTAGCCATATTAATGGAGCAATCATTGAAGACTTCCAATCTAGCAACTTGAACTCCTTTGCTCTTCAGATAGAATGGTTCAGGAAACCTGTAGTAAGGGAAGTTATCACCTTCCTTGACAAATTGTCCATTCAAAGTGAGTGGATAGGGATTTACTTGGAACAAGGTGGGAGGGTTGTCCATTCTTTTCTGTTCAATAATAGCCATTTTTGCGAACCTAGCTTCTTTCTCAGTGGGCTTATAGCCTAAGCCGAACCTTCCCTTCTGCTTAAAAGTCTTGAACACAGGAGGGATTTTATTCTTCGGGTTCTTTCCTAGCGGCATTCCCGGGAAATGTCCTTGTTTCTTGAGCATAGCATGTACCTTGGGGTTTGAGTAGGGATCAAAGTCAAAAGGTACTTCCTCCTTGCTCATCATTGCCACGAGCTCAAAATTGTGGAGTTCTTCGTCCATTGAGTTGTGGTCCACCTCGAGAGTTGACTGTTTAGGAGTGAAAACAGCATTGATGGATTCCCCTGAGATAGTGATCACTTGTCCTTGAACCAACATTTTCACCTTCTGATGTAAGGTGGATGCTATAGCATTACACTCGTGAAGCCAGGGCCTCCCTAGTAGCAGACTAAAGGAGGCAGGAATCTCTAACACCACAAACTCCACGTTTCGGGTAATACTTCCAGTAGTAATAGGCAACACCACAGATCCAACAGACTTCCAGGGTGAATTGTCATACGCCCTGAGTTGGACACCGTTTTGAGCCAAGTGTTGTTGTTGTACTCCTAACTTTTGTGCCGTCCTCCAAGGGCACACATTTACAGCTGACCCATTGTCAACCAAAACCAGCGGGATAGTTTTGTTGGAGCATTGTACTGTAAGATATAAGGCTTTATTGTGAGACGCTCCTCCTTGAGGTAGATCTTCAATCCCAAAAGTGATCATCTCTTGCGGGGTAGTCACATGAGCAACCATAGTTTCAGGAGTTGTTGTAGGTGACACTGTGAGTGCTGTAAGGGCATCCAACATCTTCTGCCTATGGGCATGTGAAGTGTATATGAGTTGCCATATGGTAACCTCAGCCCTAGTCTTTTTGAGTTGAGAAAGAAGAGGATCTTCAGGAGAGATCTGATTGTCACTGCCATTCGTTGGTACAAGACTAGGAACAACTACTGGGATTGTATTATTCCTGTTATTGTTGTGACGGCCAGACCGAGTAAGGAATGCTACATCATCCGACTCATCTTTCTCCATCCATTCTGTTTCGGAATACTCGTGCTCATCATCCTCGTCACTGTCCCAAATGCCATGAATGAGTAGATCTTCGGGGAACCCAACTATTCCAGGGATAGGTTGACCGATTTCTACAATCAAAGCAGAGGGGTCGAAGCTAAAATCCCCACATAAAATAGCATTTGCATGCTCTGGCATAGGATTACTTTGATTGTTTGGTTTCTTGGCAGCTTTTGGCATTGGCAACGTTCCTGCCCTTATCATATCCTCTATCTTGTTCCTTAAAGTCCAACGTTTCTCAGTGTCATGACCTCGACAACGGTGATAGCGGCAAAATTGGTTGGAATCCCAATTTCTGCCCGTGATTTCTAGTTCTTCCTTTGGTAAGGGCAAAACTAAGATACCTTTCTTAACCAGACGGTCGAGAGCCTGAGAATAAGGAACGTCCAATGGCGTATAAGTCTCATATTTTGGTACATAAGGCCCCTTGCGCTGGATAGAGTTAGTGTCCATGATTTTAGGAGGGTGGCTAGCCGCACTAGTAGCCCTCCTGTTGGAGCTGGACCCTTTCCATCCAGGCGAAGTTGTCTTATCGTTTTGCATGGCTTCTATTTGGACACAGATATCTTTCAGATAATCAAAGTCTTTGACGACATGATATCCCAAGTGTTTGGATAGGCTACTCTTGCGTCCTTGCTTGAAGGTGGATAACTACAGACGGAGAGGAATTGCCTCGTTGATGTGGGACAATTTTGTGTGCCACCTCTCAAAGTAATCCATAAAGGACTCGTCATCCCGTTGCTTCATAGCGGTTAGATCATCCACTGTAGCTTGTTTCTTCTGGATGCGTGTATAGTGGTGGATGAAAGCCTTGAACAATTCAGTCCAATTAGCTTTGACTTGGGGCAACAGAGCATGATACCATACCTTTGCTTCTCCATCTAGGGTAGATGGGAAGACGGTAGAGTATAGGTCAGCATCAATTCGGTTTAAAGGTGCTAGCCTCATGAACTCCTCCACATGATGAATAGGGTTCTCAGAAGGTTTGAACCTAATATTTGGCACTTCAACTTTGTCAGCTAACTTCAAGGTCGGTTGAACAGGCAATGGAACCTCTAAGTACTTGTCAGCAAAAGCTGGCACAGAGCTCATTGCCTTGGTGAGGTTTTCTAACTTCTGTTCGAGAGCCTTAACAGCAGGGTCCCTCGTAGGTTTTGCCACTTCAGGTGTATTAACCTTAGTCTTAGATATCCCTGTTTCTCCAGAATTTGGGGATACCTTGATGATTTCAGGTTCAAATTCATATCCCTGTATTTCCTCGCCATCCTCCTCAGCATTCAACCCTAACTTGGTGTTGATCTTAGTGATGGCCTGCAGCATGCCATCCATCACCTGTTGTTGTTCATTCAGCCTTTTGCCCATCTTCTGTTCCTGCTCCAGGGAATTAGCAAAGACCAGACCCTACATCTTGGTGTAGAGTTCGTCCAAATGCTTCGTGATGTTGGCTTCGGCGCTTTGGACCGGGATCTCTTGGAATTGCTCTCCAGACATGGTGTTGTTGCTAGTTGCAAATGGATTGTAATGTGGGTCTGGGATCAAACGACCAGTTCGCGGATTTCGAATGCGAGCTCGGAGTCGATCACCAATGATTCCTGCATGGAAATTCAAAGTTAGAACACTCAAAGACATACTCTGACACATACTACCCGATGCATGCATGCCCTAAAGACCTATATGATCCTACTGACTTGACACATATATGCTGACACAAGAGACTCACCCACTTTTCGGGAGTGCATGACCTAACTCTATATGGACCTATGAATGAAGCACTATAAAGGGCCTAATCCACTGGCCAACCGTTTTAAGGAGAATCCGTAACTCGGCCTAACAATTCAGACGGCTCAAGCCATAATGACTATTATGTGGACTAGAATAATGCTTGACAAAACCGACGACCCAACTTTTCTCTTTCTTTTTGTTGCATTTTTTTTAGTCGGATATTATAAAGGATTGAACAAAGTCAACAATAAGCGAGTTATAATTAATTCATGGGCTTAATTGACAAATCCAATATGGTTGGGTCTATCAACGGACCGACCATACATGTGATGGATTTATTAATTAAATTGACGAATTAATTTACTCAAGCCTAGTGACTATTATGCAATCTAAAATAGTATCCATTAACTTTGTTGGACTTTTAATTAATTTTTGGAACTTTGTCAAGAGAATTTCGTAATGGGCCATATAATATCATCAGAGGTGAGTCTATTTTTATTTATTAATTAAAATAATTACCTTTTAAGCATAAATGGGCCCTTCCACTTGGGCTAACCATGATGCTTTTTGGGTTAATTATTTTAATTAATGAATAATCATTTTCTCAACCCAATGAATTTTATATGGACTAGAACAAAACCTCTAAACTAGAGTCGACTCTAAAACAAAAGAAGAAAGAAAGGGAAGGGGTAGCACATAGCATATAGCACACGACATGAGGGGATACCCTAAACCAAGGTTCTATGTTCATGGATTTTTCTATGGTTGGATTACATGGCCTACCGCACATTTTCCTCTCCGTACCCCATACCGTTAGGTAAGGAGTGCGAGATATTGCTCAAAGAACTTCAAGGAAGCCCTTTGAGTGTAATGTGGGGAGAGGAGAGACCAAATGCTTGGCGATGTAGAGTGCAACACACAAGTAGTGGCCTACCCGCTCTCGAGGGAATCACCTAGGTATAACTTAACCGTCGCCTTTGTGCTAACGTGTCAAAAGACGCGATTAGTGGCCCGGTATGCAAAGGATGCCTACAAAGAATTATAAAATCGCGAAATAAATCAACTTCTCCATTTTACAATTTCAAATTAATTCGATTTTTTCAAGTCTTACCCTATTTTTAAGTTTAAGTCCCCAGTGGAGTCGCCAATTTGTAGGACTCGGAAAATTCCCGTTCGGGGAAATTGTTCTCGGATGCACTACTTAAGTGATCGGGAGCCGACTAAGGTTGCTTAATCCTTAAATAAGGATATTTTTACTTTATGAAATTCATTTTCGGGGTGATGAAACTTTCTATATTTATAAATCCATTTTTATTTATTTAAACACTCGAAATTACACTGAAATACTTTAAAAGTAATTCAGTTTCGGCCCAAATACCAGATCCAGGCCCAACAGAGGGCAAACGGGCTGCCATGGGCTGTTAAAACCCGCGCGGGTTTTAAGAGTCCATGGGCTGGACCGTGCCTTTCCCTGGGCCAGAGTACATGGGCTGAAACTGATAAAACCCGCGAGGGTTTTATCAATTTCTGGCCCATTTTCTCTCGGTTTTATCCTTGGATTAGTGGGTGGAAAAGACTAAATCATTTTTAAGTATTTTGGTGTAAATCTGTATGTTTAAAATAATTAAACGGGTTATAAAAGAATTAGAGTCGCCAGCCGATTTAAGGAAACCTACAAACCATAAAAAATAATAAAAATAACTCCGGTCTACGAAAACCCGATTCTAAGCCCGGGGGTAAGGCTACGAATTCAAGAATAATAAAAATTCTTGAATTCGCCCGTTAGAAAACGGACTCTACTAAAATCGACATTAAAATGAAATGAAGCGGGGAGAAGTTTAATTCATTTCGCAAAATTATATTCTTAACATGCAATATAAAAAAGGGTTTTTGGCCACAAATAATATGTACTGAGGGGCTTGTGATTGGGAATAATCCAAAGTGACTTTTTGGCCACTGGCAGTCTGTACTTTTTCACTATTTTCTCATAGCAGCCCAGAAGCAATTTCCGGCACCGAAAAGCTGACGTGGCGACCGGAAAGTATGTTTTTTCACACTCCAAAAAGGAGATTTTCGGTCGCCACGTCCGCTTTCCGGTGCCGGAAATTGATTTTGGACTGCTACGAGAAAATAATGAAAAAGTACAGATTGCTAGTGGCCAAAAAGTCACTTTGGATTATTTTCAGTCACAAACCCCTCAGTACGGATTATTTGTGGCTAAAAACCCTATTAAAAAAAGGGTTTTTGATTTATAAAATATGCACAAGTAATGGAATTAAAGTACGAATTACATGATTTAAACAATGAAAATAAGAAAACGATAAATCGAACCTCTTTTGATTTAGGAGCCCGAATGTGCCGGTGGAAACTATTGACTTCACCTTGACTTGATGGATGAAAAGAATGGAAGTGTGAGGGGGCGGAAATGTGATGTATGGATGGTGATTTGGTGGGAATTTGGTAGAATGAAGGTATAGTAATATGAGAATGAGTATAATATGGAGGGTTTAAGAGAGTGTGGATAAGATTATGATGATAGTTGGTGGGAGTGATAATGGATGAAATGAGAATAATAGAAATGGTTTATGAGAGTTGTTGGTGAAATGAGTGGAAGAATGAAGGGGTATTTATAGTTGGTGAGGGTAGTGTTTGGGAGGAAGAATGAGGGAGACATATCCCTTAGATCATGCCATGCAATCACGTAGTCAAGGCTAGGGTCAAAAACACATGGGGCTAATATCAAGGGAGGGTGATCAAGGTGATTTTGGCGCCGGATTTTTGAAGATAAAACCCGCGCGGGTTTTATAAACCTTCGGCACGGATCGCTGACATGGCAAGCAAAACCGCGCGTTTGGGGACAGGAAAACCCGTGCGGGTTTTCTAACGTGGACCGGGGCGCGCCTTGGGCCTGCCTTGATTCTGGGCTGTCTCTTTTTCGCTTAAAACCCGTGCGGGTTTTGTCTCCTCTATCGGGCCGCTCCTGTTCTGTTTTGTATTGCTTGCTACATTGGCCCAAAAAAAAGCATTCGGCCTTCAATGCTTTGATGAGTCGGGATTATATTGGTGCAAATCCCGGTGTCTACAGCCAATGAAACCGAAGGTGACAACTCGGTCAACACTTCTCTGACCAAATTTCTCGAGGAGAAATTCAACCAAATGGAAGGTTCAATTACCTTCGCCACTCTGCAACAAGAAAAGAAAGTTGAGGAGCATACCGCCCGACAGCGGGAACTCATCGAGAAACAAAATAGCCGCATCGAGCAACAACTGGAGACTCTGAATGGAGTGTTGGAAGCTCTGCACCGTATTAATGTGCATGTAGGGATGAGCAATGATGATGAAGATGCTATGGAAATTATCCCTAATCATGTGTCTACTGTCGATAAGGGCAAAGGAAAACTAGGGGAAGGTTTCAGTATGGGAGGAGTCATCTAGGTTCCAGATGACCCCACACATAAGCCACCACCACTAGTGGCTACCCCTCAAGTTATACCGGTTAAGACTGAAGCTGAGCTACAAAACACCCCTCTCACCCAAGAGATGAAAGCGGAGCTGGATGTGTTTAAGAATGTTGTGAGTCATATGCCCGTTTTCGCCAATCAGCTCGTAGAATTCGAACCACCTTTTGAGATTAATAACAAGATAGCTGGCAAGATGGATATACCTCTGAAGAAGTTCAGTCCTTCTGCAAACCCAACTCATCATGTATAGCTCGTATCATCAGTATTGAACACTACAAGCAAGTTTTCCCATCGTCGCTAAATGATGAAGCATTGGATTGGTATTATACTCTTCCTTTGGAAACTCGGGGAGATTGGACTGCCTTACATAGAGTATTCATTGAACATTACAGCAAGATTCAAAAGGATAAAGTGACTTTGACGGATGTTATGGCCATTCGCCAAGGAGATGATGAGTCGTTTTTAACTTATTATGAAAGGTGGAACTCTAAGATATCCCAAGTAACAAGCATCATCCCAACAAAAGTACGGTTAGACACCTTCATCCATAGTCTAAAGCCAAGTTTGGTTCAACAGCTAGATTTTCATGTCGTAGAGAACTTTGAATACCTGAAGAAGCTGTTCCCTAAGCTAAAGGCACAGAAGGAGAAAAATGCAGCATCCCAGGGTTGGAAAAGTAACAACACAGTATAGAGGACTATCAATGCCCAAAGGGTGATTGAGGCTATTGTCATTCAAAATGTGAACCCTGGTGTCCCAAAAGTCAACATTTTTCCAGTATGATTCTTATACCCTGCTGGACATGACTTATGCTGAAGCCTTGGACTGTTTGCTAAAGTCCGACAAGATCCGGTTACCTACACCTAAATCGGAGCCTAAGAACAAAGGACCAGGGTGGAACAACAATGCGTATTGCAAGTACCATCACGTGAGAGGACATGATACCGAGCGTGCTATACGCTCAAGACCCTCATTGAGAAAATGATTTGCTCAGGCGAACTACCGGCACCTAAATCAACAAGGAAACCTAACAACAAAAGCAATCCTCTCCCGAATCATGCTATTTTCATAGAAGAGGATACTTTGACCCATCCGAATGTATTACGAATGTACTCCCCCATGAAGATTTGACAGCTTTTATTGTCAATGGCATATGGGTAAGCGATAAAGAAGATGTCTATGAAGAAGGTCCTAATGATGACTTTTGGTTTGATTAAGAAGAAATTTCGCCCAGTTTCGCATTCTTTAACTGTTATCAGATATCCGCTAATATACAACAGTTATCCGCTACCTTAACAGTTATCCGCTACATAAACAGCTATCCGCTACTTAATCCGTTCTTTTTGCTGAACAGGGCCTAAGTGGTGTTTCGATAGGTTGAGCAATAATTCAATTTTGAGAGTAAGTATTATTAACCTAAACATGCAATTCTTGGTGCATTCTTTCGAAAAGCATAAAAGGCATAATGAAACAACATGCTATAACAAATTAAAGCATAAAATAAAAACCCCTAATATAACCACATATATACTTAATCAAACTAATTTAAGTAAGCATTGACATTATTCAAGAACTTTTTCTTGGATTTTCCACCTTCTTTGGACATGGCTCCCACTCGGATCAACATCTCCATTGCTGATGGGCTTTCACTCAACTAGATGCCTCCAATTACAATAATTTACAAAGCGGCCTCTTACAAGGAGGCTTTACATGAATTTAAATAAACTCAACAGAAATTTAAATTTAAATAATTCAATGACGGCACGCAGACCGTATTTCACCTAACCCGGTACGCAGACCAATAAAACTGATTATCTATGGACATACTAAAAGCACATGCAAACAAGCGATATTGCAATAGTTATATCAAATATAACACATGCTTAAATTACAAATTATGAAGGCATATTTAATTACAATATAGCACACAAGGAAATAAATACTAAATAAATTATCCTAAACAATTTGCATGGTTGGCAAAATAACAAAATTCAAAATTTTATCTTAATTACCAAAACAGATTTAGGTTTTAGGGAATATCTTTACATACAAGTTACTCAATTTTCCTAAAATTAAGTATTTCAAAAGATAGTATATTTATTGAAATTGTAAGTTTCCTAAACTTTACAATTTTTATAAGATTATATGCCTAATATCTAATTTAGTAATAGTAGGATTTGATAATTAATTTTCAAAAAACTAATTTCAAACCCTAAAGGTACGCATTCACCGACACTGCTGGCAACAGGGTTCGTGTTGCATCCCAGTGTCAGATATTCTATGCATGAAAACGTAAATAAAAAAACATCAATCGACTCCAAACTTACCAACATAAAATTTCTCATATCATAGAGTTATCTAATAACCTACTATGAAATTTTCTAGAATTTTACCAGATTTACACAAACTTGTAAGATTTAGCGAATTAAACTAACTTAATTCGTCATTTTATTGGAAAATAAAAGGAGAATAGTTCAACAAGTTCAAAATGAAGTTTAACAATTTTCACACACAATAGAGTCATCTAATAAGCTACTGTGAATTTTCTAGAAGTTTATCAAATTTCAAAAATTTGGAAAACACTCAGAGGAATAAACAATTATATTCTGCTACATATCTGAAAGTTCAAGGAAAATAATTTAATGATGTCTAAAATTCACAAATTTTTTTTCCATAATAGTATGGTCACCCAGTGACCTACTGTAAATTGTTTAGAGTTTTTACAAATTTCTATAAATTTATAAAAATTAGAGATGTAAACAAATTTATTTCTCTTCAAATCTGGAAAACTCAATTAAAACATCTATTTAATTGGAAAAATTCTAAAAAACTTAGGGCAAGTCCAGAACACTTCCAGACGCCTACAGTAATTTTCTTGAAAATTTTAGAATTCATATGATGTTTTATTTCGACTTTTCATTATATTTAACGTAAATAGTCTAAATAAAAAAAAATTGTACAAAACTGTCTTTTGTGAATTACAATTATTCAGGGTATTGCCTACTGTTTAACAAGATTAAACATGATCGTTTCTAAGACAATCTAAAATATATCAAGTTCGTGCTTATTTTAACGATTAAATAAAAAAAACAATATAGCATGAAACTGTACAATAAAATTCCAGATCTACTATCATGAATAATGAAGACTAAAAATTTCATAAAGTTTCAAAATTTAGGCATAATATCTAATCTAGCAAATTCATGATATAATTCAACGATTGACAAAATTATATGAATTAAGGCACAAAACATCAACATGCAATTGGTGGTTCTGATACTACTATTGGGTTTTAGGTGATCTATTTCATAAACAGATACAAATTACTTGACGAAATATTCATAACAGTTACAAAACAATTAATCACCCCGGAAAGAGTACAACTGCAGAGGCTTAGTATTAATACATGATCGCTAATCTGACTCAAGAAGATGTTGACCTTTGAGATTCCAATGGAGAAACCCTCTACTACAGGTCCACACAGCACTCCGAGAACTCGATTTCTAGATTAACCCGATCGAGACTAATCTCAATCTAAGATGTATGTGTTTGCGGTATGTTGTGAGTTGTTTCAGGAAACAATAACTATAAACTAGGAGAGGGAGGAACTCAGGAAATCACCATGCATGGTATCTCTTTAGAAGTCTCAAACAACTCGTTCGACTCAATCTTTCAGAGAGACTCCCCTTTTATAGAGTTGGATGGCTTGGGGGGTTAACCTAAACCCTAATAACCAACTTCTCTTAAAATAACGTCTAAGGCCCAACCCGGTTCGTGGTCACCCAACACGGCCCGTGTTCTGTTGATTTCTCCAAAAAATCATCTTCTAACACTTTCCAAAATAATACTTTATTATTTTGGGCTACATATTTTGTTCTAGGGCTGTTTTGCAAATAAACTCTCACAATGACCTGCCAAAAATTTGTCAATGTCCTCTTTCTCCTGTATAATAATGCCATCACTATTCTTCAACATGAGAATAGTGTCTCACTTTGAGCATTGCATAGAGAAAAGTTGTGTTCTGATCTCCCTTTTTGAGCCAATAAGCTTTTGACCTCTGCTTCAAGAGTTTCATAGCCGAGCTAAGAGAGTCTTGATAAACCTGTTTTGCATCCTCCATAATACTCTATACATTACCATCATCAGGGCATTGTATAAAAGCTTCCTGAGCAGCCATCATTTTCTGAAAATCACACTGTGATTTTTGATAAACATCACCAAAAAATGATTTATGAAGTTGCGAAAGAGGGCCTTTCAACAATTTCAATCATGAGTCCAATACAAACATAGGAGAACCTTCAATATGTTTCTTCCAAACATCCGTAACAAATGGAATAAAAGAGGAAGACTTAGTCCATATATTGCAGAAAAGGAACCTACTTTTAGGAATGATTCTTTTTGAATCCAAGCATACCATAAGGGGTGAATGGTCAGAGATTCCATGGGCTAATACCATATAAGAAATATCTTCAAATTTTCCAAGCCCATCATAATTGACTAAAATACGATCAATGCAGGAGAAAACCTTCTTATTGTGCCATGTATAATGAATACCCGAATGTGTTACCTCATTTATTTGATAATCATTTAAGAATTGCCCGAAATCAATAACCTCCTCAGCTGAAATTATATTTCCTCCAATTCTGCCATCAAAATTCAATACATGGTTAAAGTATCCAACAATAATCCAAGGACCCCACAATTCAATGCAATATTTGCTAGACCATACCATTACTTCTTCCGGTTCCCCAGATCATTGTCTCCATAAACAAAGGACCCCAGAAAAGATACTTGCCCCACCAAAATCTAGCAATGTATATACTGATGATGGATTATCAAAGGCTCAACCGAGACATCACCATGCCATAAAACCCAAATCCTACTTCAAGATGAAGTTGTAGCATTATGAACAAGATTCCAACCATAACAAAAGGAATTTTTAACACCTTCACATGAGTCAAGAGTGACCTTAGTTTCCATCAATCCAACAAAGTCTACTTTATTCATAAGCAAGAAGTGTTTGAAACCTTCCTACTTCTTGGGGCCATTTAGAACCCTAATATTCCATGATAAGAACCTATCCATGATCATTTGAAGAGGAAGTGGAAGGAACCTCACCATTCTCAGCCATCCCAATTTTAGGAATAGGCGATAAGGTAATCGGCCATGAGCCCACCACAAACTTAGATTGGATGGGTGTATCTTGTCTATTGTTCCCTCTTTGAGCCACTTCAGAATTCAAGGTCACAATACCAGCTGAAGAAGAACCAATAGAATTTCCAAAATCAGGTCGATTTTGATTTCCTTTTTGTTTCCATTTCTGCTGGTTAGCTTTCCTCATGCAATATTCCGCTCTATGACCAAACAACTTACACTCATTACAAATAACAAGTTTCCACTCATACTCAACTTTTTGAGTGTAAAGAAACCCTTCCTCATCAATCAACGGGACAAATTCTGGAAATGAATGTTCAATATCCATCTTGACCGAAATCCTTACAAACCTCATCATAAACTTATCCTTGGTAAAGGAATCAACAAAGAAAGGTTCACCTAGCAGACTTCCTACTTTACTTAAACCCTCCTTGCTTCAAAATTTCCTATCCAATCCTGGTAATCGGATCCATATTGGTATAGTAAAGCTTTTGATGTTGCCTATAGTAATGGATTAAGCCCTAGAGAACGGCTCGATGGGGCAAAAGCGGGGGAAGAAGAAAGCCGCAAATTCTGCTAGGAAATCAAAACATTTAGATGATTATGAGTCTCCGATTGTTGTGATTCCGAATTCTGCTAATTTGGATGAGGATTTTGATCCTTTTTTTTAGGAGGCTCCATGTCGGGAGGAAGGAATTTGGAATTCTCCAGGATCTCCATTGCACATTACTATGGGTAATGTAGAGGATTTTGGGATTTTGAATTCTCCTTCAGCAGATTCAACGAATGGGCGTTTTTCAAAACCGTCCTCTAAGTCTCACAGTGATTTGTTGAAACTCTCTTTTGTTCCCCCTTTAGAGGTGCATGGAATACTTAGTCAACAATTCTCTTGCAGTGACATTGAATCTGAGGTAATATTCTGGAAATCGTCTATTATTGGTTGCGTTTTGGGAGCTAGACCACCTCTTTCTGTAATGGAAATGATTGCGAGATGAATGTGGGGATTTGAAGGTCTTGATAAAATCCTTTGGCGTCTAGAAGGCACCTTCATCTTCAGGATTTCCCCCATTAAAAATCTTCTTCCAACTCCAACACAAACATTCCTCCTTCATTCCAACCAAACATCTCTCTCCACTTGTAGGACCCCGGGAAAAAGTGAGGCCACTTTTTCTCCGTGATGCGCTACTTAAATGATTGGGAGCCGACTAAGGTTGCTTAATCCTTAAATAAGGATATTTTTATTTTTGAAATTCATTTTCGGGATGGTGAAATTTTATTTATTTTACAAATCCGTTTTTTATTATTTAAACACTTGAAATTACACCAAAAATATATTAAATATAACTCAAATTTGGCCCAAACAATGACTCATGCTCAAAAGAAAGCAATCGGGCCGCCAACAGCAGCCAAAACCCGCGCGGGTTTTGTCTGTCGTTGGGCCGGACCATTTGCTTTCCTGGGCCAGAGAAAATGAGTTAGAAACCATAAAACCCGTGCGGGTTTTATCGTTTCATGACCCATTTTCTCTCGGTTTAAACCTTGAATGAATGGAAAATATGAAGTCATTTTTAATTATTTTTAGTGTATGCTCAAATGTTAAATAATTAAACGGTTTATAAAAAAAGTAAAAGAGTCGCCAGCCGATTTAAGGAAATCGACAAACCATAAAATAATAAAAGTAACTACGGTCTATGAAACCCGATTCTAAGCTCGAGGGTAAGGTTACGAATTCAAGAATTATGAGAATTCTTGAATTCGCCCGTTAGAAAACGGACTCTACTAAAATCGACATTAAATGAAAAGGAGCGGGGAGAAGTTTAATTAATTTCGAAACTTTATGTTCTTAACATGCATTATAAAACGAGATTTTTATTTACAAAATGTGCACAAGTAATGAAGATGAAATATGAATTACATAATTAAAATAACAATAACAAAAGAAACATAAAGGCGAACCTCGTTGGTTTAGGGATCCGAATGCGCCGATCAAAACCTTGACTTCCTTTGACTTGGTGGATGAAAGGGTGAGTATGGGAATGGCATTAAGATAATATGTGAGTGGTGATTTTGGTAGAGTAAGGAGATGGTAATATGAGAGTGAGTATAGTAGAGAGAGTTTTAAGAGAGTGTAAGGGTAGAATAATGGTGTAAGTTGGTGGGAGATTATGGTGGTGATCATTGGTGAAAATGAATGGAATGGAGGGGGGTATTTATAGGTGGTGAAGGGTAGGTTTAGGAGGGAAAATCAAGGGGACACATCCCCATGATCATGCCATGCAAATCACGTAGTAAAGTCAAGAGGGTCAACCCACATGGTGCTAATATCATGGGATAATGATCAAAAATGATTTTTGGCGCCGGATTATCAAATATAAAACCCGCGCGGGTAAAACAGCACGTTTTGGCGGAGATAACCCGCGCGGGCTTTGAACCCTGGGCCGGGGCGCGCCTTGGGCCTGTCTTGGTTCTGGGTCGTCCTTTTTTGATTAAATCCCGTGCGGGTTTTCTTTACTGGACTGGGCCGCTTCTTTTCTTTGTTGTTTTGCTTGCTTTGCTCATTACATGGCCCAAATGTTTTATTGATAAGCCGGGATTATATTGATGCAAATCCCGGCGTCTATAGAGAGCCCCCACTTTGATCGAGTCCGAATAGGACGAAGGTCAAAGTAGACTTGATGTCTGTCTTGATGTTGGCGGTGCTCTTTTACACGGCGGCTTGGTTGATGTTTCTGATGTCTTCGGTAACCTTTAGGTGGTAACCGTTGAACGACTACTGCTAAAGATGTCGTTGGAGACCTTTAAGTTGAATCCGCTGCAACCTTTAGTTGGTAACCGTTGGACGACTGCTGCTGAAGATGTCGTTGGAGACCTTTATGTGGAACTCGTTTGAACGACTGCTGCAGACGACATAGCTTAAGGCCTTTAAGTGGTGCCCGTTGGACGACTGTCGTTAACGACATCGGTGGAGGCCTTTAGGTGGCAACCGTTTGACGACTGTCGCTGTTGGTGCTCTTTTATATGGCAATTGGATGACAGATGGTCCCTTTTTAGCGGCGACCCGATGATGGTGCTCTTTTGTGTGGCAACCTGACGATGGACGGTCCCTTTCAGCGGCGACCGGATGATGGTGCTTTTTTGTGTGGCAACCTGACGATGGATGGTCCCTTTCAGCGGCGACTGGATGATAGTGCTCTTTTGTGTGGCAACCTGAAAATTATCAGAAGAGTACGTATTAGTTTTCGCATAAATGCAAATGGGTACAGATTTTTACCTAAATGTTGGGGGCCCTTGGGCCGTTGAAAGATGCTGGGCCACATGACCTTGGGCCGCTTGAAATCGATTTTTGTTGGTGGAAAACCCGTACGGGATTCATGATTTTCACTGGGCTACTACATGACCGTGCGGGTTTTGGTGTTATTATTCTTTTTTTTTCCTCGTGAAGGGAATCATTGTGGGGCCCAGGCTTCGTGTGGACGAGAGAGAGCCATGCAGCCGTGTCCCTTCTTTGGGTGGCAAAGGGATGACCTTTGGATTTTCGGCCAATGAAACGCATTTGGCATCCCGAGGCGGGTCCTAGAAACGAGCGGTTGATATTCACTCAACATTTCTATAAATAACAAGCCTCATTCATTTCTTTCATTCACATCTTCCACTTCTTCTCATCATCTCCCTACCTTCTCTTTCTCTCTCTAGAAAAGATGTTTTTTGGAGATAATTTAAGTTCTTGAGAAAATGCATCGCAGAGGTCGCAGAAATCCTCCTCTTCCTCATGCGGCGGCCTGGCCTCACGAGATGTCTTCAAGGCGCAACTTTATTCCGGGTGCAAATGCTGACCCTTCGGATCTCACTATCCAATCTTGGAAGCGTGCTTGGTTCTTCCGCTCTCATGGCAAGGTAACTGTCGAAACTTCCTCTTTTGATGCTTAGTTTAATAATGAAAAATGAGCAAGCACGAATATTATTTTTCATGTCTTGTCGATTTTTATTATTTTAAGCATGCCTTAGATTGATGTATATGCATGTCCGCACGATGTCCCTTTACTTATTCGCAACAATAACCCATTTTGAGAGACGGACCAAACCCGACCCAAAGAAAACGGGATGGGTAGTATGCATATTCGGCCCAAAGGAAACAAAAAGAACACGACCCATTTCAACAGGGAAAACCCGCGCAGGTTTTCTGGACCATAAACCCCCAAAATAAACTTGGCCTGGATGGGTGGCCCATTAGCAGAACCAAAACCCGCACGGGTTTTAGTTCTACTGGGCCGGCTTATTTGGGCCGGCAGTTTTTTTTTCTTTTTGCTCTTTTTTTTGGTTTCACTTTTTCCAATTCCTTTCTCTTGCGGGCCATGGCTGTGGGCCCAGTGTTGGTGCTGGGTCCAGCTAGGGCCTGAAAGACTATGCCTTGGTCGATGCATTAGGTTAGCGTCCGACTTTAATTTTGCCTTTTCCCGTTTTGCCATTGGGAGGATAACTTGAAAACTCCCGGCGTCCTAAAGGATCTCCTTAAGGTAGCCGATTCGATTCCCGGGGATTTCGTTAGCAACACCCTTACTGCGGCAGGACTCATGCCGTTATGGAAATGCCTGGTGGCCTGGAAAGGTCGTACATTTCGCGTGATAGGCCGTGCTATGGCGGAAAGGTTTGTGGGACACGACCAACTCTTTCCATCTACCTGTGGGTGAGATGACGATTACCCCCACAGATTTTGTTATGATCACTGGTCTCCCTTGGGGTGGGTGTGACATAGTCTTTAATACCGAGATCCCGCCAATAGTTTTGGACTTGCTGGGTCTAGTGTCAGCGCGTTTAGGCCTAGGTCAGGGCTTGTCCAACCTCGCCTATGCGCACTTCAAGGCGGCCATCCGTGACGCCAACTTCCGAAATTTGCCCGGAGATCAACGCCGCTTTATCTTCTTGGCTTATGTTATCTCCGCCACTCTGTTTGCCATCGGGGAGATAACATTACTTTGACCTGGTTCCGGAATCTCCTGAACTTGAACGAGGTCCGGAACTTGAATTGGGGCAAAGCTGCGTATGAGAATTTCCTCCTCTGGCTTCGTCGCGGTGTCAGAGTGACGCTGGATGATGATCCAGTTTACCTCCACGAGTCTCACACTCACTTTCAGTATGGTCCTTCTTTATGGAAGGTGCTCGAGGTATGTACCCAAGACTCTTCTCTTTGTAATTTTGCTACTCTTTCGCTGTTTCTTTGACTTCGCATTCCCGCAGTCATGGGCATATGAGTATATCCTGTCCTTGGGTATTCGCTCCAAGAGAAATAGGACGGTCCCAGCTGCTGAACGCTGGACTGCTGAGGGTGTTCGAGGGAAGAAATTCCAGCCGGGCAGTCTTGACCGTATTCATCGCGCGTTGGATGATCTCACCCCGGTATTTCTTTATGCTTGACATCTTTATGTTTACCTCCATTCTTGAAATGACTCTCTTTCTTTCACAGGACCAAGTGAACTGGCGCCCATGGGCGGGGTTTGATTTGAGTGGATTGCCCACCCCCTTGCAACAAGTGGAGCACGATACTCACCTCCGCATCTTGATGGAGGGACCTTCGGGCTTTATATGGTACCTGGGGGAGAGGGCTACGAGGCAAATCCTAGGAGGATATCCCGGCCTCATACCCCAGGATCCTCCAGAGCACATGTTCGAGCCTTGACGCGTTGCTCCGGACGTCTTGGGAGATTGGATTCGTGGTCGAGACTTCGACAAGTTCGTGCATGACGTCCCACAGGAGCAATTTAATGAGGAATTCCAACGCTACTTGAGTCGTCTAGCGCCCCGAGTGGTAGGTATCTCCCACTTTTCCTACGCAGTGCTTTTGACTGTCTCCTAACCATAAAGTCTGCAGCTGGGGCCCTATGCTATGGCTGCTGAGGTGGAGGCCTAACTAGCGAGGAGAAAGATCGGCGGTTTCTTGGATGTTGACACTAGCAGTCAGTGCTCTGAACTCCAAGAATTTGGTCGGAAACCAGTAATCCCTCATTTCTTATTGCTTCCTTTTATCTCATATGCGACTTATACATGTATAACCTTTGTTCTCATTGTCTTTCAGCCACGATGGTTTGTCTTCAGGCAAATGACCAAAGAGTGGAGTACTATGTTGAAGCATGTCAACCGTCATTCACCGGCTCAGGCAGATATCGCGGGAATACCGCCGGAAGGGTTGACATGGAGGTTGACGTGGAGTCTGTTCCTCGGGAACCCCCTCGACGTTCTACTGCGAGACTTCCTCGTACCGAGCCCCCACGTCGTTCTTCGGTAGGGGAATATTCTTCCCGGGGCCGATCTCGAGAGGAGGTTGGTGGGTCCTCTCGTCCTCCCCTAGCAGTTGTGCCGGAGGGTCGTGGTAAAGCCATCATGGTTGAGGGTCATCCTTCAACTAGGTCCCATCGTAGCGGATCTGGTAGCAGAGATCTTCGCCCTATGGACGAAGACATGGCTTAGATGTCCTTAGAGGAGCATCTTGGCCAAGGGGGGTCATATCACAGTGTTGAGTATGGTGCGCGATACCCAGCCTCACTCCTACTGGGTGGAGGATGCTTCAGGGTCGAGTGCTACCAACCGACCTTCTCATTCTCGCCGCACTCCAGCTTTAGTTCGTTCTGCTCGTCGTGGCCGAGAGATTGCGGTGAGGGAACATGACTCAGGTGCATCCGTAGGGTACCCTGGCGATCAGGCCCTAGCGGATGACGCTACCTCACGACCTATACCATACGACGCTTCCTCCTTTGGTTCTGGCTCTTACTCTGCTGGATGGCCAGCCCCAACTCCTGGAATGGGTCCTTCATGGCCTGCGGGTACGCAAGAGTAGTCTACACCCCAACACTCTTTGTTAGGAGGAGCTACCTCTTCTGGTTGGCCAGCCCCCGATTACGGAACTGGTCCTGTATGGCCTACTCCTTCTGTTAAGTGGCGTGTTCCTGATCATTCATGGCTAGCTGGTTCACGGGAGCATTCCATATCATCACCGTCAAGCGTGCATTCTCCCGAAGTTCCCTTGTCTGGGCCACCGCAGACGGCTCCTGGTTCTGACTATTATTCCTGGGACACCTATTTCGGTACAGCTGGTGCTTCTAACACTGGGACTTCTCATGCTGGTGCCGACCTGGTTGAGGACAACGGTGATTCGGGCTCCCTGTGGTGATCACATCGATGACAAGCAAGGCTCTATGCATTTTTTAGACTTTTGTTATGCAAGGCTCATTTGTACTACTTTTCTTTTATTTTAATGCAAGACTTTTATTTATTTTATTTCTTGTTTTATATGCAAGACTTGGTGAATGCACAACTTTATTGCATTTTTAAACGACTTTCTATATGACGGGATTAATCCCAACTTAATCCCGCTTCCCCAAAAAGAAAAGAAAATAAAAGGAAACGAAGACTTAAGTGTCAGAGTAAACTCGAGCAAAAATTTCAGAACCGAGCATCATTGGGTTAGGATCCGAAGCATTAAAAATACACAAACGGGCCAATTTGATTCCATGGCCCAAATACAATTAGAAACGGGTGGGCCGGATTGCGGAAAGGCGGCCCATATCGCCTGAAAGCCCGCGCAGGCTTTCTCCTCAGCAGGCCCGGGCCTTGGGCTTGGGCGAGCGCGTACGTGGACCTGGGCACATCAAAACCCGCGCAGGTTTTGATTTATTTTTTTCTTTTTTTTTGCTAGCCGTTGTTGATGGGCTGAAATCATGGGATATGGAGGGCAACGGCTACGTGATCGTTCCTGGTTGTCTTCTCCATTTTTGATCATGCATGAAGGTGTATAAATACCTCACACAATCAGCACTCCTCATCGTCACTTCAAAGTCTTCTTCACATATTCTCATAAAATTCAAAGAAATCCTTCCGGTTCTCATGGCTTTCGAGAAGAAACTTGCAACTTGGATGAGCACCTTATCCAAGGAGGAGAAAAAAGAGCTTGGAAGATACAAATTGACGAACTTGTTGAGTCTTTGTCAAGTGAGGATTAATCACGACTTTCTTCATGCGGCGGAGACTTTCTGGGATCCGAAGATGCATGTCTTCCGCTTTGTGTGGAAGGAATTATGTCCGCTTCCGGAGGAACGGTCCTCAATTCTCGGGACAAAACACTTTGCTCGGCCGACATCGCCTCCAACACCAATGGACATCCCCAAGCAATACAAGGAGCTCTTATGTCTTCCGTCACGGGTTATCGGAAGTGCAATATTCGGCGAAAAGGTACACTTCCAAACCATAGTCGAATATTTTCAATCTCATGATACTTAGGAATATGGTCCCCTGATACGAGTGCGAGCGCTCGTATTATGTCTTCTCGGCGAGTTTTGCTTTTATCATGGCGGTAAGAGAATCGAACCGGCGAACTTGATCCAAATTGTTGAAGACATGTCCTGAGGCTACAATCCCGTGCCTCTAATGTTAGCGAAGACCATGATGGGTCTGGATGATCCGAATCCAGAACATGATTTTCAAGGAAGCCCCATCGCTTCGTATTTTTCCCTTTTCTACCATCGTCGACTTTTCTCGCCTCTCATTTTACAAAACCCGCGCGGGTTTTCTGTCCTTTTTTTTTTTTAGTTTGGAATGATTGATGTGCAATCTAACCCTGGCTAACTATTGGACAGATCTGGTTAATGGAGCACTTGGGCCTCATCGAAGAGCCTCGGACTTCATCGGTGTTGGCGAACTATTGTCAGAGAAAGAGGAAGTACACCGACCTTCGCTCCGTGACGCAATGGATTGCATTCTTGAAGGAGTCTCGGGAGATCGTATGGTGGATCGAATGGTGGCACATTTCCGAATATGTAACCCACGATTTCCGCAATGCTTACGTGTGTCTTGCCGGCTTGACGCACATGACTTTTTATTTTCCGGCGCGAGTGAAGCATCAAATGGATCGCAAGCAGGATATTCCCGAGCTTCTGTGTGAAACTCCCGATCAATTGAAGCTCCGAAGTTCGATGATTGAGCTATGGCTGAAGTATTGGGAGAGAAGACCAACTCTTAAATCCCCGCCAAAGATACGTGTGTCTCATATTGCCGACGCTGGTTATCATGGATGGCTGATCACCGCTATTGAATCTCGCCGTGCTGGGGAAGCGAGGCGAAGGCAAGCATCAGCGAAGGAAAGGTTGGGTCCTCGTACATCGGTCAAGGACCGCCTTGGCGCAAGAGACTCAGTGAAAGATAGACTGGGTCCGAGAGTTGAGGCACGTAAATTAGGCAAGCGGGCCTATAAGCCCAAGGACAAAGAGAAAGCGATTAACGGATCTAGAGACATGGAGACCGACCATGAGACTACTGGTGAAGTAGAGAAAGTGAAGTAAGATTAGAAGATGGATGGAGTGGAGGAACTGAAACTGCTTTGCTAGAATAATCTTTTATTTAATTATGCCTTTCGAATTTTCTTATGTTACAAATAATGTACTCGCATTTTCACTTAATAAAGGAGAAATATTTGTTCACAAATATTGTGTTCTTGCAAACTTTATTTTCCTTAAGTACATGAGCATTTATTAAATATATCCCAAGTGTCTAAAAATTGGTTTTCCAGTTGCTTGGTTATATTAAGCATAGTATCGCTTGAGTTGATCCAAATTCGTGGGCTGAATTATATCTTCTCCATCCATGGTAGCGAGCCGAGCTATTCCTCCTAGCAAAATTTCCTTAATTACGTAAGGACCCTTCCAATTAGGTGCAAATTTTACCCTTGGATCCTGTATAGGTGCCTCATCTCCTTAAGCACCAAATCGCCTACTTGAAGCGAACGGCTTTTCACCTTCTTATTAAAAGCTCGAGTGATCCTGTTTTGGGATATTTGCACATTATGTAAGGCTCTCAATCTTCTTTCATCCATCAACATCAGCTCCTCGAACCTTGCCCTAGCCCATTCTGCTTCTGGCAACTGACTTTCGGCCACTATTCTTAACAAAGGGATCGCTACTTCGATTGGTAAGACTACTTCCATCCCATATACCTAGGAATACGGTGTTGCTCCCGTAGCAGCTCTTATAGAGGTTCGGTATCCCCACAGGGCAAATGCTAATTTATCTGGCCAATCCTTGTAAGTGACAACCATCTTCTTGATAATCCCTGACACTGTCTTATTGGCCGCTTCCACAGCTCCATTGGCTTGAGGCCGGTAAGGCGAAGACCGGTGATGCTGGATTTTGTAAGTGGCGAGCAAAGCTTTTACCTCCTTCCGAAAATGGCTTCCATTGTCACTATTGATCTCATGAGGCACTCCGTACCGACAAATGATATTTTGAAGGATGAATTTGGCCACTTGTTTGGATGTGAGCTTGGCAAAAGAGGCTGCCTCTACCCATTTAGTGAAATAATCGATGGCGACCAATATGTACTCATGTCCTCCTGTTTCGGTCGCGTGTATCTTGCCAATGATGTCAATACCCCACATCGATAATGGCCACGGAGATGTCGAAGTAGTTAGGTATGACGGGGGTTGATGCTGTAGGTTGGCATATTCTTGGCATTTATGGCACTTTCGAACAAACTCTAAGCAATCTGCCTCCATAGTGGACAAATAGTAACCAGCCCTTTGAATCTTCTTTGCTAACATTAGTCCATTCATGTGGGGACTGCACTCTCCTCCATGTACAGTAGTCATGATCTCCTTGGCACTCTTAGCATCGATGCTCAACAAATTAATGCCCGTAAGTGACTTCTTATAAAGTCGATCTTGGATCAAGCAGTATTGTGCTGCTAGAGACCTAACTGCTCGCTGTCCTCGAGCATCCAACTCAGCTGGATATTCTCCTTTCCGAAGAAAATTGTATATGTCATGGAACCATTCCTCAGTTTCTTCCTCTTGTGCTTCCAGGTGGCAAACATATGCAGTTCGCAGCTGCTCCACTACTCGCAATCAAGCGTGCCCGATGGTATGGGTATCATTGAAGACAACTTGGCTAAGGCGTCAGCTAACTCATTGTGATCCCTTGAGAGGTACTAGAAACGGATTTGCTCAAATTGGTCAGCAAGTCCCAAGAGCTTTTGTTGATATGCCATGAGACATTCATTTCGGACCTTCCATGTATTTTTAGCCTGGTTAATGATGAGGCTAGAATCCCCAAAGACTTTTACATGGCGTATGCCTAAGGGCAAGGCGGCTTGCAAACCCCTGATACATGCTTCGTATTCTGCAGCATCGTTGGTAGCATCAAAGTCTAACTTCACTGATACAGGGACATGTGCCCGTTCTGGGGAGATCAATAAAACTCCCACTCCGCAGCCCATTTGGTTAGAAGCTCCGTCGAAATACATTTCCCATGTTATTTCATCAGTGAAAAACACATCCTCATCTGGGAACTCTAAGTGAGTGCTTGGAGGTTCCTGTGATGGTGAGGCAGCCAGGAAATCGGAAACAACCCGTCCTTTGAAGGATTTCTGAGGCAAGTACAGAAGATTGAACTCTGAAAGCATGAACACCCATCGCGCAATGCGGTTGTTGATGGTAGGCTGCTTCATGATAAACTTGATGGGATTATTCTCTATTATGACATATACAGTATGTGAAAGCATTTAATGTCTTCACTTCTTGGTGGCCCATACTAGTGCAAGAGCCATTTTCTCAATGTCTGCATATCGACTCTCGTAGTCCAAGAATTTCTTGCTCAAGTAGTAGATGGCGCTGTCTTGACCTTTAACCTTCTGAGCTAGCATAGCCCCCATTGCAGAGCTAGTCACGGTAAGGTAAAGGAGTAGAGGCTCATCTGGTACTGGCGGCATGAGGACTGGAGGACGTTGCAAATATTCCTTTATTTTGTCGAAGGCCGCTTAACATTGATCGTCCCATTCTATTTTGCTTCCTTTCTTTAACTTCTTGAACAGAGGTTCACAAGTCATGGTGAGCTTCGAGATGAACCTGCTGATGTATTGGACTCGTCCTAGGAAACCCCTTATCTCTTTTTCTGTCCTAGGTGGATGCAACTCTTGGATAGCCTTTATCTTTGAAGGGTCAACTTCAATGCCTCGTTGGCTAACCACATAGCCTAGTAGTTTCCCAGAGGTGACACCGAAGGTGCACTTTGCTGGGTTAAGCCGCATCTTGTATTTGCGAATTCGGAGGAAAAACTTGCGAAGGTTGGGAATGTGCCCTTCCCTTGTTTTGGACTTTACGATCATGTCATCCACATAAACCTCTACCTCTATATGCATCATATCAAGAAGTAGGGTGTTGGTTGTCCGTTGGTATATTGCCTCAGCATTTTTGAGACCAAAAGGCATAACCACATAACAGTATGTTCCCCATGGTGTAGTAAATGAGGTTTTCTCCATGTCTTCTTCCGCCATTTTGATTTGGTTATAACTCGCATATCCATCCATAAAGGATAGTAGCTCATGCCCGCAAGTGTTATCTACTAATACATCGATGTGAGGTAAAGGGAAACTATCCTTGGGACTAGCTTTGTTGAGGTCTCGAAAATCTACATACATGCGCACCTTCCCATCTTTCTTGGGTACTGGGACAATGTTAGCAATCCATTCGGGATATTGGACTGCTTTGATGAACTTAGTGTTAAGCTGCTTGATCACATCTTCCTCGATCTTCTTAGCCCATTCAGGCTTGATCCTTCTAGCCTTTAGTCGAACCGGCTTCGCATTAGGAGGCAAAGGTATAGTATGTTCTACAATTTCCTTGTCAATCCCAGGCATATCCTCGTAAGACCACGCGAATACATCCACAAATTCCTTGAGAAGCTCCGTGAATGCTACCCGTTCTTCTGCTGTGAGCGAACGACCTAGCTTCAATTCCCGAGGTTGATCTTCTGTGCCCGCATTTATGGTGATGGTGGCTTCTAACACCACCATTTTATGCTCATGTTCATTAGAAAATTCTTTTAAGGGTTCATTAAATTCCAGATTATTATTAGCGCAGCAGCTTAGGGAAGAGGGGAAAGAAGAATCAGAGTAAGCAGAAAGGTTCATCTGATTGAATGTAGAAAGGAATACATCGCCAGCAGACTCAAGACCAGACTCACTTGACTCTAAACCATTAAAACCTGACTCTATGTCCTTAGGAACAGACTCTCCTACAGATAAAGCAAAATTATTCTCCTCAGCGTCGACCCACGAGACCGCCTTAACTTCTCCGTCTTCAGCAATCATGAGACTTGGATCAAAGCTTGGGTTGGACAGCGTAGCAACAACAACATCAGCTTCAGAATTCTCCGGGGTAGCTTCTTGTCCAAATAGCATGCCAAAGATGTTGCTCCCATCAAGATGAGTCCATTCCAATGGAGGCTGTTTGTCCCGAGCGGGAACAAAGACAGTAGTCATATTAATGGAGCAATCGTTGAAGACTTCTAATCCAGCGACTTGAACTCCTTTGTTCTTCAGATAGAATGGCTCAGGAAACCCATAGTCGGGGAAGTCATCGCCTTCCCTAACAAATTGTCCATTCAGAGTGAGTGGGTAGGGCTTCATCTGGAATAAGGTGGGAGGATTGTCCATTCTCTTTTGTTCAACGATAGCCATTTTAGCGAATCTGACCTCCTTCTCAGTTGGTTTGTAGCCTAAGCCAAACCTTCCCTTCTGCTTAAAAGTCTTGAATACAGGAGGGATTTTATTCTTCGGATTCTTCCCTAGTGGCATTCCAGGGAAATATCCTTGTCTCTTGAGCATAGCATGTACCTTGAGATTTGAGTAGGGATCGAAGTCAAAAGGTGCGTCATCCTTGCTCATCATCGCCACGAGCTCAAAATTGTGGAGTTCTTCGTCCATTGAGTTGTGTTCCACCTCGAGAGTTGACTGTTTAGGAGTGAAAACAACATTGATGGACTCTCCTGAGATAGTGATCACTTGACCTTGAACCAACATTTTAACTTTCTGATGTAATGTGGATGCTATAGCATTACACTCGTGAAGCCATGGCCTCCCCAGTAGCAAATTAAAGGAGGCTGGAATCTCTAGTACCACAAACTCCACATTCCGAGTGACACTACCGGTAGTAATAGGCAACACCACAGATCCAACAAACTTCCGGGGTGAATTGTCATAAACCCTGAGTTGTACGCCGTTTTGAGCCAAGTGTTGTTGTTGCACTCCCAATTTCTGTGCCGTCCTCCAAGGGCACACGTTTACAGCCGAACCGTTGTCAACCAAAACCAGTGGGATAGTTTTGTTGGAGTATTGCACTGTAAGCTATAGGGGTTTGTTGTTTGATGCTCCTCCCTGAGGTAGATCTTCAATCCGAAAGGTGATCATCTCTTGTTGGGTAGCCACATGAGCAACCATAGTTTCAGGAGTTATTTTAGGTGATACTGTGAGTGTTGTAAGGGCATCCAACATCTTCTGCCTATGAGCATGTGAAGTGCATATGAGTTTCCATATGGTAACCTCAGCCCTAGTCTTTTTGAGTTGAGAAAGAAGAGGGTCTTCAAGAGAGGTCTAATTGTCACCACCAATTGTTGGTGTAAAGTTAGGAACAGCCACTGGGATGGTGGTATTCCTGTTATTGTTGTGACGGCCAGACCGAGTAAGGAATGCTACGTCATCTGGTTCGTCTTTCTCCATCCATTCTGTCTTAGAATGCTCGTGCTCATCATCCTCATCGCTATCCCAAATACCATGGATGAGTATACCCTCGGGGAATCCAACTACCTCGGGGACAGCTTGCCTTGTTTCTACAATCAAAGCAGAGGGGTCGAAGCTGAAATCCCCACATAAGATAGCATTTGCATGCTCTGACATAGGATTACTTTGATTGTTTGGATTATTGGCAACTTTTGGCATTGGTAGCGTCCCTGCCCTTATCATATCTTCTATCTTGTTCCTTAAAGTCCAACATTTCTCGGTGTCATGACCTCAGCAACAGTGATAGCGGCAAAATTGGTTGGCATCCCAATTTCTGCCTTTGATTTCTGGTTCTTCCTTCGGTAAGGGCAAAACCAGGATACCCTTCTTAACCAGACGGTCGAGATCCTGAGAGTAAGGAACATCCAATGGCGTATAAGTCTCATATGTCGGTACGTAAGGCCCCTTGCACTGGATAAAGTTAGTCTCCATGATTTTAGGAGGGTGGCTAGCCACACTAGTAGCCTTCTTGTTGGAGCTGGACCCTTTCCATCCAGGCGAAGTTGTCTTATCATTCTGCATGGCTTCTAATTGGGCACAGATGTCCTTCAAGTAATCAAAGTCTTTGACGACATGATACCCCAAGTGCTTGGATAGGCTGCTCTTGAGTCCCTGCTTAAAGGTAGATAACTGTAGACGGATAGGGATTGTCTCATTGATGTGGGACAATTTTGTGTGCCACCTCTCAAAGTAATCCATAAAAGACTCATCATCCCGCTGCTTCATGGCGGTTAGATCATCCACTGTAGCTTGCTTCTTCTGAATGCGTGTGTAATGGTGGATGAAAGCCTTGAACAATTCAGTCCAGTTGGCTTTGATTTGGGGTGACAGAGCGTGATACCATACTTTCGCCTCTCCATCTAGGGTGGATGGGAAGACGGTGGAGTATAGGTCAGCATCAATTCGAATTAAGGGTGCCAGCCTCATGAACTCCTCCACATGATGAATAGGGTTCTCAGAAGGTTTGAACCTAATATTCGGCACTTCAACTTTGTCAGCTATCTTCAAGGTTGGCTGAACAGGTAATAGAACCTCCAAGTACTTGTCAGCAAAAGCCGGGAGAGAGCTCATTGCCTTGGTGAGGCTCTCTAACTTCTGCTCAAGAGCCTTAACAGCGGGGTCCCTTGTAGGTTTCGACACTTCAGGTGTATTAACCTTAGTCTTAGATATCCCTGTTTCTCCAGAATCTGGGGATATCTTGATGATTTCAGGGTCAGATTCATATCCATGCATTTCTTCGTCATCCTCTTCATCATTCAACCCTAACTTGGTGTTGATCTTAGTGATGGCCTGCAGCATGTCATCCATCACCTGTTGTTGTTCATTCAGCCTTTTGCCCATCTTCTGCTCCTGCTCTAGGGAATTAGCGAAGACCAGACCCTGCATTTTGGTGTAGAGCTCGTCCAAATGCTTCATGATGTTAGCTTCAGTGCTTTGGACCGGTATCTCTTGGAATTGCTCTCCAGACATGGTGCTGTTGCTAGTCACAGATGGGTCGTAATGTGGGTTTGGAATCAAACGACCAGCTCACGGATCTCGAATGCGGGCTCGGAGTCGATCACCAATGATGCCTGCATGGAAATTCAAAGTTAGAACACTCAACGACATTCTCTGACACGCACTACCTGATGCATGCATGCCCTAAAAGACCTATATGATCCTAACTGACTCGACACATATATGCTGACACAAGAGACTCACCCACTTTTTGGGAGTGCATGACCTAACTCTATATGGACCTATGGACGAAACATTATAAAGGGCCGCACAAAGTCAAATATAGCGAGCGGGTCATAAACCGATACGCTCAAGTCAGTGTTTCTCAATTCGGATGGGCCTAATCCACAGGTCGACCGTTTTAAGGAGAATCCGTAACTTGGCCCAACAATTCAGACAGCTCAAGATACGTTGAATATTATGCGGACTAGAATAATGTTTCAACAAAACTGATGACCCATTTTTTTTTTACCTCTTTTTATTGCATTTTTCTTTCTCTTTTTTTTTAGTCAAGGAAAATGGATAATATAAAGGATCGAATAAAGTCAACAATAAGCGAGTTATAATTAATTATGGGCTTAATCAACAAATCCAATATGGTTGGGTCTATCAACGGGCCAACCATAAAAAGCGGTGGATTTATTAATTAAATCGACAAATTAATTTTCACGAGCCTAGTGACTATTATGCAATCTAAAACACCATCCATTAACTTTGTTGGACTTTTTAATTGAATTTTTGGACCTTTGTTAGGAGAATTTTGTAAAGGACCATATAATATTATCAAAGGTGAGTCAACTTTTATTTATTAATTAAAATAATCACATTTTAAGCATAAACGGGCCCTTCCACTTGGGCTAACCATGATGCCTTTTGAATTAATTATTCTAATTAATGAATAATCATTTTCTCAACCCAATGAATTTTATATGGACTAGAACAAAACCTCTAAACTAGAGCCGACTCTAAGACGAAAGAAGACAAAAGGGAAGAGGTAGCACATAGCATACAACATGAGGGGATACCCTAAGCCAAGGTTCTATGTTCACAGATTTTTATATGGTTGGATTACATGGCCTACCGCACGCTTTCATCTCCATACTCCATACCTTTAGGTAAGAAGTGTGAGGTATTGCTCAAAGAACTTCAAGGAAGCTCTTTGAGTGTAACATGGGGAGAGGAGGGACCAAATGCTTGGCGATGTAGAGTGCATACACAAGTAGTGGCCTACCCGCTCCCGAGGGAATCACCTAGGTATAACTTAACCGTCGCCTTTGTGCTAACGTGTCAAAAGACACGATTAGTGGCCCGGTATGCAAAGGATGCCTAAAAGAATTATAAATTTGCGAAATAAATCAATTTCTCCCTTTTACAATTTCAATTTAATTCGATTTTTTCAAGTTTTACCCTCTTTTTAAGTTTAAGTCCCCAGTGGAGTCGCCAATCTGTAGGACCCCGAGAAAAAGAGACGCCACTTTTTCTCCGTGATCCGCTACTTAAATGATTGGGAGCCGACTAAGGTTGTTTAATCCTTAAATAAGGATATTTTTATTTTCCAAATTCATTTTCGGGATGGTGAAATTTTATTTATTTTACAAATCCGTTTTTTATTATTTAAACACTTGAAATTACACCAAAAATATATTAAATATAACTCAAATTTGGCCCAAACAATGACTCAGGCCCAAAAGAAAGCAACCGGGCCGCCAACAGCAGCCAAAACCCGCGCGGGTTTTGTCTGTCGTTGGGCCGGACCATTTGCTTTCCTGGGCCAGAGAAAATGAGTTAGAAACCATAAAACCCGTGCGGGTTTTATCATTTCATGGCCCATTTTCTCTCGGTTTAAACCTTGAATGAATTGGAAATATTAAGTCATTTTTAATTATTTTTAGTGTATGCTCAAATGTTAAATAATTAAACGGTTTATAAAAAAAGTAAAAGAGTCGTCGGCCGATTTAAGGAAATCGGCAAACCATAAAATAATAAAAGTAACTCTGGTCTACGAAACCCGATTCTAAGCTCGGGGGTAAGGTTACGAATTCAAGAATTATGAGAATTCTTGAATTCGCCCGTTAGAAAACGGACTCTACTAAAATCGACATTAAATGAAAAAGAGCGGGGAGAAGTTTAATTAATTTCGAAACTTTATATTCTTAACATGCATTATAAAACGAGATTTTCATTTACAAAATGTGCACAAGTAATGAAGATGAAATATGAATTACATAATTAAAATAACAATAGCAAAAGAAACATAAAGGCGAACCTCGTTGGTTTAGGGATCCGAATGCGCCGATCAAAACCTTGACTTCCTTTGACTTGGTGGATGAAAGGGTGAGTATGGGAATGGCATTAAGATAATATGTGAGTGGTGATTTTGGTAGAGTAAGGAGATGGTAATATGAGAGTGAGTATAGTAGAGAGAGTTTTAAGAGAGTTTAAGGGTAGAATAATGGTGTAAGTTGGTGGGAGATTATGGTGGTGATCATTGGTGAAAATGAATGGAATGGAGGGGGTATTTATTGGTGGTGAAGGGTAGGTTTAGGAGGGAAAATCAAGGGGACACATCCCCATGATCATGCCATGCAAATCACGTAGTCAAGTCAAGAGGGTTAACCCACATAGTGCTAATATCATGGGATAATGATCAAATATGATTTTTGGCATCCGATTATCAAATATAAAACCCGCGCGGGTTTTAAATCATGTATACGCGGATTGCTGACGTCGGCAGGGCAAAACGGCGCGTTTTGACGGAGATAACCTGCACGGGCTTTGAACCCTGGGTTGGGGCGCGCCTTGGGCCTGTCCTGGTTCTGGGCCGTCCTTTTTTTATTAAAACCCGTGCGGGTTTTCTTTACTGGACTGGGCCGCTTCTTTTCTTTGTTGTTTTTATTGCGTTGCTCATTACATGGCCCAAATGTTTTATTGATAAGCCGGGATTATATTGATGCAAATCCCGGCGTCTACAATTGGTTAGACCACGAGGTGTGACTAACCATTCATAGAGTCCTCCTTTGGTTTTGACAACAGTGTCCCCTTCTTTGATTCGAACTGGATCAAGGTACCCCTTTCTTGGACCAGTCTTTGAAACGACTTGGGTACCATCTAGCTTGTCCATTAGATCTTTAATTCTAGGAAACCTGTACTTGGTAGGACTCTTGTTGATGCACAGACGTTGGTTCCCTTCTTTCTTTGTAATCACAAGGGTATGGTTGGTACATGGACTGAAAACTTCCTTTATCATACCCTTTGTTTGAAGATCCTCAACTTGCTTTTAATCTCCTTGATTGACACTGGGGTTCTCGTCATGTACGTACTCGTCTTGCAAAATAGATCCAGGAATAAGATCGGATTTGAGTTGGATATCACGTTGGGAGGATGATTCTGGTGAGGTGACGAGAGGGTGTGGGTTGTCGTGGCTAGGGTTAACGTTGGGTGGCTCTTTGTGGCTATGGCTTGTGTTTAGACTTGAGGGAATGATCTCCTTATGCTCACTAAACTCAAGACGTTCAATGGTCATAGAAGTGATGAGATTTGGATCACTCTCCTTGGGTGGGGATGGTTGGGAGACTTTGTGTGGAGTTAGGGTTATCTTTTTATTGTTGAGCCTGAAAGTATAAGTATTGGCTCTTCCATCATGCGTCACGCTCCTGTCAAATAACCACGGTCTTCCAAGCAGAATATGACAGGCATCCATAAGAAAAACGTCACACCATAGAGAGTCTTTATAATATTTGCCAATGGAAAAGCTTACCAAACACCGTTCTATCACTTGTAAATCTTCACCTTGATTGAGCCACTTGATGGTGTAGGGATTTGGATGGGGACTCGTTTCCAGCTGAAGTTTGTCCATCATAGTAGTTGACGCCACATTGGTGTTGCTTCCTCCATCTACGATCAAAGAACAAACTTTTCCCTTGATAGTACAATGAGATTGAAAGATGGTTTCTCGCTGTTGTTGATCTTTAGAAACAATCGAGCTACTGAGAGCTCTCCTCATACGGAACATCTCGTGAGCCATGGAGGGGATTGTGTTTGGGCTGTTTTGAGGAGTTTAGGGTTGCACTCTCTGAGAACCTAGGCTCTGATACCACTTTTGATGTATAATGGGATCAAAGATTGGATCTTGATCGATTACACATCAATGACACATGCAACCAATCTAAGAACTAGGGTGCTTCACGTGAATATGGAAGAATGGGGATGGAAATCACGTGAGAAACCAGGATCTATGGGAGGCTGTTTTGACGTGAGGTCTTTTGTGGATGAAAGGAATGAGAAAGGTTGATTCTTGGAAAGATTAGGGGAGGGTTGACGTGAGAGAGGGAGAGAGTATTCTTGGCGTGAGGCCTTTGAGAGGGAAAGGATGATTGCTTGAAAGTAGGGAATTAATTAGTTAGAGGAGAGAGAGAGTTTGTCGGAGATATTTTGTGAGAGGTGAGAGAGGGAGATGTTTGAGGGGGAGGGAGTGAACAAGAGAGAATCTTGACATAGCCTTAGGGTTTATCTAACTAAGATAGAAAGATAAAAAGTAACGGGATAGTTCAAGGGATTTATCTTGATACAGAAACACCACAAGAAGAAACTCTAGGGCTAACTTGACCTTTAACCTAGTTACGGAAACACCTTCTAGGTTCTGGGTTCAAGCTCTTCCTCACCACTTGGTTGCCAAATCAAGATACAATAGAAGAGATCAACGAGGTTCTCACGAAACACTCAAGGGGTAAGCTAAAAGCTTGATTGTATTCATATTTGAAATCGGGTTGCCTTTGAAAGGCTACAAGCCTAGTTATTTATACTACTAAAGTTGTATATGGACTTGGACTCTCTGACTTGGCTTGCAAGCCAGTCAAATACTACTAGGATTCCTCCTACTTGGCGTGCAAGCCAAGGGAATCCCAATGCTAAACGCCTACTACACTATCTCCTCCTTGGATTAGGACTCCTTATCCTAAGAGGAGTTAGTTATAACAATATTATCCTAATAGGAATTGGCTTCCTAATCCAAGATGGATTAGTTACAAAATAAGCCAACATTATCTAGGAAATAACAAACTTGGCGCCTAATCTAAGCCTATCACACGCCACACACACACACCACACTCTTCAAGATCATTCTAGACTAATCTAAACTCCTATGACTTGATGCCCAAGTATATATATATATATATATATATATATATATATATATATATATATATATATATATATATATATATATATATATATATATATATATATTTATTACTTGCCATCTTACATGACTCAAAATAATAAGACAATAATATAAATCACACTAATATTAACTAAATGCTAGAAATGTAAAGTTTACATCCATAAGGCCAAAACTGTGAAATTCACTTTGGGCTTTGGAACTGGTCCTCGGACGTGAACTAGAACCTTCCCTGGACTTGTTTGGCATGAACTTGGAATCCCTAGGACGTTTGATCATCCTCTTGCCATAAGTAGCTGTAACGCCCCGGAAATTCAATTATAGAAGTCAAAGTCAAACTAACGTTAACAGACAAAACTTAGCGGAAGACTTCAAATTCAGTTTGGGCGTCACTGCCGTATCCCCGAAGGAACACAAGGCGAGAAAGGAAAACACAATCATGCGCTAACGGTAACTACTAACAACTCAAAACATAACTTTAAGACATCATAACGAAACAAAATAAAAGATTCAAGGACTTCTAGACTGCTGCCTCACTTCTAATTCCCGTCCCCAGCATTTAGATCTTCACCTGAAAACAAAACATTTCAAAAATGAGGGGGAAATCTCAATAATGTCTACCCCTAACGTTTAAAACAGTTTAAGTTCATTTGAATTCATTTTGGGGAGAGGGATTAAGTCAAACCATTTCTCAAACCTTTAACCCTTAACGCTTTCTCAACCCATCCAATCCATATTTTAATTTTGCGTGGATATCAAATCCCATAAAGAACATCGCCTACCAAAGGCATCAAACAACTATCCTATATCGTGATGAAACCCGATCTCCGGCACATAACCCATACAAGCATCGAATCTCGGTCTCGTGGTTATCACCGCATAAACATTAGCCTCTCAAAGGCATCAAACGATCGCCACCAAAGGCTTCATAACATCTATCCTATATCGTGATGAAACCTCGATCTCCCGCACATAACCCATACAGGCATCGAATCCTGGTCTCAGGGTTATCACCCGCATAAACATTAGCCTGTCAAAGGCATCAAATCAACAACCCGCTTAATGTTTCCACTTTGAATTACTAATTCATTATTCAAACTCATCTCACAACTCTCAAGTCAAACCCAACCCGGATTATCAAATCAATAATAAAACCACTTATAAAAGACCATCTTAATTTCTCCACTCATAAAACAAGGTACAACAATTACAAACAGTTATCCAAAACAGATGGTCATAATTCAACAAAAGACCCCTTTCGGGATGCAATTCTCAAAAACAGATTAGAAAAACATTAAAACACATTTAAAGAGCATCCCAGTGGGGATTAGAGCATAGACAATTACCTGAATAACGTCACAGCACAGCAAAAAGAAGAACACACTTGAGCTCACTAACGTCACGCACTAACTCGGGCCTAGAATAAGAATAATTATCTAATCAAAACGCGTTCTAACGAAGTTAGTATTAACTATTAACTACCTAACCCATCCCCTAGGAACACTTAGGTTCCTATCATTTATGAAATTACACTTAATACCTCCAAGAAAGCACATAACAAGATCGCATATTATTTTCACTCAACAATTCCTTATAAATAAAAGCAAACAGAGGACAGATTATAACGTTCACATAAAACGGGTCACAACTCGACTTCCCGACATCCTATGGGTCTGGTTCTAGACTTTTCGGAAACCTCGGGATGTCTACTAAAACTTCTATGTTGATGGCTAAGCCCATATCAGTCCCGAAGGACTCCAAAAATACCCATCTTTCCAATTGGTCCAGTTCTGACAGGTTCTGGTAAAACGGTTATAACTCGGGCTATACAAAACGAACGTTCGATCCGTAAAATTTCTATGGTTCCTAACATCTAAGGGAACCTCCAGTTAAAAGGGCTCGATCAAAAGGTAACTACACTAGCCGTGGTGACACGGTCTTTAGACACTAACGAAACTGTCCCGATAACTGTTATTAATTAATTTGTTATTTCGGTTCTAACCTTTACCAAAAGGTCTTGGGGTTCTAATTTGGGCTTAAAACAATACTTAGGGTCTAAGATATAAAGTCCAACTTAACTTAGGTTCAACAATTAAACTTGTAGAAGTAAACTTATTAAAACAAGAACACTTTAATAAAACTTTAATTAAAACTTAAGTCGTACAATGAAGTAAAATTTCTTTGAACATAAAACACGTAAACAAGGCTTTAAAGATTTTAAAACATGAATTAGTTATAAGATTATAACATTACAACAAGAATTTCACGAAGTAAAACAAAGGTGGTTAAACATGCGGTTTCTTTAATCAAGATTCAAGAAAACTTAGGTTACATGTAAAAGAAACATAAAGAACTTAGAAACATTTAAACTACCAATCAAGAATCCCAACAACTAATTCTTTTTACTAGACTCCATCAAGATTCATGAATTACTAAACAAGAATTGTACTTTTATTAAGTCAACCTAATTTATTTAACAACTTAAACATGAATAACCTTTAAAAGAAAACAAAGAACTTATAAATTTCTTAACTACTAATCAAGAATTAACCTAGGTAATAAATTTCCAATTTCGTACATACAATAATAAAGTTATCTAACCCTAACAATTTAACGATTACAACCCTAAAAACAAAACACATAATAATAATTAACAAAATTATATGAAAATAAAACAACACAAGAACAATAAATTACACCTAACAAATTATTACAAATTTACACATAATTACAACAAGAATAAAATTACATGTAAATTTCCTAATTACAAAACTAACAATACAATTTAATAATTATAAAAACAGAATAAAATTTTGGAAATAAAAACAGAAAAGAAAAAGGAAAAAGAAAAGGAAAAGGAAAGAAAAACAATCAGTTAGTTAGGGTTAGGGTTTTAGGGTTTTACGTAGGTTAGGCAGGGGGGCGGTTTCGCGGCCGGGCGTGGCGGTGGTCGGAGGGTGCGCTGGGTCGCAGTGGCGCGTGCGCGCCGCTGGCTCGTCGGAGGGGGTGGTCGACGTCGGTTTTCCGAGCAACAAACCGATGGTGGTGGTCGAATGCTTTCCTTCGACTGGGGAGGGCTCCGGCGACGTTAGGGTGGCGGGGCAAGGATCGTCTGGTGGTCGCGACACCAAGGGTGATGGCGGCGAGACAACCGGTTAGCACAAGGGAGAGAAGAGAGAGAAAAAGAAAGAAGGAAAGAAGAAAAAGAATGGCGGTTACCGGCGATAACGGGGTTCCGCGGTGGTTGCCTGCGGTGGTCGGGAGGCGACGCTGGCGGTGGTGACGGTGGTGGTCGTCCGGTGGTGGCGGCTGGGCGAAGCAGAGGAAGGAAGAAAGAGAAAACGAAATAGAGGGAGAGAGAGAGGGGGAAAGGTCGCGGTGGTTTGCAGTGGTGGGCCGCGATCATGGTGATGGCGATGGCTTGGTGGTCACGGTGGTCTGGCCGAGAGAGGGAGAAAGAGAGGAGAGATTTTATATTAATACCCAATTTAGGCCCAAATCTAATCTAATCCTAATCCAACCCATTTAAAATAATTAAAATCTGATTTTTCTAAAAACCCAATAATTCTAATAATAGTAATAATAATATTAATACTAATAATCATATAATCACATAGCAAATAATATTCACGTAATTAATCACATAATAATATTAACCAGCGGAAATTACTATTCTACCCTTGTTAGCCCCTCAACGGTTCTACGAGCTCAAGCGTTAGCATAAATAAACACAAACGAATAATAATAAATAACGAAGTCAACCCTAATTTACTAACGACGTCACGGTCAACATCTTTGAATTTTTTGGGGTTTTACATCATTACCTTCTTAAAAGAAGTTTCGTCCTCGAAACTTAAAATTAACCCTAACGGTCCGGTAAGGTAACTAACGGTTTCATTCCTCCTAAAACTCGAGGTTTTACAACATTACCTTCTTAAAAGAAGTTTCGTCCCCGAAACTTGACGCGTCTTAGGCTTGGAATAAGTGAGGGTACTTCTTCCGATCGTTAGAGCTTCATCGATGTCCTGCCAACATAGGGGAGTTCTACATCTCCTTCCATACAAAGCTTCAAAGGATGACATCCCTATACTAGCATGATAACTGTTGTTGTAGGAGAACTCAATGAGAGTCAACTCGTCATCCCACGAGTCTTTGAAATCTAATGCGCATGCTCGCAGCATATCTTCGAGGGTTTGGATGGTCCTCTCACCGCCCATCCGTAGTGGGTGAAATGCGATCGAACTTGAGCTTTGTACCAAACGCCTCTTGTAACTTTTTCCAAAACTGATCGAATCGGGTGTCTGCATCGAGACTATAGAACTGGGTACTCCGTGTAACCTTACAATCTCCCTTACATAGGCTTGAGCTAGCTGATCTAGGGACCAGTTGTTGGCGATGGCTAGGAAATGAGCTGATTTGGTCAAACGATCTACAATCACCCATATTGCATTGTGTTTCCGCCTGGTCCTTGGTAGACCTATCACAAAATCCATTGATATCTTATCCCATTTCCACTCGTGGGACGCCTAATTGCGGAAGTCCGGCTGGTCGTTGATGCTCTGCCTTGACTCGCTGGCATGTAAGGCACTTTGCCACAAAGTCTGCCACTTCTTGTTTCATATTACTCCACCAGAACATCTGTTTCAGGTCCTTGTAAAGCTTATTTCCTCCTGGGTGTACAGAATATGGCGTATTGTGTCCCTCTTCTAAAATTCTCCTTTTCAGCTCTTCCATATTGGGTACACAGATGCGGTTATGAAACCGTAATGTACCGTCTTCGTGAATCACGAAACCAGGGGCTTTCCCCTGCAAAACTTCCTCCCGTATCTTGACAAGCTGCAAATCCAGCTCTTGGGTCCTCTTGATCTCTTCCATAAGGGTAGGTTGCAACTCCATGGCATTCAATACAGCTTTCTTCCCAGGTGTTACCACATTAATCTCCAATCTCCTAAACTCCTCGCACAACTCGTGCGGCATCATCATCAAGTGGTTTATAGCAGGATACGGTCTTCTACTCAGGGCATCAGCCACTACATTTGCCTTTCCGGGATGATATTGGAAATTCACATCGTAATCCTTCAGGAACTCTAACCATCTTGTCTGCCTGAGGTTGAGCTCCTTCTGTGTGAAAAGGTACTTCAAACTCTGATGGTCTGTGAATATCTCGCAGTGTACTCCATAAAGATAATGCCTCCAAATCTTAAGCGCAAAACCACCGCTAACCTGTGTCATGAGTGGGTAATTCTTCTCATGCGTCTTGATTGCTGGATGCATATGCAATCACCTTCCCTCTGCATGAGCACACAACCCAATCCACCATGCGATGCATCATCAGAGATAACAAAACCTTCGTTCCCTTGAGGTAAAGCAAGAATAGGGGCCGAGGTAAGCCTCTTCTTCAACTCCTGGAATGCTTGCTCACATTTTTCCGACCATGCGAACTTTATTGACTTCCGAGTCAAATTGGTCAACAGGGTGGCGATTTTTGAGAAATCTTGCACGAACTTCCTATAATACCCTGTCAAACCCAGAAAACTCCTAATCTCCGTGGCATTCTTCGGTGTCGGCCACTTGGTGATGGCCTCCACCTTTTGAGGGTCTACTGCCACTCCTTCCTTAGACACCACATGTCCTAAGAACGCCACTTGTTCCAACCAAAACTCACACTTCTTAAGCTTCGCATAAAGCTTGTTGCTCCGTAGAGTTGTCAATACTTCTCTCAGATGATTCGCATGCTCCTCCCGTGTTCCTGAATATACCAATATGTCGTCGATGAACACCACTACAAACTTATCCAGGAACGGCTCGAACACTCTATTCATTAAATCCATGAAGGCGGCTGGGGCATTTGTAAGCCCAAAAGGCATTACCACAAACTCATAATGGCCATACCGAGTTCGGAATGCGGTTTTAGAGATATCTTCTTCGCGAATTCTCAACTGGTGATAACCTGACCTCAGGTCTATCTTAGAAAACGTTGTTGCCTCGCAATCGTCAAAAGATCATCAATACGAGGTAGAGGATAATGATTCTTGACGGTAATCTTGTTCAACTCCCGGTAATCGAAGCACAACCTCATGCTACCATCTTTCTTCTTTACGAATAGCAGTGCTCCCGTGGTGACGCGTCGGGTCGTATATATCCCTTTTCTAGCAGCTCGTCCAGCTGAGTCTTCAACTCCTTAAGCTCTGCGGGCGCCATGCGATATGGGGCTTTTGAAATAGGTGCGGCCCCGGGCTCCAAATCGATGCAGAAATCTACCTCCCTGATTGGAGGCAGACCCGGGATCTCCTCCGGAAATACATCAGAATACTCCCGCACTACCGGGATATTCTCAATCGTAAGCTCCCCCACCTTGGTGTGGATTACGTTGCATAGAAATCCTTCACAACCTTGACCCAATAACCTCTAGGCCTTGAGGGCAGAGATGATCCGCACACTCTGAAGATGCCTATCACTCCAATGCACTACCTTCTTTCCGTTCGGTCCCATTAAGGTCACCTTTTGCTTATAACAATCTATCTGAGCTCTATATTTTGCTAACCAGTCCATCCCCAAAATAACATCGAACTCCATTAGGTCAAACATATAAAGGTCGGCCTCAAACTCCTGTCCTGCTATCACTATAGGACATCCACCATATAACTCTCCACAACTAATGGTATCCCCAGGTAGGGCTGCACATAGGCTTACTATTCTCCGAGGGTTTCATCTTAGCCTTCTACTATAGCTCGTCCAACAAAAGAATGACTAGCACCGTAATCAAACAAACAGAGAGATATTGTAGAGGTGAGAGAGAAGGTACCTGGCCACAACGTCCGCTTCATTCTCACCTCTTCTTTCCTCACTACGTATACTGCCCTCCCGCGTTGCGGTGGTTGTTGTTATGACGAGGCGGGTTTGCCGCCTCCTTGGTTGTTTCGATTTCCACCGAACCATCCCGCTTTGTTGTTGTGGCCTTTGATTCCCATTATAGCCTCCCGATTTTGATATGTTGTTCATGGCTCTCCACCCCGTTATTCCCGTTGTTTCCATTATTTCCCCCATTATTACCCCCTGAGTTCTGTAAAGGGCATTGCCTGATGTGATGCTGGAGACTCCCACATTTAAAGCATCCTCCCTTTGCGGCTCCTGATCTACAATTCCTAGCAAGATGGCCAGGTCGACCACAAATCCCACAAACAGGTACATAGGTTGGTCCACGTCCCGAAGGTTGGTTGTTTTGCCAGTTGTTGGGGTGGAACCTCTTTTCCTGATAAGGTTGAGGTGGGTTAAAACGGGGTGGCTCTTTCCTCTTTTGCCCCTGTATGCCTAACTGTCGTTCCATGTCATTCATCACCCTTTCTACAATGAGGGCAACGTTCAGCATGTTCTGATAAGACGTGAACTCCCGTGATGACATGCGATCCTGAATCTTGCAATTCAATCCATCCCAGAAACGGTCCATCCTTAGCTGCTCAGTGGCTACCAAAGCAGATGCAAATCGAGATAGTTCAGTGAACTTTGCAGAGTAGGCGAGCACGCTAGTTTCCCCTTGACGCAGATTCATGAATTCTTTTTCTTTTTCCTTCTGGAGAGAAATTGGGTAAAATCGATCCTTTAGCACAACCTTGAAGCGGTTCCAATAAACCCAGTCAGTCCTTATTTCCTTCACACTGGCCCACCACAAATCGGCCTCTTCCTTCAGGTGGTAAGCAGCAAAATCCACCCTTAACTCCTCAGGACAGCGTGTGGTGTCGAAAATCTTCTCAATTTCCCTAACCCAATCTTCAAAGACCTTGGGGTCAGCTACCCCGGTGTAAGTGGGCGGGTTGAAGCTATTGAACCTTTGGAGGAGAGCGGAGGGATCATTCTCCCTTTCTCCTCCTTGTCGATCCACTACCCTCTTTAGGAAATCCTCGTGCTTGTTAAGCATCTCAATCATCAGCATGCTGGCTAGGTCGTTCCCCGGTGCTGTTGTACTTGGCCCGGATATCAAATGAGGAAGGCGCTAACGAAATTCAGTCGTGGTTTGAGGCCGTTGTTCGGCTGCAGCTTGCGGGCGCTCCCGAGTACCGTGGTTAGGTTGAGTACCGTTCACGTCCGACATCCTGATTCAAAGGGTCGATTTAGACTACTTAAAGGGTTTTCCAATCCATAGTCTCAACATCATTCTAGAGGTAGCTACTTGGTCCGGTCTTCTCATAGGGTGCTAAACAATACGAAATTGTAATTCTATTTCACCAAGTAATTTCTTATGTCAACAGTTTATTTCATGAATTTTCATCACATATTGAAAGGTCACAAAACAATATTTCTATACACCAATGTAATCATATGTACAATATTCCCCATCGGGACAATTACCCAAAAGAAACAACATCCCAATATCCAGATTATATCATAGTTCAACAAAAATACAAACGTAACAGCTATACACTAACACTCAGCACATCGTAGCCATCCCACTCAGATGATTCTCCTGCATCGAGGGTTCTTCCTCGCTGAAACTGGAGTCCACTCAGGATCACTCGTCTCATCCCCCGAGCCCTCCTCGGGGTCTTCTCCTGTCCCCCGGTCCACCTCATCCTCCTCCTCGGGCGGGATCTCATGTTTGGGCTCGACGGCGGGTACAGCCATGACCCTAGAGGTTACCTCGGGCTCGGGATCCTGGGTACTGTCCTCGGTGGGGTCCTCCTCCGGATCTTCTTCAGGGTCATCCTCATGATCCTCAGCTGGTGCAGGAGCTGGGTTCACCTGGACCCTCTCTACTCGGCGCATCCCAATCCGGGTGATCCTAGAAAAGACCCCCGGGGTTCGATGCTCTGGCTCTACCCGGTACCTCCGACACCAACAGCACGGATGTGGGTACCCCTCCTCCGGAAGCAGGGGTGGCAGCAACGACGGCACAGTATGGCCCCACCAGGGATCGTCTCGTAAGGTGAGTAGAAAAGCGTTGGCCTGAGCTTCCTCATTGCCACGCAAGCAGGAGTTCGGGACATCCTTGGTGTATCGGTCGATCTCATCGTAGAAATTCAGCATGTGGGTCCCCAAGTACCCACCAGGAGGAATGGGTGTGTAGCGATGGAAACACGGCGTGGGGTGCTGGTGGCAGTGTGTGCGTTGTGCCATCCTACATAATCAAAACATATTAGCAACACAGAGAACATTATACTCATAACCACGCAACTTTAGAAAGCATGAATCCCTTTTTCCCATCCTACACTCATCGCTCCGAACTTAGCTTCCTAGGGTCCATCTAAACCTAAAGGACTCTGAGGAGCTACTAGGTCGCAACCCAGAGCTCTGATACCATTTTGTAACGCCCCGGAAATTCAATTATAAAAGTCAAAGTCAAACTAACGTTAACAGACAAAACTTAGCGGAAGACTTCAAATTCAGTTTGGGCGTCACTACCGTATCCCCGAAGGAACACAAGGCGAGAAAGGAAAACACAACTGTCTGCTAACGGTAACTACTAACAACTCAAAACATAACTTTAAGACATCATAACGAAAACAAAATAAAAAGATTCAAGGACTTCTAGACTCGTCGTCCTCACTTCTAATTCCGCCCTCAAAGATTTAGATCTTCACCTGAAAACAAAACATTTCAAAAATGAGGGGGAAATCTCAATAATGTCTACCCCTAACGTTTAAAACAGTTTAAGTTCATTTGAATTCATTTTGGGGAGAGGGATTAAGTCAAACCATTTCTCAAACCTTTAACCCTTAACTGTTTTCCTCAACCCATCCAATCCATATTTTAATTTGCGGGCGGGATATCAAATCCCATAAAGAACATCGCCTACCAAAGGCATCAAACAACTATCCTATATCAGGGATGAAACCCTGATCTCCTGGCACATAACCCATACAAGCATCGAATCCTGGTCTCAGGGTTATCACCCGCATAAACATTAGCCTCTCAAAGGCATCAAACAGTCGCCCACCAAAGGCTTCATAACATCTATCCTATATCAGGGATGAAACCCTGATCTCCTGGCACATAACCCATACAGGCATCGAATCCTGGTCTCAGGGTTATCACCCGCATAAACATTAGCCTGTCAAAGGCATCAAATCAACAACCCGCTTAATGTTTCCACTTTGAATTACTAATTCATTATTCAAACTCATCTCACAACTCTCAAGTCAAACCCAACCCGGATTATCAAATCAATAATAAAACCACTTATAAAAGACCATCTTAATTTCTCCACTCATAAAACAAGGTACAACAATTACAAACAGTTATCCAAAACAGATGGTCATAATTCAACAAAAGACCCCTTTCGGGATGCAATTCTCAAAAACAGATTAGAAAAACATTAAAACACATTTAAAGAGCATCCCGGTGGGGATTAGAGCATAGACAATTACCTGAATAACGTCACAGCACAGCAAAAAGAAGAACACACTTGAGCTCACTAACGTCACGCACTAACTCGGGCCTAGAATAAGAATAATTATCTAATCAAAACGCATTCTAACGAAGTTAGTATTAACTATTAACTACCTAACCCATCCCCTAGGAACACTTAGGTTCTTATCATTTATGAAATTACACTTAATACCTCCAAGAAAACACATAACAAGATCGCATATTATTTTCACTCAACAATTCCTTATAAATAAAAGCAAACAGAGGACAGATTATAACGTTCACATAAAACGGGTCACAACTCGACTTCCCGACATCCTATGGGTCTGGTTCTAGACTTTTCGGAAACCTCAGGATGTCTACTAAAACTTCTATGTTGATGGCTAAGCCCATATCAGTCCCGAAGGACTCTAAATACACCCATCTTTCCAATTGGTCCAGCTCTAACAGGTTCTGGTAAAACGGTTATAACTCGGGCTATACAAAACGAACGTTCGATCCGTAAAATTTCTATGGTTCCTAACATCTAAGGGAACCTCCAGTTAAAAGGGCTCGATCAAAAGGTAACTACACTAGCCGTGGTGTCTCGGTCTTAAGACACTAACGAAACTGTCCCGATAACTGTTATTAATTAATTTGTTATTTCGGTTCTAACCTTTACCAAAAGGTCTTGGGGTTCTAATTTGGGCTTAAAACGATACTTAGGGTCTAAGATATAAAGTCCAACTTAACTTAGGTTCAACAATTAAACTTGTAGAAGTAAACTTATTAAAACAAGAACACTTTAATAAAACTTTAATTAAAACTTAAGTCGTACAATGAAGTAAAATTTCTTTGAACATAAAACACGTAAACAAGGCTTTAAAGATTTTAAAACATGAATTAGTTATAAGATTATAACATTACAACAAGAATTTCACGAAGTAAAACAAAGGTGGTTAAACATGCGGTTTCTTTAATCAAGATTCAAGAAAACTTAGGTTACATGTAAAAGAAACATAAAGAACTTGGAAACATTTAAACTACCAATCAAGAATCCCAACAACTAATTCTTTTTACTAGATTCCATCAAGATTCATGAATTACTAACAAGAATTGTACTTTTATTAAGTCAACCTAATTTATTTAACAACTTAAACATGAATAACCTTTAAAAGAAAACAAAGAACTTATAAATTTCTTAACTACTAATCAAGAATTAACCTAGGTAATAAATTTCCAATTTCGTACATACAATAATAAAGTTATCTAACCCTAACAATTTAACGATTACAACCCTAAAAACAAAACACATAATAATAATTAACAAAATTATATGTAAATAAAACAACACAAGAACAATAAATTACACCTAACAACTTATTACAAATTTACACATAATTACAACAAGAATAAAATTACATGTAAATTTCCTAATTACAAAACTAACAATACAATTTAATAATTATAAAAACAGAATAAAATTTTGGAAATAAAAACAGAAAATAAAAAGGAAAAAGAAAGAAAAACAATCAGTTAGTTAGGGTTAGGGTTTTAGGGTTTTACGTAGGTTAGGCAGAGGGGGCGGTTTCTGGCGACGGCGTCGGCGGGCGGTGGTCGGAGGGGGTGCGTCGGGGTCGCAGGTGGCAGGCGTCGGCTGCTGGCTCGTCCGATGGTGGTGGTCGAATGCTTTCCTTCGACTGGGGAGGGCTCCGGCGACGTTAGGGTGGCGAGGCAAGGGTCGTCTGGTGGTCGGGCAGCGATGGCGACACCAAGGGTCGCGGTGGCCGGCGGTGATGGCCGCGAGACAACCGGTTAGCGCAAGGGAGAGAAGAGAAAGAAAAAGAAAGAAGGAAAGAAGAAAAAGAATGGCGGTTACCGGCGATAACGGGGTTCCGCGGTGGTTGCCTGCGGTGGTCGGGAGGCGACGCTGGCGGTGGTGACGGTGGTGGTCGTCCGGTGGTGGCGGCTGGGCGAAGCAGAGGAAGGAAGAAAGAGAAAACGAAACAGAGGGAGAGAGAGAGGGGGAAAGGTCGCGGTGGTTTGCAGTGGTGGCCGGAGACTGCGGTGGTGATGGCGGCTGCTGGTGGTTGCCGGTGGCTGCTGGCCGAGAGAGGGAGAGAGAGAGGAGAGATTGTAGGGTTAGGGTTTTGGGAGATATATTAGGGTTTAGGGTTTGAGAGGGGAAGAAAGTTTTTATATTAATACCCAATTTAGGCCCAAATCTAATCTAATCCTAATCCAACCCATTTAAAACAATTAAAATCTGATTTTTCTAAAAACCCAATAATTCTAATAATAGTAATAATAATATTAATACTAATAATCATATAATCACATAGCAAATAATATTCACGTAATTAATCACATAATAATATTAACCAGCGGAAATTACTATTCTACCCTTGTTAGCCCCTCAACGGTCCTACGAGCTCAAGCGTTAGCATAAATAAACACAAACGAATAATAATAAATAACGAATTCAACCCTAATTTACTAACGACGTCACGGTCAACATCTTTGGATTTTTCGGGGTTTTACAGTAGCACACCATGTGGATGGACCATTGGGCTTCTATCTAGCTTGAATCCTTCTTTCTGTGCCCTTTCTATCTCCATGTGATTGAACTGAATCTCCTTTGTTGGGCCGGGATTGGATGGAGTCTTTCCATGGAGGACCCTATCTGTAATCTGTGGCTTCTATTGGGCCTTCTTGGTTGGGCTTGGGGGACTTGGCGGTGGCTGATTTACATCAGAAACACGTTTCGAAAGAATGAGTATTGGATATATTTCTATTACCTAAAAGAAAAATGGGAGTTCAACTTTGTTTTGTTGCTTCTTATTGTTTGATGCTTAGGGTGTATGCTTGATTGTTGTTCCCACGTGTCACTTTTTGTGTTCGACAGAGGAACAAAATGATTTAAATCAATCATCATCTATCTATGTGAGTTATTTTATTTTATGAGTGATGATATGTGTCTTGGAGCAAGATACTACAGTGTCTCATTCCATACAAAATTAATACTTATTATTATTTTTAATAATTTTTTATTTTTAATCATAATTTTTTTTTTTTGACAAATATTATTAATTATCAATTATAAGAATCTTGGAATGTGTTGGATACGCCAACAATTAAAATTGATGCTCTAATGAATGAACCTCATCTGTTGGGCATATTTTAGACGAGTTTTTGTAAATTTTAAAAAAATATAGATAAAAGTGTGATTTTATATCATTTATATATATATTATTATAGTTGTAGAAGCTGAACATGTAATTCATTTTCAATTTAATTTAAATATATATATATATGTATTTTATACCATGACAAGATACTTAATATGTGTCTTGTCCAAGACATTTATCATTTTCGTTATTTTATTTATTGTACAAATTATTTGTTTGTTTTAATTAGATATATGTTACATAGGGTTGTGTGTGTAAAACACATGCATGGATTCAAAACATTTTTTTATCTCCGCAACACAAAATCAAACACCCAAAAATAGGGTTGATAAGCAAACATTTAATCGAGTCCAGTTGAATAAACTAGGACTATCAATTAGTTTAATCCACTTGAATATAAAGCTCATCTTTTCCACCTTACTTTTTTTCTTAATTAATATATTATGGTTAACTAAGTAAACTATTAAGACTATAATTCAGTAAATTAATGACCTTTTTTTGTGAGGGGAAATCAATATAACAACAAAATTTTTATACAAGATGATATACTGATCTAATGAAAGTACTTTGGTGTAATAGAATATATATATCGAGAAATTAAAGGTGAAAGATTTTAAAGTTTAAATGACCTCTAGATGGTAGATCTAAATGACAAATAAAATGGAAAATAACATAATACCTTATAAACAAATTGCAATATTATATTTTTACAATATTATTTTTTGTTACAAATCTAATGAAAGTACTTTGGGGTAATAGAATATATATATTGATAAAGTAAAGGTTAAAGATTTTAAAATTTAAATGATCTTTTAGAAAATTTAGAAGTTTGATTGTACGGTAGCTCACCACTAACAATATGTGTATTATCAACCACTTTTTCCAACCAATTTAAAATGGTTGGAAAAACCAATCATTTTAGCAACCATTTCATATTCCAACTATTTTTCAAAAATTTTAGTGGGAAAAAGGGTTGGAAATTCCAACCACTTTTACTAATATGGTTGGAAATTTTTCCTACCATCCATTTTCCTACTACTTGAAATTGGCTGAAAAAATGATTGGTATAAAATTTTCGCCGCGAATATAAAATAGAAGAAATTTAGTATACTACCAAAAAATGAGTATGGTATGATATTAGATGTGAAATTACTTTAAATAATGTATTATTCTTTTTTATGATTTATTTATGAATAATTTCAAACAATTTATTCACAGAAATCATCAATCAAATGACCCACTACAGAGCTTAAATCAAATGGTTCACTACAGAGCTTGCATCATATGATCCTATGCGTTGAACCAAAGAGCTTGCATCTTATGATCCTAGCGCGGGCTTGCCCACTAGTATTGAACAAAAGTGAGTCTGTGCAATCTATATATTATAATACAAATAATTGTGGATCCCACGAAATAAAGTCATGGGAGTGATTATAGGAGAATTGGCTAATCACAATATAAAAAATTATTTTTTTTCTATTTTCAATTTTTTTATTTTCAATATGGATTTTATTTTAAAATTAAAAAAAATCAGAAAATATCACTAATCCTTGACTGCTTTGGACTCTAAATTAATTATTTTGGTGCAAATAACAGTAATTATTTAGGTGTTGACGATAATAATAATAATAATAATAATAATAATAATATAATAATAATAATAATAATAATAATAATAATCTATATCTATATATTATAATAGTAATCATTGTGGGTCCCACGAAATAGAATCACGGGAATGATTGTAGGGGAATTGGCCAATCACAACGTAGAAAATTATATTATTTTTTCTATTTTCAATTTTTATTTATTTTTAATCCGAATTTTATTTTAAAGTTAAAAAAACAGAAAATATCACTAATCCTTGACTGCTTTGGACTCTGAATTAAATTATTTTGGTGTAAATAACAGTATTTATTTTAGTGTTACCTATAATAATAATAATAATAATAATAATATTAATAATAATAATAATATCAATAATAATAGTAATCTATATAATAATAATATATAATATTAATAGTAAAGTTTGTAGGTCTCGCTAAATGGAGAAAGGAGATTGATTATAGGGATTTCGACCAATCAGAAGATAGACAAATACTGAATTAAATTATTTTGGTCCAAATATCAATAATTATTTTGGAATAATAATAATAATAATAATAATAATAATAATATAATAATAATAATAATAATAATAATAATAATAATAATAGTAAAGTTTGTGGGTCCCACTAAATGGTGAAAGGAGATTAATAATTGTAGGTAGGGATGGCAATGGGCGGGAATCTCGAACCCGTGCCCGCCTGCTGTTAGGGTAAAATCTCCCCATTATTGACGGACGAGACGATTTTCCAAAATCCGCTCGGGGACGGGGTGGGGATGGGGACAAAATTTTCCCCATCCCCGTCCCCATTTTCCCCACTAGGGTGAATTCCCTGACCCCATCCCCGAATCCCAATCCCCGAAAATGGTAAAATTACCAAATAACCTTTATTCAAATTTAATATATATATATTAATAGGAAGGACAAAGTAGTAATTTTCCAATTTATTCTCACTTGTTGATGTATTATTGTTTGATTTTGATGTATTATTTACGTTGTATTTTGAACATGTTAAAAACCGGGTCCGATTAAAAACCGAATCCGATTAAAATTTAGTTAAATTTAGGATAGTTTTAAAAATCCCCGTTGGGGATGGGGAATCCGCGGGGATGGGGATTGGGCAAGAATCATTCCCCGACGCTAGGATGGGGACGGGGATGGGGATGAGTTTTGGGAGCGGGGATGGGGATGGGGGTATACTCCCTCATCCCCGATCCGTCCCGTTGCCATCCCTAATTGTAGGGGTTTCGACCAATCAAAAAGTAGATAAATGCTGAGTTAAATTATTTCGGTGCAACTATCAGTAATTATAATTAGTTTTAAATAATAATAATAATAATAATAATAAGAATAATAATAATAATAATAATAATAATAATAATAATAATCTATATAATATTAATAGTAAAGATTGTGGGTTCCGTTGAATGGAGAAAGGAGATTAATTGAAGGGATTTCGACAAAACAAAAAGTAGATAAAAGCTCAGTTAAATTATTTCGGTGCAACTATCAGTAATTATAGTTAGTTTTAAATAATAATAATAATAATAATAATAATAATAATAATAATAATCTATATAATATTAATAGTAAAGTTTGTGGGTTCCGCTAAATGGAGAAAGGAGATTAATTGTAGGGATTTCGACAAATCAAAAAGTAGATGAAAGCTCAGTTAAATTATTTCATTGCAACTATCAGTAATTATAGTTAGTTTTAAATAATAATAATAATAATAATAATAATAATAATAATAATAATAGTAATCTATATAATATTAATAGTAAAGTTTGTGGGTTCCGCTTAATGGAGAAAGGATATTAATTGTATGGATTACGACTAATCAAAAAGTAAATAAATGTTGAATTAAATTATTTTGTGCAACTATCAGTAATTATAATTATTTTTGAATAATATTTCTAAATTATATTTATAATTTCTATTAAATTTTGAATATTTAAAATAACTATTTTAATATACTCTGTGCATCGCACGGGTTGAGGATTAGTAACTGTGTAATAACTGACCCATAAAATCGTAAACTGTAAACTTTTAAAATTTATTATTATAATTATATTTATTGTCATTGGTTCTTACTCCACAAATTGCTCTCCTTACCGTATTTAGGGGACACTAACTTTCCTATTAGATATCCCTTCGTTCTTTTTTATCTGTCATTTACGATTTTCAGTGCCAATTTTTAATCAATAATTTCTAATATAAATGTTTTGCAAAAAAATATAATATTATGCTTTTTTAGTAGTATTTTTTGTTACGAATCTAATGACATCAATTTTGTATGATGAATCATTGTATAAATTAGAATATTAACGGTCAAAGTTTTGTCACAATTTTCAAGGACGACTAATAAAACCAAACAGAGGGAGTACTATCTCCGTCCCAAAATATTTGTCATTTTACCTAACTTTTGTCCTAAAATATTTGTCTTATTTACAATTCCAACAATTATAATTACTTTTCTACTCCCAATTAATTAATTCATTTTTAAATTTTTACAATTCTAACAACAATTATCTTCAATTAAAATACGGGTATTCTGGATAAATTACAAAATTTTCAAGTCAATTCCCAATATGCAATGGTCTTTTAAAGTTGGTTAAATGAACAAATATAATGGGATGGAGGTAGTATTATCTAGATATAGATTATTATTATTATTATTATTGGGTGATGATAAGTGTCTAGCCCCAAGACACTACTTAAGTGTCTTCCTTTTTGTAAAACTAATACGTATTATCGTTTTTAACCTCAATTTTTTTTGACAAATACTATTAATTATCAATTACAAGAAACTTGGAACGTATTGGCTACGTTAACAATTAAAATTGACACGCTAACGAATGAACCCCGTCCGTTGGTATATTTTAGACGTCTTTTTGTAAATTTTAAAAAGATATATATATAAATGTGATTTTATATCATTTATATATATTATTATAGTTATAGAAGCCAATCATGTGAATTTTTTTTTCAATTTAATTTACAAATATATAGGTTTTATACTATGGCAAGACACTTAATATGTGTCTTCTCCAAGACATTTATCATTTCCCTTATTATTATTAGGCTTCAACCCGTGCGATGCACGGAGTGAACTAAATTAGTTACTTTTCATATTATTATTATTATTATTATTATTATTATTATTGTTGTTGTTGTTGTTGTTGTTGTTATTATGGTACAAATATACTATTCTGGTTTGAACCGGCTGACCCAAAAGACTGGACTGAAAACTTGGACCGAAAACTTGGCTGAGATTTACCCTTCTTACCTTTGTACCTAAACTTTTTTTCTACTGGATCCATTCCCATATTTATGTGTGACTACAAATTGTGTCATATTGTTAGATATTCTACCATAATATCATGAATATCTTTTTAATTTAAATTTAAATTTTACAAATGAATGAATTATTAATATTTATCAACCAAAAAAAATATTATATCGTAATCTAATGATTTTACCCTTAAAAAATTTTGACATATAATCATCCTAGTCTAACTTTGCATAAATTAATGTATGTGACAATTAAATTTTATCCAATTTTGTATGTATTTTGGTGTGACTACCTATGTAAATCCAATCTAAAGTGAATGGGATGACCCTTAAAAAAAAGGGTTATTGGATTCTAATAATACGAACTGTGGGCCATATAAGACTTAATAATACGAACTTTCGATTTGATTCTTAATATCTGAACTTTGACTTCGTTGGTCCGTAGAGGCCAAGAGTTAGGGTTATGTTGACTCGCCGGAAATTCTAGCTGGCGGTTGTGGCATGTGCCTTTGATGTTTGGCATGTGGAGGAGATGAATTTAGTCAATTTTGACTTGCCCAATCACCAATATTTGTCCATGTCATCCTCCCTCTTTCTTTCTCTCTCCTCTCTCCTCTCTCTTTCTTTGTTGCAGTTCCAGTTCATCCAACTTCTTCTTCTTCCTCCTTCTTCTTCTTCCTTCTTCACCCTCATCCATCTTCCATGAAAATTAATTGATTAAACCCAGTTTGATTTCAAATTCGCAACTCAAAATAATGGCTCTTCCCTTCCTCTAACACCTTCCCTTCCTCTAAAAAACCCTGAATCTTACCTTCCTCTAAAAATGGATATGGCTACGGCAACTGCTCTCTGCATCTTCTCCTCCACCAACACCTTCCCTTCCTCTAAAAAATCCTGAATCTTACCTCAAAACCCATCCTTCCTAAACTTGCCCACTACAAGTTCCATGGAATTCCCCACTCAATCCCTCACCACATCCTCCCCCCCCTCCCCCCACTGAACTCCTCCTCCGCCGCCGCAATCACCACCACCACCTTCCACGACCTCTGCTACGTCGCCGACGACAACATCGAAACCGACCAAATGTACATATGGACAGAATGAGCGATTTTCAAAAACGGGACGATTGCCCAACCACTATCCTCCCCTTTTCCTCTCATTCTTTGGCTCTTCCCTTATCTTTAGTTGCATTTCCAGAAACAAGAACGAATCCAGAAACAAGAAACAAGAAAGTCTCGATTTTCCAACCCAGATTCCAAGCAAAACTCAGAAAAAAATTTCCTGGAATTTCTTGCAATTTCGTGATTTTTGTGCAGTTTTTTTATGTGGGTTTTCGTATTTTGTTGGTGTTGTGTTGGTTTGATTGATTGGTTAGTGGTAAAGAATCGATAATTGTTCGTGGGAATTTCAAATGAAAATAGTAGGTTAATGAATTGCTGGAATTTCTTGCAATTTTTCGTGCTTTTTCTGTAGTTGTAGATGTGGGTTTTGTGTAGAGCTGTCAAAATTTCGTCAGTGGTGGATGTTGGTGGAGAGTGAATGGGACTTGGGATGTGTTGTAGTGGATGTTGATAGAGAAAAAAATGCAGAAGCCATTGACAAAAGGAAAAAATGCAGAGTTCGAGTAGAAGAAGAAGAAGGAGGAGGAGGAGGAGGAAGAAGGAGAAAAATCTGGGACTGACGAAGAGGATGAGAGAGAAAGAGAGGAGAGAGAGAGAGAGAGAGAGAGAGAGGAGAGAGAAAGAGGCTGATGTGGAAAAAAAAGCTGACTGGGACATCCCTCCGCCGCCACGTCAGATCGCCGGCGAGTCAAGTAAATCTTAACTTGGTGGCGTGTTCAGATCAACCAGTAGAAATTGAAGTTCGTATTATTAAGAATCGAATCGAAGTTCGTATTATTAGAATCAAGTAATTGAAATACAAAACCTTCTATAAAAAAAAAACTCTAATTGAAAACTCACCAATTCAATTGAACATTGAAGAGCTGTTGAATTGAGAGAGAGAGAGTTAATGTGGATTCAGAATTTTTAGTGAAGAAAGAGAGAGAAGAGAGATGCATTATTTCAAAATATATATAGGTTTTATACTATGCAAGGCACTTAATATGTGTCTTTCCCAACACATTTATCATTTCCTTTATTATTATTATTATTATTATTATTATTATTATTATTTTTAAACCCGCATAATATGCAGTTTAGATTCTCTGGACTAGTACCTTTTGGTTTCTGATTTTTTAATTGATGAACCCAATAAGAAATATATATTGCATTCTTAAAGACTCTAGGGATCCACTCTTATTTTCTGAACTTATGATTTATGTTTTCATGTGGGTACTGTGGGGCCGGGGGCGCTTACAATTTCAGGTCAGTTATCTCTTTTCCTCTCTTAAATTTTTACGGAACAAGATAGTTATTAAATGTTTTATTTTAGTGTAAAGGTCAAATATTTACTATCACATTAGGAAAAATAACGTGATTGACTTTTATAATTATAATATCATATTTTAATTATATAAAATATTATTTTTATTAATATTTTTCCAAATTTATAAAAAGAAAGTGTGCAAAATATATTCAACGGATGCAATTCACTTGAAAAGTAATTATTTATAATTATTAACATAGACAATGCCTTTTAAATCTTTTTCAGTAATATCAATTAAAAAATAAAATAATATTACTAATAGTTGTTACTTCGAAAAATGATAAACATATTGCGCAAAACACATTTAAGTGTTGTGTCATTGTATAAAACTTATATATTTGTAAATTAAATTGAACAAAATTATATAATTGAATTTTCTAACTATAACAATACTGTCAATACATATAAATGGTATAAAATCACACCATTATCTATATTCATTAAAATTTAAAAAGAGGTGTCTAAATATAGTTAACAGATGAAATTCATTCGTTAGAATCTCAATTTTAGTTGTTCAATCCCCTTATAATTAATAATTAGTATTAACCATAAAAAAAATGAAAGTATAATAATAAATAATAATTTTATAAAAAAATATTTTACCCTAAAACATTTAAATAGTGTTTTACCCCAGTTACTCAATTAGCATACAATGTATCGTCGCTCTTGTTACTGTCATGGAAACAAGACACAAACAATTTCCCCCACAAATATATAGCACCACTCGATTATTTATTCGTTATGTGTCAAGTCGTGGATGTTCCATGTCACATGAAATCCAGCTAGGTCTTTCTCATCCATAAAGGCCAAAACTTATAGATAAGATGATAAGCCTGCGCAGCAACTTCATTTCCTTTCCATAAACCTGTGAAAATAATCCTCCGTTTTTTTTTTCTGTTCTATCTCACAACAAACTATGGCCTCCCCCACCTTGATCACCCCCAGCTCCATTTCCAAGCCCAAACCCCTGCCCCCGACACTGACCAAGTCCAAACACACGGTGGCTCCGACCACCAGCGGATCGACTTCCCAGAGCCGGCGGCACCTAACATTTACTGCCCTGACCGCAGCCATTCTGACTCCTGGTCTTCTGACTCCAGCCGCCGCCCAAGCCAGCTCAGACGAGGAATATGTGAAGGAGACGGAGGAGGTGATCAATAAGGTGAGGTCCACCATAACCTTGGACAAGAATGACCCAAATGTGGCTGATGCAGTGGCTGGGCTAAGGGAAACTTCTAATTCCTGGGTGGCTAAGTATAGGAGAGATAAAACACTTCTTGGCCGGCCGTCTTTTCGGGATATCTACTCCGCCCTCAATGCTGTCTCCGGTCATTATATTAGCTTTGGCCCAACTGCTCCAATCCCGGCCAAGAGAAAAGCAAGGATCCTCGAGGAGATGGATACCGCTGAAAAGGCTCTGCTTCGAGGGAGATAGATCATTTCAATCAGTTACCTTTTTCTCTCCATACCCCAACCTTAATTGCTTTCATACGACCTTAATAATGTTGTATTAATTCAGGATTCATTTTTAATGTGGAGTGAGCTACATGCGTTTTCTCTTTTACATCTGTCTCCGTATTTGTTACTCGTCTGCATTTTAGGATACCAACTTGTTCCTTATTTATTTTTATTTTTTCTTGGACGAGTGAAAAAATCCTACAAGGGGATGAATGAAGGTATTAAAAATCCGCACACTTTTATGACAAGGATGTTAGATTTACACCTTGTCCAGATTCAACAACACAATTTGAAAGGAAGAAGTTTGTTTAATTGAATTAATTGGATAAGTACATTACATGACTAATGTAAAATAGAAAATTCAGCGGCTCAAAGGATTGAGCACCTTGAAGCAGCTTACGGTGAGGAGATCACCAATTCCATATGAAGTTGATCAAGGGTACATTAAAAATCACCAACTAGGTTGGTGATGTTCTCTACTCACAAAAAAATAGGGGGTTTGTTCCTATGTTACAAGCTAGCACATTAATCTCACTAAAACACGCTGCTAGTTACACAATCTCACTAAAGTCTCTTTGGCTACAACTCAAAAACTGTTCACATAAATTTCCTACAACTCTTGATTGTTTCACTTGGAATCAAAGTAATCCTCTAGCTTTTGTTCACAAGTTGTTTTATAGCCTTGTTGTTGATTTCCTTCCTTGTTGGAAGTTAACGGCTATATGGCTTGATTAGTTATCCTCTTTTGCTTAATTGAGGTCTTCCGGATTATTTACTTCTTTGATGCTTTGATTTGTTTTGGGATTTGTTAGGTTTTCATATTTCTTCTTGAGATGTATTCTGCAAAAGAACTCTAGTCATAATTAATGTTTCTATCAAATATTCAGAACTTTTGATAGCATAAGGCTTGATATACTTCTCTTTCGTGGTGTTGCAATTTTGTCGTTTGTACAACTAAACACCTTGGAGGATTATGTTGTGAGATCGTTGCAGCAACTCTATGTGAGGATCATTGGATGGATCTTTGATGTGGACCTTACACATGCAGAGGAGGTTTCTACAATCTCCCCCTTTTTGTTTGAGAGACATACAAATTGCAATGCACATAACTAATAGGGGATAGGACCAATGCATGCATAGATAATTCGTGGAGTGCAGGGTAAAGTTAGTTACAGTCCAAATGATCTCCCCCTTTTTGTTTTTCAGACAGAATATGAAACACAAGTAACAAAATGTTAAGCAAATTTTAAAAAACATTGTTCAATAGAAAGGGGAAGGAAAACATGTGGAGGGGGGAGGGGAGTAGGGCACATCAGCGAGAGCCTCAATGTTGGGATCGAAGGGAGGAACAATCGTGGGAGAACTGGGGTGGAGGGGAGCTTCAACGTGTATTACAATGTTCGTGACGGTGTCGGTGATACCTTTGCAGACAAGAAGATTGGCTCACAGGTCGACATTCGCTTCCTTGGTCTGCTGGGTTTCTGCCTTCAGGGCCCGAACTTCTGCCTTAAGAAGGTCAATCTGCCGTTGGAGGTCATCAGATGCATTCTTCGAGGCCGCAACCGAAGAGGAGGCTTTGAAGATCTTGAGTTCATCCAAGAGCCATCTAACTGAACTTTATAGCTTAGGTTTCAAGCGTGGTTAGATTGATGATGGACAGAGAGATCTCCATTTTTGAATCCATTGATAGGGGGAGACTTTAAAGACTTTATGGAGAAGGTTGTAGTAGGCAAGAGGGCTTGAGTTGCTGGAGGCAGCTTCAGTGATTTGGTTGAGGACGACTTCACCCAAATCCGGGCCGGTGACAATCATTAAGGACATTGAGAAGGAATATGGCACATGGATCATTTATGGTTTCTTTGGAGGTACCACGAGGGAGAATGGTGGGGACCACTATGTAGTACAGACAACGAGCTTCAGATTGAAGGGTAGTGTATTGAGGGTATTTTGTGGTGGAGGGATGGCCATAGGATGTGAGGAGCTCTTGGCGTGGGACAAAGTTGGCAGGGAGAAGGGGGTTTTGCAGGGTATGGTTTGAGGTTTAGGATGCGCTTATTTTAGATGGGAGTGAGTTGAATGTCACTGCCAAGACATTGAGACTTGAAGGATGGTTTGGCTGGGTTGGTGGTTGTGTTTTCGAAATTGGCAAAAATGGATGGGAGTAGATGAATTCGCCGCACTCAATTAAGGCGTGACAACCCATATCAGTGAGAATGGAGAGAAAAGGATAGTTAACGTCTTTGAGAGCTTGCATATCAACTATTTTATAGTTGAGGAGTTGGCCTTTTTGGAAGGATTCCAAGTGTTAGCGATGAAGCTCTTGGGTGAAGGCAATAGGTAGGGCTAGGCGAGGACTGAGACTAAGGACGTCAGAGGACGAATTGGTGGAGAGGGCGGTTTTGGATGGGGGAATGTTCTTAATAGAGCATAAGCACTTGGCTACACTGGAGGGAGTAGCGGGTCAACAATTTGAAACCATCTCTATAGTACGAAGAAAACTTAGCTCTTTTGTACACTACATGTTACTATTACCGTCTCAAAAACTTATAAACGAATTAAAAAATTTTCAAAGAGTAATCAAGTAGTCCCATAAAATACCTAAGTGGATGATAGATTTAAACGTAATATTTAATACCAAAAGCAGAACAAGAATAAACAAATGAATCTTGAAATAGAAAAACACATAGTTATTCACAATAACACTCAACTAAGTGTTAAATAAAGAGAAAGGTACAAAGTTTTTTTGAAGACAAACTAATTGAGATAAAAAAAAAAGTAAGTTTAAACACTAATATGCGAAAAATAACTTTAGAAAAAACATTACACTCTAGGTGTATGAATAATGTTTTGAAAATGAAACATATTCTTTTCCAAATGCCCAAAGGCTACAACTTGTTAGAGGACTCAAGACAATCTTGAGCATAATGACCTTTCTTCCTACAATTAAAGCACTTCACATGCGCCATATTTTTCTCTCCTTTACTCTTAGCACCAAACTTTTACTTAAACGTATCACCTTTAGCAACAGATGCCTTAAGTGTGAGAGTAGAAACCTTCAAGCGTTCATTTTCTAATTCAAGGTGCTTACCGATCTCGCTTAGGGTTTGAATATGATCACTGCGAATCATCAGTGAGACAAATGATTTCCACTTTTGAGAACCAGCCAAAAGTGCACGGAGTACACTGGTAACTCTCAGGAACCTCTATCCCACCAACCTCTAGATCTTGAACCATAACACTCAAGATTCTAAGATGTTCGGCGATACCACGGCTTTAGTCAATCGAGTAAGACATCCACTCAAGATGCAATGCTCGAAGTCTCGTCTCCGAAGTCTGCTCAAACTTGGCCTTTAAGCTATCCCACAACTCCTTAGCAGTGAAACAATGCTCGAACTCGCTAATTAGGTCGTCATGCATGTAACACAACATAGTATAACATGTTCTACGATCTTTCCTGCGCCATTCTTGGTACGCTACTAAGCTTTCTTGACTCCGCATAGAAGTAATATCAAGGTCATCGTCTTCCTTAGTTGTAGGGATAGACATTTTCGCAGACATATGGTCTAACACATCTCGTTCATTCAACACTCATAGTCATATCCGTCCTCCTCCCACCTTTTAGTCGAGTGACAAGGATAAAGACTCCCTTCGACGACGTCGACTTCGGGAAATGGTTGAGAGGCCCCCTCGTGATGAGTTCCATAACGTTAAGATCGACATTCCGGAGTTCAATGGCTCCAATGATCCCGATGAATATCTTGAATGGGTGCAAATCATGGAAAGGATTTTTGAGACCAAGGAGTATAGCGATGAAAAAGCCTTCAAGATCGCGAGTTTGATACTCACTAAAGTCTCATCTCTTTGGTTTGAGAACATCAAAGCGCAAAGGGCTAGGGAGGGTCGTGCAAAAATCACTTCATGGGCAAGGCTCAAACAGTTGATGAACCGCCAATTCTTGCCCAACACCTACAAACAAGACGTCTTACAGAAACTCTATGCCCTTACTTAAAGCAAACGGACTGTGAGCGACTATATTCAGGAGTTCGAGCAACTCCTCATCAAAAGTGTTCTTCAAGAACCTGAAGAGCAGACTATGATGCGATTCTTGAATGGGTTGGACTCCTCCATTGCCAAGCAGATTGAAATCCAGCCCTATCATTCTATGGATGCATTGTGTAGTTTGGCTCTCAAGATCGAGAGGCGGAGGAAGGAAAAGGCTTCCACCAAGCCCGCGTCTGGAACCTTGTTCCAACCGTCTAACCGACCCCCTCCTTATTCGGGTACCCCGAAGTCTGTTGAGACTCCTAAGTTCTCATCAACACCTAGAACTAACAAGGGAAATGGAGTTGTTATGCCTTCTCCAATGGACCTTCCTCGCCGAATGAAAGGCAAGAAGTGTTTCAAATGTCAATGGTATGGTCATTTTCAGGCGGATTATCCGATCGTCGTACTTTGATCCTTCATGTAACACCCCCATAATATTTTCTTAATTTAAAATGTGATTATAAGTATTAGTCATCGTCGGGAAAGTTTCTATGCGATTACCTATGAAAACCCGGGCCCATGAAATAATATAAAAGACCGGTACTATATGACAAGGGTCAAATAAGGATACCATTTTAGTAATATTTATTTCATACAACATGACAATTATGCCAAGATATACAAGTCTTTGTGGTTCAAAAATTTATGAAGCACATAAATTTTGAAAATGAAATTTTTGGGAATCTTATCTACCAAAGAAAGTTGTATGTTTTTAATTACCAAAATTCTTTGTAGTAATCCCCTAATGTGAAGCCAACTATGTGAAAAATACCCAAGAAAATTCAGCTCATTACCCATTAAAATAATTAAAGGAAATGAGTTATTGTTGGTAGAGTTGTAGGGAAACATCTAGGAGTCTATAATACCAATTAAAATCAAAAGTTAAAATAAATAAATAAAAAAAAAACCTCTCTTCCCTCAAGTATGCAGCCATGGTTTTTGTAGCATGAAAAATCTAACTAAATCCTTACAACATCATTACACTAGGCTCTAGCATAAATTCCACATGATCCTAATTATATTATGTTGAGTTTAACACTCAAGAATCCATCCAAATCCTCTCTTTCTCTCTCTACTCAGCCAACCCCCTCTTGCCCTTGTTCATCCCAAATCAGCCCAAGGACCTCAATATTCACAAACATTCTCTTCACACTTAAAAGGATATACATAAAGAATTGTAGAGAGGAGTAAAAACGGAGTTTTGTTATTAAGTATCCAAGGAATCTCTTCCATCCACTCTAGTCACCCTCAAAGGTGACTTTTCATTCAAAATTTTCAGCCTTCATGTTAGATAAAGTAAACAAGAAGAAGAGTTGCTCTAAATACCGGGAAATGGCTAAAAACCACTTAAAACGGTACCCTTTTTCCTTAAATCCGAATTTTATGTTTTTACTCTTGTTTTAGGTGTTAAAATAGTCTTAAAAACTTGAAAAAAAATTTTATAAACCGTCATAAGATTCAGCCAACATGGATGTTCATAAGATGAGTTTTTCTTGCTTAAACAACCAAGTTTCCGGTTTTTTCAGACTCAAAATAACACCGAGATAAAATCATATTTTGGAAAAACTTTCAACATGAAAGTTGTACGTTTAGATTTCTAGAAACCAACTGAAAAAATTGTTTTGCAAAAAAATATAAGGGCAGTGAGTTATAGAGCAAAAACAGACCCTTTCCAAATTCGCGTCTATTCTGACATAGGTTCGGTTTTTGTAAAATTTTTATTAATAGGCAACTATTAAAAATAAAATATAAGTATGGGGTTAAACTAGACTCATAAATGGAACTTTTCCAAGTGGAATGAGCTTCAAAGCTTTTGTATGGATGGAGAACGAAAATAAACAAAACCGGGTAAAAAATTGATTTTTCTGCCCCGAAATGATTTTTTGCCTCAAATATGGAAATGGAAGGTTTAGAGCGGAGTCATTCATGTTTTAGCTAGAAAACCACTGGTCCACTAATAAAAGAGTTATAAGACCAAAGAGTTAATTATTTGTTAAAAGTAGCTTTATTTGAATTTAAAAGTAAGTTGTCTTTTAATTACACCTTTCCTAGAACCCATGGAAGAGCTAGAATCATTTCTTTAAAAATTTCAGCAGCTTAAAACAAGATAAAAGTGGCTTAAATGAAAAGATAATGAAAGCTTTTTATCTAGGGTTATGGTTCTAATTATAGTTAAATACTCTAATTTTTAGGATACCCAAAAACACCAAGGAGGTCAAGGTATGGAGATCTAGATTTTCAGCCTCAAATGGATGTGTGCTAAGTGCCTAAGAGAGGACCATACGGGCTGAAAATCATTATATGTATATAGTGTTTATTTGGTTGATTACTTGCACTTGATGAGATTTATGTTTTATGTATTCATGATGTATGTGAAGTATGATATTACAAGTTGATGATACTAACTTTTGCTACCAAGACCATGATAAAGTATTTTATGAAATCAAGTAATATTATTCCATCTTTTATGTGATAATCTTGATGTTACCATGGCTATATAGCAAAGAGATATAAGATTCTAAGTTTATGATACTACTTATAATGGTACTTTATGATACTTGTGCCTTAAGGTTATGATGCTATTTATGATGCTACTTTATGCTATTTATAATTTAGGTTTATGGTGCTACATTATGATGCCACCACAAGATGTTAAGCTAGTAATTATGACAAGTTCTATGGAGATGCTCATGGTACTAACTAACGATTAAAGTTATAATACATGTTCTATGTGTTCTTTGCATCATTTAGCATTTCATGCATTCATGGCATGTAGTAAGATGATCTTGAATCATCTTTAGTAAGTCCCCTTGGGTATATGGTTCTTTAAGTACTACCAGGCAAGGGTGATGGTGTATAAGGCACACTCATTTCATGGTCCTTCTAGGGTTCTTTTATTGTCCTTTTATGAGCTCTCTATGGATCTTTTATGATCCTTTTATGATCTTTCTATGGTTCTTTTACGATCCTTCTATGGTTCCTCTATGATCTTTCTATGGTTCTTATATGGTCCTTCTATGGTCCTTCTATGGTTCTTTTATGGAACTTCTATGGTTCTTTTATGACTCTCCAAGTCCCATGGGCAGTATGACAAAGTATGATAAGTTGTAACACTAAGTCCCGTAGGCATCATGGTTTATGGTATGAGGATCCTCACTATGAAATCCTATAGGGGCATCATGGACATCCAAGTGGTTGGCCAAGCCGCTTTATGAGCATTAGGCATCCAGGCCATGGAGCATATGCACACAAGGATTATGATATCGTATAAATGCATGTTTATATAAGTATATTAATCATAATGTTTGTTTATGTATGGTTAAGTTTATGTATATGAATATTTATGTATGGTTATGTTTATGTGTATGTATGTTTAGACACGTTTAGGTATGTATATGTATGTTCATGTATGTGTAAGTATATATATGGTCAAGTATGTTATAATCTCCATACTTAGCTTTGGCGCCTAATTCATGTTTATGTCCCCCTCTTAGGACCAATCAATCTAAGAAGGCATGATGTTTGGAGATCTTCAAAGGAAAAGGAGGCATGGAGGCCAAGGGATGATGATGGAAACCAAGGGCTTACTTCAGGAAGACATGAATAAAGACTTAAATTAATTAAGTACATGTAATTTCTATTTCTACTTTGGCATGACTTTAGTTTACTTCTCATTACTATAGAACCTACATGTAAAGTGACTTATGAGAAAATACCACTTTCCTTCCCTTACTACAAATCAGCTTAATAATGAACTAGGGAAGAAAGCTCAAGCTATGGGTGCATCTCCTTGGGAGTTATGTAGTGAGGACTACCCACCTTACTCCCTAAGTAAGATAAGCCCCATTTGGCCTAAGCTTAATCTATAACATGACCTTATTAAGAAATCTTTAAGTTGAACATGATCATTACCAAAGCACTTGATGACATATGGACTTTATGGACTTATATGGATGTTATGGACATGCATGGCCTTTATGGACAATATGGACTCAAATGGACCATATGTACTCATGTTACTAAACACACTAAATTGGTAACGAAGACAACATGGCACATACTTTAATTAAAAAAAAATACGGACGTTACACTTCAAGAGGTCCAAGAGATCGATGATTGATGGAGACCATCAAGGAGAACAATCAGCAGCAGCAGCTTCATCAACAAAGGAGTCTTCCAAGGGATCTTCACCAGCAATTACAGCAGCAGCAACACAAGGAGGAGGAGAACCTGTTGTTTCACACAACTCAGCAGCTAGACCAGCCCTTCCAGTAGAAACAGCAGGCTTTCAAAGCCTAACACATACAACAAGCCACTTAGCAGACTTCTCAGCAGTCCAAAGTTCCAGCAGGAGGTTCTTAGCATCACCAGCAGCCACCACACCACCAACAGCATCCATCCAGGCTTGTTACACCATTGTAAAGCAAGCCTTGGCATTTGCAGCCACTCAGCCCATCAACATTGGTCATCCAGACCAATTCCAGTTCCCAGCAGCAACAGTCCAAGCAGCTGACTTTCTCAATGTTGTATCTCTTGATTGAGGAAGTTTCAGCCAATGTTTCCTAGGAGTTTTTGTTCCTTTCCATGTCCTTTTCAAGTCCAAGCCAAGTCCCAGCATGATCAAGCATGGCACGAGTAAGATTCAGAAATCAGAACAACCAACCCCAGCAGGGTTGTTTATCAGTTTTTCCAGAACCCCAGTTCTGGGGCTATGTGTTTTGATTTTTGTTCACAGGGGTTGTTTTGGTCTTTCCAGCATGATATTAACCTGTTGAGATTACTTCAGGTTAGCATTGGCGCGGGAATTACCTCAGTAACTTAGTTTTTACCCCTTAGGAGAGGAAAGCTTCCTATTGGCCCTTTTTGCCACCCTTTTGGCATTTGGTCCAATCAGAGCTTAGCTCAGCAATTTCCTTTTATTTTCTTACATTTTGTACTCGAGATAATTAGGATGTAATCATATGTATCAGTTTCAGGCTTTGTAGCTTAGGATAATCCAGGGAGATTAGGCAGAATGCTTATGCTTAAGCAACTGCTAATTAAACTGATGAGCTTTCTTTATATTATGAAGTTTTCTATCAATGAAGGCATCGCAGTGTTTGTTCAATAGTATTCTCGAGTGTCTTAGTACCTCTGAAAGTTTCTGAGTGTCCTATAACTCTCAACCTTGGTTCAATCAGTTCCTGTCACTGGAAATTGGCAAATCCAGCAAGTGTAAACTGAGCTTGATCATCCATGCTTTGGTGTGTCAGTAGAGGCATGTATGTGAGAGTCCCTTGCCCTTGATTGCAGTTGTGGTGTATCTGTATCAACTGTAAGCAAGTCTATCCCTTTTATTCTGTTGTTGGGTTGTCTTCTATTCCAGCTTGTTGCTTTCTATCAGTTATTGCAAAGTTCAAGCATCCAGTTGTGTGTTTGTGTGACTGTATGGTGTGTTCTAGCTCAACACTCTGATCTTAGTGAACTAGCATACATCATCTTGGTATCAGAGCATTGTGTTCTATCTTTGAGTGTGTTTGCTTGTTTTAGTAAAATGACCGGAACTAGTAAAACACCACAGGAAGTCTTAGAACAAACATTAAATGAAAAGGAAGAAGTAGAATAGAAAATGAAATTTTTGAGTGAGCAGTTAAATTACTATATGAGATTGCATAGGCATCAGTTGAATAAGGAGACTGATGATGAGATGGAGGAAGGAGAAGGTGAGAATCCTTTTAGTAGGACAGGAAGAGGAGGTCGAGGTCCTAGACCTACACCCAGGAGAAGGAGAAGGATAATAAGATCACCTAGAGTCAGTGAGCCTGAGGAAAACAGTGAGAGTGAAAGAGAAGTAAGGAGGGAAGATAGGAGTGTTGAGAAACTTGATTTCAAGATTGATATACCTAAGTATGCAGGAGAACTAGACCCTGATGTTTTCCTAGATTGGTTACAGACAGTAGAAAGAGTTTCTGATTTGAAGGAGGTCTCAGAAGAAAACAAGGTGAAGTTAGTAGCCTTAAAGTTAAAAAAAATATGCTTCTACTTGGTGGACTAATCTGCAGAGAAGAAGAATGGAGATTGGAGAGGCTAGAGTGAGTACCTGGCTTGAGATGAGGCAGAAGTTGAAGGAGAAGTTCCTTCCAGAAAATTACATGAAGGAAAACTACAACAAGTTGCAGCATTTTGTGCAGGGGAACAAGTCAGTAGAAGAGTACACAAAGGAGTTTGAGCACTTGCTTTGGAAGTGTAATATGCAAGAGAATGAAGTGCAAACCTATATCAGGTATCTTGCAGGCTTGAATGAAGGCATCAAGAACATTGTAGAGCTGCAGGTCTATGATTCCCTTGATGAGCTAAGTTGTCTGGCTCACAAAGTGGAACAACAGAAGAAGTCTAGAGCAAAGGACTATAGCAGTAGCAGATATCCAGCCAAACCTTATGCACCAGCCAAGCCAAACCCTTACAAACCTTATAATGCCCCACAAAAGACCTATCCACCCCCACTTCCACCACAAACCAGAAATCTAGCCCCAAGACCCCCACAAAATCAGCCACAAAATTCCCCACAAAGAACCCCAGCCCCTATCAGCAGGCCTTATACAGAGAGAAGATGTTTCAGGTGTCTAGGACTAGGGCACATTCCCTCAGAATGTCCAAACAAGAGAATGGTTACTCTTGCTGAGTACCAAGCAGCTTTGTTTATTGATCCTGAAAGTGTGCAGGAAGAAGAACAGGAGTATGCAGAGCATGAACATGACCCTATCTATGATGATGAGGTTATAGAAGAAGGTCCAGATGAGGGAGAAATGCTTGTGATCAGAAGAGTTCTGATGCATAATGAGACCAAGGGATGATCACATTACACACAATCTAAGGATCTTTAAAAACGAAGATAGGAATGTCCCTTCACAAAGTTCAAAAGAACTAAAATGGAAAAGAAATGGATGAAAAAGATGAAAGATAAACGAAAAGAAGAATGGATTCGTTTACCAAAGTGATGATGAACGCTTAATGTTTAATGAATGACGGATGAATGGCGAATGAATGGTTGAACGAATGATGAACGTCACTTTGATGAATGGACGAATGCTCCTTGAACAATCCAATGTTGTTTAATTCTTGAAAGAACATTCAAATTTGATGAATGTAGATGAACGTTTGAATGGATGGATGAATGTTTGATAATGGCTTTGAAGATTCTTGGAGGATATAGCCAAACCACCTTCAAGAGACCTTCAATTCCTTCCTATCACCACCAAGGACGCCAACCTTGGATAGACGAAGGGGATAGTTCTCGTCCTCCCTCAAGAGAAACGAAGGGACTAGCACAAAGCTAGAGAGGAACAACACATCATGTGAAATGAAAGAATACTACAACCATCTAGCTTACATCATCCTAATCAAATGATTACATCATAAAGAAACAAATGAACTAAGCTAGATTACAAATGATGATAACTTGCTCAATACTTAACCAAATCTAAAGATTCTTGAACCCTTGGAAAGCTCTTGGAATGTAGATTAATCCACTCTAGGACACCTTCTATGATAGCTTTATGGTTCTTGAGTTAAGGAGCAAATTACTTGAGTACCCTTGTAGATTTCTTCCAAATAGAGAGATATGTGAGAGATGTGAGCTCTTCTTCCATGTAGGTGAGTATTTGATGTTTCTTCAGTTGACCTTGATGTATATGGCCATCAAATATACATCATACTCCCCTGGTTGAAAAAAAGTTTGTCCTCAAACTTGGAGCATCACTCTCTTACTCGCCTTCTTCACAAAAATCACAAACTTTCTTCTTAAAGGCTTTGAAATCGTCATATATCCCTTTGATGAACTTCTTCATCTTTCTCCCAAGTAATCCATGGCCATTACAAGACTTGGATCCTCAAACTTTCTCCACGAATGTAGATTCCCAATGTAGCTTCTCAATTCCCAAGTCAAGTTTCACCACTTGGCCTTTATCATTTAGCATGAATCGATCCACTTTGATCACTTTAGCTTCTTGGCTCCTTCGAATCCTTGGCTTTTCAACTATAAGATTCAAGTTGATTTCTCTTGGGTGCACATGGAAGATACGCTTCATAGGAGAATTCAAAATTGGGTGCTTGCTTGGATTCGTTTTGTTTTCCTCCAAATTTGTAAGAGCAAGACTCTTATGCCTTTCATGCTCATGATCCACCTTCATAATCGACACAATATGTCTTTCTTCCTCCTTAGGCCGAGAAGATGGTGTTAGAGGTGTTAAAGTGATCTTCTTTTGATTGAGAGTGAAAGTATAAGTGTTGGATCTCCCATCATGCATGAGACTCCTATCAAATAACCATGGTCTTCCCAACAAAATATGACAAGTATCCATAGGAAAAATATCACACCATAAGGAATCTTTATAATTCTTCCTAATTGAAAGACTTACCAAGACCCTTTGATCCACACGTATGTCTTCGCCTTGACTTAGCCATCATACGGTATAAGGCGTGGGATGAGGGATATCTTCCAATTGCAACTTGTTGACCATTGTTGTAGAAGCCGCATTGCTGCAACTTCCTCCATCTATGATTGATGAGCACACTTTTTCATTGATTGTACAACGAAAGCGAAAGATAGCCTTCCTTTGTACTTGGACATTCGGCACATGAGATACATCCGAGTCCCTTCTTACAACAAGTAACTCTCCTTCATCCGGCTCTTCTACACATTCTTCTTCCACACTTTCTTCCTCATTCACGTCAATAGTGCCAACTACTTCTTCATTCTTTCTTTCATTATATTCCGGTTCTACATACAAAGCACTTTGATATTCCACCAAAGATACTATTCTTTTGTTTGGGCACTCCGAGGCATAATGACCTAACCCTTGGCAACGAAAACACCTTCATGGGGCTAGAGTTTTGGCTTCTTGGACGTGGGGTTTAGGGATGGATGGGGGCTGATTTTGTGGAGTTCTTTTTGTGGAAAATTGGGGGTTTTGTAGTGGCGTGTGAGGGAGTGTAGAGTAGGATGATTCTTGTGGAGTTTGGTATTTGTTTAGGACTTCTTTTCCCTTATTTCTCCTTTGCCTTTCAACTTTAAGGGACAAAGAACTCAACTCATCCAAGGTTTTGTATGGTTGCAATTCAACAACGTGTCTAATCCCATCATTGAGACCAAAAAGATAACGTACCAAAGTTTGTGGCTCGTCCTCTTTAAGATCACACCTCCAAAGCAAATGCTCAAATTCCTTGGTGTACTCCTCTACGCTTTTCCCTACTTGGACCAAATTTTGTAGCTTGTAGTAGTTGTCACGTAGGTAGCTAGGTGGTAAGAACTTCTCTTGAAGCTTCTTTTTCATTTTATCCCATGAACGCACCTTGTCCTTTCCTTTAGCTTCCCGCTTCTTTTGCAAGTTTTTCCACCAAATACTTGCATGTTTTCGTAGCTTTAAGGCAACATACTTGACCTTCTGTTATCATCCACGTCTTTGAGATCAAAGACTCTCTCCACGGTTTGCATCCAATCCAAGAAAACCTCCGGATCAAGATTTCCAACAAATTCGGGGATCTCTACTTTGAAGTCGAATCTCTCCTCCTTTGGGGAACGTCTTCTTGGAACATCCTCATCACTATCATTGGTCTCACTTTCACCATGGGTCACTCTATGTTGTAGATGCATGTATTTCTTTAGTTGATCGTTGAGATAAACGATTCTTTGCTTCATCGCTTCAACATCTTCTTGAGACGTTGTGGGAGACTTCGTAGGAGAACTTGAACCAGCCATTAGAACCAATCTTGCAACAAAAAGATCACAAGAAACTCATGGTTGTGGGTTAGCACATAAGGGACGAGAGGTAGGATGTGTTTGGGTTGATTGTGTTTGGGTTTGTGGGGTTCTTTGTGGAGCTAATGATTCTTTATGAGTTCTTGACGAGATCTTGGAAGAACTTATGGGTGGCGTGAAGTGTAGGGATGGTGGAGGATGAATTTGTGATGGAAAGATGGGTAAAAGATGGTTCAAGAACTAAGAGAATCAATCTCCTTGGCTCTGATACCAATTTTGATGCATAATGAGACCAAGGGATGATCACATTACACACAATCTAAGGATCTTTAAAAAAAAAGATAGGAATGTCCCTTCTCAAAGTTCAAAAGAACCAAAAATGGAATAGAAATGGATGAAAAAGATGAAAGATAAACGAAAAGAAGAATGGATTCGTTTACCAAAGTGATGATGAACGCTTAATGTTTGATGAATGAAGGATGAATGGCGAATGAATGGTTAAATGAATGATGAACGTCACTTTGATGAATGGACGAATGCTCCTTGAACAATCCAATGTTGTTTGATTTTTGAAAGAACATTCAAAGTTGGATGAATGTAGATGAACGTTTGAATGGATGGATGAATGTTTGATAATGGCTTTGAAGATTCTTGGAGGATATAGCCACACCACCTTCAAGAGACCTTCCATTCCTTCCTATCACCACCAAGGACGCCAACCTTGGATAGAAGAAGGGGATAGTTCTCGTCCTCCCTCAAGAGAAACGAAGGGACTAGCACAAGGCTAGAGAGGAACAACACATCATGTGTTTGATTGTATTTGAATTCAATAAGGTGTGTTTACAAGGCACCCTAAGGGGTCTATTTATACTAGTAGAGGCCCCCTTAGGCGTGTGAAATGAAATAATACTACAACCATCTAGCTTACATCATCCTAATCAAATGATTACATCATAAAGAAACAAATGAACTAAGCTAGATTACAAATGATGATAACTTGCTCAATACTTAACCAAATCTAAAGATTCTTGAACCCTTGGAAAGCACTTGGAATGTAGATTAATCCACTCTAGGACACGTTCCATGATAGCTTTATGGTTCTTGAGTTAAGGAGCAAATTACTTGAGTACCCTTGTAGATTTCTTCCAAATAGAGAGATATGTGAGAGATGTGAGCTCTTCTTCCATGTAGGTGAGTATTTGATGTTTCTCTAGTTGACCTTGATGTATATGGCCATCAAATATACATCATACTCCCCTGGTTGAAAAAAAGTTTGTCCTCAAACTTGGAGCATCACTCTCTTACTCGCCTTCTTCACAAAAATCACAAACTTTCTTCTTAAAGGCTTTGAAATCGTCATATATCCCTTTGATGAACTTCTTCATCTTTCTCCCAAGTAATCCATGGCCATTACAAGACTTGGATCCTCGAACTTTCTCCATGGATGTAGATTCCCAATGTAGCTTCTCAATTCCCAAGTCAAGTTTCACCACTTGGCCTTTATCATTTAGCATGAATCAATCCACTTTGATCACTTTAGCTTCTTGGCTCCTTCGAATCCTTGGCTTTTCAACTATAAGATTCAAGTTGATTTCTCTTGGGTGCACATGGAAGATATGCTTCATAGGAGAATTTAAAATTGGGTGCTTGCTTGGATCCGTTGTGTTTTCCTCCAAATTTGTAAGAGTAAGACTCTTATGCCTTTCATGCTCAAGATCCACCTTCATAATCGACACAATATGGCTTTCTTCCTCTTTAGGCCGAGAAGATGGTGTTAGAGGTGTCAAAGTGATCTTCTTTTGATTGAGAGTGAAAGTATAAGTGTCGGATCTCCCATCCCATCATGCATGACACTCCTATCAAATAACCATGGTCTTCCCAACAAAATATGACAAGTATCCATAGGAACAATATCACACCATAAGGAATCTTTATAATTCTTCCCAATTGAAAGACTTACCAAGACCCTTTGATCCACACGTATGTCTTCGCCTTGACTTAGCCATCATACGGTATAAGGCGTGGGATGAGGGATATCTTCCAATTGCAACTTGTTGACCATTGTTGTAGAAGCCGCATTGCTGCAACTTCCTCCATCTATGATTAATGAGAACACTTTTCCATTGATTGTACAACGAAAGCGAAAGATTGCCTCCCTTTGTATTTGGACATTGGCACATGAGGTACATCCGAGTCCCTTCTTACAACAAGTAACTCTCCTTCATCCGGCTCTTCCACACATTCTTGTTCCACACTTTCTTCCTCATTCACGTCAATAGTGCCAACTTCTTCTTCATTCTTTCTTTCATTATACTCCGGTTCTACATACAACGCACTTTGATATTCCACCAAAGATACTATTCTTTTGTTTGGGCACTCCGAGTCCCAGCCTTGTTAGTGCCTAAGAAAGATGGAAGCCAAAGAATGTGTATTGATTGTAGGGCTATTAACAAGATCACAATCAAGTATAGGTACCTTATACCTAGACTTGAAGACATGTTGGATGAGTTACATGGGTCGATCTTTCTAAGATTGATTTGAGGAGTGGATACTACCAGATAAGGATCTATGAGGGAGATGAGTGGAAAACAGCATTTAAGACCAAGGGAGGGTTGTTTGAATGGTTGGTCATGCCTTTTGGTCTGACTAATGCCCCATCTACATTCATGAGACTCATGAATCAGGTCCTTAAGCCACTCATAGGCAAGAATGTTGTGGTATACTATGATGATATTCTTGTCTATAGCAGGTCTGAGCAAGAGCATGTCAAGCAGTTACAGGAGGTTTTAACCATTTTAAGGAGGGAGGAGTTATTTGGGAATCTCAAGAAGTGTCACTTCTTTACATCCCAAGTGAACTTCTTGGGGTACATTGTAACAACAGCAGGTATTCAGGTTGATAATGAGAAGATTCAAGCAATCAGGGAGTGGCCTGTGCCCACTTCTATTCATCAAGTCAGGAGCTTTCATGGCCTGGCTTCATTTTACAGGAGATTTGTCAAGAATTTCAGCACCATTTTGGCACCAATGATTGAAGTGGTGAAATGGAAGTCCTTTATTTGGACAGCAGCAACCCATAAAGCCTATGAAGATGTCAAGGAGAGGCTCACTTCAGCACCAGCTCTAGGACTACCAAGCTTCAGCAAAGTTTTTGAAGTAGAATGTGATGCTTCAGGAGTTGGCATTGGAGCAGTATTGACTCAGGAGGGCAAGCCAGTTGGCTATTTCAGTGAAAAGCTAAGTGATGACAAGAAGAAATACATCACCTATGACAAAGAGTTCTATGCCATCATCAGAGCTCTTCAACACTGGAGGCACTACCTTATTGGAGCAGAATTCATACTTCACATTGATCATGAGGTCTTGAAGTTCATTCAAGGGCAGCACAAGCTCAATACCAGGCATGCTGCTTGGGTAGAGTATATGCAGCAGTTTCACTTCATGATCCACCATAAATCAGGAGTGCTAAACAAAGGAGTAGATGCATTGAGTAGAAGGTACATGTTGCTTCACATGCTTGATTCTAGAATTATTGGTTCTGAGCATTTGAAAGCTTTGTATCAGAAGGATGGAGATTTCAAGCAGGTGTACCAGAAGTGTCAGCAGCAATCCCAGGGTCTGTACCACATAGACCAGGGATATTTGTTCAAAGGAAGCAGGTTGTGTGTCCCTAAGAGCAGTTTCAGGGAATTGTTGATCACAGAAGTCCATGGAGGAAGCTTAGCAGGACATTTTGGAGTTGAGAAGACATTGTTGATGTTGAGAGAGCATTACAGTTGGCCAAAGATGAGGAAGGATGTGGAGCATCTATTGAAGAGGTGCAATGTGTGTCAATTGGCAAAGTCACACAGCCTACCCCAAGGCTTGTACACACCATTGCCAGTTCCCAGCAGCCCTTGGGAAGATGTAAGCCTTGATTTCATTGTAGGTTTGCCAAGAACTCAGAGAGGGAAGGATTCAATCATGGTGGTGGTTGATAGATTCTCAAAGATGGCACATTTCATATCCTGCCAAACCACCTTTGATGCCACCAAAGCTGCTGAATTATTCTTCTAAGAAATTGTTAGATTGCATGGAGTGCCAAGAACAATGGTATCTGACAGGGATACCAAGTTTTTGAGCCATTTTTGGGTCACTCTATGGAAGAAACTGGGCACCCAACTCAAGTACATCACCACTTGCCACCCACAAACTGATGGCCAGACAAAGGTTACTAATAGAACACTTGGAGTTCTATTGAGAGCACTGATCATAAAAAATAAAGCAGGATGAGATACACTATTGCCCCATGCTGAGTTTGCTTACAACAAAGCACCATCCAAGGCCACAGGCTACTCTCCATTCCAAGTAGTCTATGGTAAAAATCCAATTTCCCCTTTGGATTTAGTTCCACTAACTACTTCCGTCAAATTTAGTTTTGAAGCAGGTAAAAGAGCAGATCAAATCAAGGAGCTTCATCAGCAAGTGAAGGAGAAAATTTCCAAATATACTGAACAGGTGTCTACTTCAGCAAACAAGCACACGAAGAAGGTGACCTTCCAGCCAGGAGACTTAGTTTGGATCCACCTCAGGAAGGACAGGATTCTAAGCAAAAGAAAAGGCAAGCTGTTGCCAAGAGCAGATGGCCTCTTTGAAGTGCTTGAAAGAATTGGAGATAATTCCTACAGACTGGATCTATCTGAAGAATATGGAGGCTCAGCAACATTCAATGTAGCAGACCTTCGACCATACTATCCAGCAGATGAAGACCTTCCAAGTTTGAGGACAAACTTTCCTCAACCTGGGGAGGATGATGGAGACCATCAAGGAGAACAATCAGCAACAGCAGCTTCATCAACAAAGGAGGCTTCCAAGGGATCTTCACCAGCAGGCTTTCAAAGCCCAGCACATACAGCAAGCCACTTAGCAGACTTCTCAGCAGTCCAAAGTTCCAGCAGGAGGTTCTTAGCATCACCAGCAGCCAACACACCACCAACAGCATCCATCCAGGCTTGTTACACCATTGTAAAGCAAGCCCTGGCATTTCAAACCACTCACCATCAAAGATTGGTCATCCGGACCAATTCCAGTTCCAAAAGAATAAATCCAGCGGTGACTTTCTCAATGTTGTATCTCTTGATTGTGGAAGTTTCATACAATGTTTCCTAGGAGTTTTTTGTTCCTTGCCATGTCCTTTTCAAGTCCAAGCCAAGTCCCAGCATGATCAAGCATGGCACGAGTAAGATTCAGAAGGCAGAACAACCAACCCCAGCAGGGTTGTTTATCGATTTTCAGAACCTGCGCTGGGCTATGTGTTTTGCTTTTTGTTCACAGGGGTTGTTTTGGTCTTTCCAGCATGATATAAACCTTTTGAGATTACTTCCAGCTTAGCATTGGCGCAGGAATTACCTCAGTAACTTAATTTTTACCCCTTAGGAGAGGAAAGCTTCCTATTGGCCCTTTTTGCCACCCTTTTGGCATTTGGTCCAATCAGAGCTTAGCTCAGCAATTTCCTTTTATTTTCTTACAGTTTGTACTTGAGATCATTAGGATGTAACCATATGTATTAGTTTCAGGCTTTGTAGCTTAGGATAATCCAGGGAGATTAGGCAGAATGCTTATGCTTAAGCAACTGCTAATCAAACTGATTAGCTTTCTTTATATTCTAAAGTTTTCAATTAATGAAGGCATCTCTGTGTTTATTCAATAGTATTCTCGAGTGTCTTAGTACCTCTCAAAGTTTCTGAGTGTCCTATAACTCTCAACCTTGGTTAAACTGAGCTTGATCATCCATGCTTTGGTGTATCTGTCGAGGCATGTATGTGAGAGTCCCTTGCCCTTGATTGTAGTTGTGGTGTATCTGTATCAACTGTAAGCAAGTCTATCCCTTTTATTCTGTTGTTGGGTTGTCTTCTATTCTAGCTTGTTGCTTTCTATCAGTGATTGCAAAGTTCAAGCATCCAGCTGTGTGTTTGTGTGATTGTATGGTGTGTTCTAGCTCAACACTCTGATCTTAGTGATTTAGCATACATCATCTTGGTATCAGAGCATTGTGTTCTATCTTGGAGTGTGTTTGCTTGTTTTAGTAAAATGGCCGGAACTAGTAAAACACCACAGGAAGTCTTAGAATAAACATTGAAAGAAAAGGAAGAAGTAGAACAGAAAATGAAATTTTTGAGTGAGCAGTTAAATTACTATATGAGATTGCATAGGCATCAGTTAAATAAGGAGACTGATGATGAGATGGAGGAAGGAGAAGGTGAGAATCCTTTTAGTAGGACAGGAAGAGGAGGTCGAGGTCCTATACCTACACCCAGGAGAAGGAGAAGGATAATAAGATCACCTAAAGTCAGTGAGCCTGAGGAAAACAGTGAGAGTGAAAGAGAAGTAAGGAGGGAAGATAGGAGGGTTGAGAGACTTGATTTCAAGATTGATATACCTGAGTATGCAGGAGAACTAGACCCTGATGTTTTCCTAGATTGGTTACAGACAGTAGAAAGAGTTTTTGATTTGAAGGAGGTCTCAGAAGAAAACAAGGTGAAGTTAGTAGCCTTAAAGTTAAAAAAATATGCTTCTACTTGGTAGACTAATCTGCAGAGAAGGAGAATGGAGATTGGAGAGGCTAGAGTGAGTACCTGGCTTGAGATGAGGCAGAAGTTGAAGGAGAAGTTCCTTCCAGACAATTACATGAAGGAGAACTACAATAAGCTGCAACATTTTGTGCAGGGGAACAAGTTAGTAAAAGAGTACACAAAAGAGTTTGAGCACTTGCTTTGGAAGTGTAATATGCAAGAGAATAAAGTGCAAACCTATATCAGGTATCTTGCAGGCTTGAATGAAGGCATCAAGAACATTGTAGAGCTGCAGGTCTATGATTCCCTTGATGAGCTAAGTTCTGTGGCTCACAAAGTGGAACAACAGAAGAAGTCTAGAGCAAAGGACTACAGCAGCAGCAGATATCCAGCCAAACCTTAGGCACCAGCCAAGCCAAACCCTTCCAAACCTTATAATGCCCCACAAAAGACCTATTCACCCCCACTTCCACCTCAAACAAGAAATCCAGCCCCAAGACCCCCACAAAATCAGCCACAAAATTCCCCACAAAGAACCCCAGCCCCTATCAGCAGGCCTTATACAGAGAGAAGATGTTTCAGGTGTCAAGGACTAGGGCACATTGCCTCAGAATGTCCAAACAAGAGAATGGTTACTCTTGCTGAGTTCCAAGCAGCTTTGTTTATTGATCCTGAAAGTGTGCAGGAAGAAGAACAGGAGTATGCAAAGCATGAACATGACCCTATCTATGATGATGAGGTTATAGAAGAAGGTCCAGATGAGGGAGAAATGCTTGTGATCAGAAGAGTTCTAAGCAGCTTAGTAGTAGAGGAAGCAGAAGAGCAGAGGGAGAATATTTTTCATACAAGATGCACTATTGGAGGGAAAGTATGCTCAGTGATTGTGGACAGTGGAAGTTGTACCAATGCAGCATCCAGCACTATGGTGAAAAAGCTAAGTCTGGCAACCAAACCCTACCCAGCTCCATATACCATCCAGTGGCTCAGTTCAGGCAAAGGTATCAATGTTTCTGCTAGATGCCTTGTTGCTTTTTCAATTGGTCAATCCTACAAAGATGAGGTCTGGTGTGATGTCTTACCTATGGATGCATGTCATTTGCTTTTGGGTCGACCTTGATTGTATGATAGATCAGTAAATCACTGTGGAAGAGCTAACACCTATACCCTCACCCTAAACCACAGAAAGATTGTCCTAACCCCCATGAAACCCTCACAGTTAACCAAAAAAGCCAAAACCTTGTGTCTTGAACCTAGTCTTGATGTGTTGCTTTTATCTGATCATCATGAGTTTATCAAACAGAAGGACTTGATCCTTTTAGACCTTGAAGACCCCTCAACACCACAAAATGACCACCCTTTATTCCTACCCTTACTTCAGCAGTTTCATCATGTATTTCCTGATGAAATGCCACCAGGTTTGCCACCTAAAAGGGATATCCAGTACAAAATCGATTTAGTGCCTGGATCAGTGTTACCTAATAAGCCAGCTTATAGCATGACACCAGTTGATACCAATGAGATACAGAGGCAGGTGGATGAGTTATTGGAGAAGGGAATGGTTATGGAGAGTTTAAGTCCATGTGCAGTCCCAACCTTGTTAGTGCCTAAGAAAGATGGAAGCCAAAGAATGTTATTGATTGTAGGGCTATTAAAAAGATCACAATCAAGTATAGGTACCCTATACCTAGACTTGAGGACATGTTGGATGAGTTACATGGGTCAGCAGTCTTTTCTAAGATTGATTTAATGAGTGGATACTACCAAATAAGGATCTGTGAGGGAGATGAGTGGAAAAAAGCATTTAAGACCAAGGGAGGGTTGTTTGAATGGTTGGTCATGCCTTTTAGTCTGACTAATGCCCCATCTACATTCATGAGACTCATGAATTAGGTCCTCAAGCCACTCATAGGCAAGAGTGTTGTGGTATACTTTGATGATATTCTTGTCTATAGCAGGTCTGAGCAAGAGCATGTCAAGCATTTGGAGGAGGTTTTAACCATTTTAAGGAGGGAGGAGTTATTTGGGAATCTCAAGAAGTGTCACTTCTTTACATCCCAAGTGAACTTCTTGGGGTACATTGTTACAGCAACAGGTATTCAGCTTGATAATAAGAAGATTCAAGCAATCAGGGAGTGGCCTGTGCCCACTTCTATTCATCAAGTCAGGAGCTTCCATGGCCTGACTTCATTTTACAGGAGATTTTTCAAGAATTTCAGCGCCATTTTGGCACCAATGACTGAAGTGGTGAAAGGGAAGTCCTTTATTTGGACAGTAGCAGCTCGGAAAGCCTTTGAAGAAGTCAAGGAGAGGCTCACTTCAGCACCAGTTCTAGCACTACCCAGCTTCAGCAAAGTTTTTGAAGTAGAATATGATGCTTCAGGAGTTGGCATTGGAGCAGTATTGACTCAGGAGGGCAAGCCAGTTGCCTATTTCAGTGAAAAGCTAAACCAACAGCCACTTAGTAGACTTCTCAGCAGTCCAAAGTTCCAGCAGGAGGTTCTTAGCATCACCAGCAGCCACCACACCACCAACAGCATCCATCCAGGCTTGTTACACCATTGTAAAGCAATCCTTGGCATTTGCAGCCATTCAGCCTATCAGCATTGGTCATCCAGACCAATTCTAGTTCCCAGCAGCAACAGTCCAAGCAGCTGACTTTCTCAATGTTGTATCTCTTGATTGAGGATGTTTCAGCCAATGTTTCCTAGGAGTTTTTTGTTCCTTGCCATGTCCTTTTCAAGTCCAAGCCAAGTCTTAGCATGATCAAGCATGGCACGAGTAAGATTCAGAAGGCAGAACAACCAACCCCAGCAAGGTTGTTTATCAGTTTTTCCAGAACCCCAGTTCTGGAGATATGTGTTTTGATTTTTGTTCACACGGGTTGTTTTGGTCTTTCCAGCATGATATTAACATGTTGAGATTACTTCCAGGTTAGCATTGGCGCGAGAATTACCTCAGTAACTTAGTTTTTACCCCTTAGGAGAGGAAAGCTTCCTATTGGCCCTTTTTGCCACCCTTTTGGCATTTGGTCCAATCAGAGCTTAGCTCAGCAATTTCCTTTTATTTTCTTACAGTTTGTGCTCGAGATCATTAGGATGTAATCATATGTATTAGTTTCAGGCTTTGTAGCTTAGGATAATCCAGGGAGATTAGGCAGAATGCTTATGTTTAAGCAACTGCTAATCAAACTGATTAGCTTCCTTTATATTCTGAAGTTTTCTATCAATCAAGGCATCTCAGTGTTTATTCAATAGTATTCTCGCGTGTCTTAGTACCTCTGAAAGTTTGTGAGTGTCCTATAACTCTTAACCTTGGTTCATTCAGTTCCTGTCACTGGAAATTGGCAAATCCAGCAAGTGTAAATTGAGCTTGATCATCCATGCTTTGGTGTTTCTGTAGAGGCATGTATGTGAGAGTCCCTTGCCCTTGATTGCAGTTGTGGTGTATCTGTATCAACTGTAAGCAAGTCTATCCCTTTTATTGTTGTTGGGTTGTCTTCTATTCCAGCTTGTTGCTTTCTATCAGTTATTGCAAAGTTCAAGTATCCAGCTGTGTGTTTGTATGACTGTATGGTGTGTTCTAGCTCAACACTCTGATCTTAGTGAGTCAGCATACATCAATGATGAGCTTCAAAAGGCTCAAGATGCACTACTAAAAACCCATTTTTGACAACGACGTTTGTCATTGCCAAAAACCAGAAGACGTTGCCATAAATGTTCTGCGCAACAGAAAAAGTCGTTGGGGGTCGTGGCGTTGCAAAAGGTACCCGCAACGACTTATGTTGTTGCTAAAAACATTTTTTTGCAAGGACAATTGTCGTTGCCATTAAGATGTCATTGCCAATGACCTTTCTAAAGCATCCTGTATTTATATGCATTGGCAACAATTAATGTCGTTGCAATAAAAGTGACATTATCAGCAACCACATTATTGTTGCCGAAGACATTTATTACGCTAATGATTTTGTTGTTACAATATTCGTATGTGAACTATTTCGCAACCACACTACTGTTGCCAATAATCAAGATACTGATTAAGCATGTTTATTAATGACTTATATGCATTTATATATTATATATGAACTTGAAATCACATGCATACATCTATTAGAATACATATTTAGCAAAAAGCTCTTAGCATACTATGCGCAAAAATGGACAAAATATTAGGTAGAACTCTATAGTTCAAATATGACAAACCAAAAGAAAAACACCTTGTATAATCAGTTTATGAACACTAGTGTAGTGATCAACTATATTCTTCCTCGTATGCTAAAACTTGATTTGTGTTTGAAGTATCTTCTTGATAGTTGCTGCAACAATGAGTCTTCTGGCCTTTGAATTTCATTACATTCATGGACTCCCACACTTTATAAGTGATGTTGTGTTCTGCTATCTGTATGATGCTTCAAAGTTCATATAATTTTTGGGGGCCATATGAAAAATTACTCTTCAGTTGCTTTGCAATCCTGGGAGCATCTTTAAAGTGATTATACACAAATGTCTACAAGATAAAAATTAGTCAGCAAATCCTATGTTTAGAAATTAACTAGGAAAACACTAAATCAACTAGGAAATACCAAATCATATTGCTATAAAATAGCAATAAGGTTACAACCTACCCTTAAATCGGTTAAGCAATTATCTAATGAAGCCAACATTTAGAAAAAGGAATATGCCAGTTGATGAAAAATAAAGTATATAAATTTTACTTTTGAGCATCATGCATATGTAACCAAAGAAACTACTCTTCTGTAAGTTGCCAATGAAGTGATCCATCTCTGCCACCTTGTCCCAAACTAAAACTAAGAAACCTCATATGAGTACAGGTCAAAAAAATCTTGGGTTCATTTATAAGTGCAGCAAACATCATTACAAGTCCTTCAACAAGGCATATATAACATTCAAGTAGCATGACCGCAAGAAGCATTCGATAATCTTTGTTTGTATCCACAACTGTGTCTAACTAAGTTCTTCAATTGCCATGTAAACTAAACTAACCAAATTGAACAACAACCCAAGACCTAAAAATCGAACAACAGCCCAAGAGCCAGAATATTTGAAATCACCCCATCATAATTAGTAAAAAAGACAGAATTTCACCTATGATCTAAATCAAATTACTGCAAATTACACTTATATAAGTGGGTCTTTATAGAGGAAGAGGAGGTTAGTGTTTATATATATATATATATATATATATATATATATATATATAATGACAAATTTGTTGCAGGTGTCAATTCACTTATACCATGCTAACTTCCGATTTGATTAATAATATTTATCTCGACCTGAGTTTATATTTAAACTTGTTTTTCTAGGAGTATACATGAGGAATTCAATAACTATCATGTCTTCCAATGAAGAAGAGAAAGAAACAAGTTACATGGTCATTATATATATATATATATATATATATATATATATATATATATATATTGAAAAATTTGTTGCAGGTGTCAATTCACTTATACCATGCTAACTTCCGATTTGATTAATAATATTTATCTCGACCTGGGTTTATATTTAAACTTGTTTTTGTAAGAGTATACATGAGGAATTCAATAACCATCATGTCTTTCAATGAAGAAGAGAAAGAAACAAGTTACATGGTCATAATAGGGCGGTAACTATATATTGCCCCATATATCTATATACCTAGGTTCCATAACAGGACATACTACTATTTGAATATAATCAACCATACGTACTCTAATTGTTTACTACCAGCGTTGAAAATTAAACATTGAAACAAACTAATTATTGCTAATCGTTACCACTATTCTTACATATAACCCTATTAAACAATTCCTTAGGGAAATTAAAAACTATAGGACAACTATTAAAGGTCTTTCCAATTTTTCCTCGCGTAAAACATTCCCAATTACTAGCTATAATTGTTTATTTCCACTAAATAGCATGAACTCAGCTGATACTTCCAACCATTACCAAAAATTAAACTTAAGACCCCTAAATCAAACAAAAACAAATTACCGTCCAACCATTATGTACACTACATTCATATTCTTGATCTTAATAAAGAAATTTCACGGAAATGACTTCCTACGATTAAAAAGAACAAGTAATCCCATTTCTATTCTTTTTGTCAGCAATCCATACTATCAAAGTCTATCGTGTTCAAATATCAGAATAATTTCAATGAGATTTTATTAATGCAAAAGGTGAGATAGTAGAAGAGAGATGCCAGAATACCCATCAAGCAAGGGAACAATAGCGCCTAACAATTTTTGGCCTAGGAAGAAGGCTTCACCCATAACTAAGCAATCAACATCAAACCCTAAAATTTAGTCGTTATCGATTCAGAGTCGAAATTAACAATGAGGTAGAAAAGAGAGCAAGATAGAGAAGAAAGAAAATTACCTTAGGATGTGTACTTCCTGAGAACTCGAACTCGAATTAATGTAAGAAATGGCTACACAAATCAATAAGACATGGAAAATCGAATTTATGAACTGAACATATTAGGGTTTTAGAGCGTACTCACACTAAGAAGCACTATATAGTCGGCGAGAAATATCGAGGAGCAAAAGTGGATCCTGTTGTAGGTCATCCCCCATTGATAAAGAAACAAACAAATTAGCGTTTGGAATGATTGAATTTAATTTGAGGAGAACCTTGAGATGGAGATGGAGGTGGAGGGGGCGGGGGAGGGAAAGAAGAAGAATCTGAAGGTGAACGCACGATATTTGTTGCATAACTTGCCTCAATCTTCTTTTCATATGGAAATAACTTTAGTAATAAATAATAAATAACTAAATTTGTAAAATTTAGTGTGAAATTTTATTGTTTTAGGGGGGTTTTATTCTTTACATATTTTATAGCTATTTATATTATAGTATAGCTTAAAACATCTTTAATCCCTGTATAAAATTTAAGATAAACAATTTTTCAAATTTGTAGGTGTTATTTTTTGCAACAATATGTCGTTGCTAAAAATTAACTTCAAATACCGCAACGACATAGGTCGTTGCGTCAAACAATTTTTATATATTGTAACGACACTGGTTGTTGCGATAAATACCCAATGGCTTTTGCAGCGACAACTTTTTCTAACTATCCAAATCCAATATAATAAGGCTTATAAATAGACAATTTACCAAAATAATTTTATGAAGTATACTTGATAAAATATACTTAGTCAAATTAGTTTGAAAAAATGCTCATTCTTAACTTTAGCAATAACAGATCATTGATGTAAATAGATGTCAACTATTGCAACAAGAAATGTTGTTGCAAAGAATGTTATGTATTAAATCTACATTCATAACTTTCGCAACCACAAGTCGTTGCTATAAACAGATATCAATTATAGCAACAAAAAATATCGTTGCGAAAAACGATATGTATTATTTGTAATGGTTGTGGTCGTTGCCATTGTTGTAGGTCATCTTTCGCAACGAGTACTTCCGTTGTGTAAAATTCTCGCTTAAGCTTCCCTGAAAACCAAAGCTGAAATTAAGATTATGGAAATAACCTATGGTAACGATAGTTAGATGTCGTCGGCATAAACCTTTATCGTAACGATTGAGAAGAGGTCGTTGCCAAAAATTATTGCAAAAAAGGGGATTTTTTAGTAGTGATGAACCCAAAGTGGAAGTTGAGGAGGAGGTTGTGAGTGAAGAGGAGAATGCCACTCCCACGCCAACCATGCATGGTGGAGCACTTGTTTTACGTAGGGTTTTGCATGCTCATGAAACCCCTCTTGACAATGCCCAACGGGAGACGATCTTTCAATCGTGGTGTTTTGTGGGAGGTAAAGTATGTAATGTCATCATTGACGGGGGGAGTTGTACCAATGTCGCATCTACTTATATGATCGAAAAGCTTGGATTGCCTTTATTACCTCATCCTCGGCCATATTCACTTAAGTGGCTCAATGACCAAGATGGCATCAAGCTAGCTAAACAAGTCCTAGTGAATTTATCTTTTGGTTCTAACTATGATGATTCTATTATTTGTGATGTCGTTCCTATGAGTGCTTGTCATATCTTATTGAGGCGTCCTTGTCAATTTGACAAGAGTACCGTGTATAATGGGCTGAAAAACACCTATACTTTCACCCATAGGGGCAAGAGGGTTAAGCTATTACCACTAGCTCCACATGAAATTATTCCTCTAAAAGCAGGGATGGGAGGTGAGGAGCCTAAACACATGAGTGAAACACGGGTTGAGCCTACGCAAGGGGAATCCCGTTTTTGCCTTACTCCTCTTAGAGGCAAACAAAAGTGAGGAAGTGAAACCCATGCACCCTCTTGTAGCTCCCCTCATTGCCAAGTTCGGCGACGTTTTCCCCGAAGATCTACCACCAGGTCTTCCACCCTCGAGAGGCATCGAGCACTAAATCGATCTTGTTCCTGGAGCTCCTCTCCCCAACAAAGCGGCCTATCATTACAATCCCCAAGAAACCAAAGAACTTCAAGGGCAAGTGGATGAGCTCATTTCTAGGGGATATGTACGGGAGAGTATGAGTCCTTGTTTCGTCTCGACTCTCTTGGTCCCAAAGAAGGATGAGAACATCAACCTTGCCCTTCCTCTCATTGTTGTTGAGAAGGCCCAAGAAGAAGCTCTTTTGGTTTTATCATTGTCATCAACTGAGGAATTAAGCAACAATGGAGATGACTCCCATTTCCTTCCACCCATGGGCACTCAAATTCTTCTCCATGGGAAAAACAAGGTAACTAAAGACTCTCCTATGAAATATATTGAATCAAGCTTGAGAGATGGACATTGTGGTTTTGAGTCTTTGGGCGAGTCATGCATGAACTTTGGGAGACAATGGTTGTTTAATGTTTCTTGAAGTAGCATGCCAAGGATTTGAGTGATTGTTTGTCGTTAAATGGGAAATATAATCTTCATGATACCTTTATTCTAGTTCACCTAATAGCTATGACTTCATCATTTGTATTGTCACGCAATGAATATTGTTTAAATATTGGTCATTGTGACATGAACTCTTTAAATGGGTCATTGTGACATGTTGTTTGGTCGTCATTGGTTATTCGTGGATATGATGTTGATTGGGTGCTATTGGAAGTTTGGTATGCAATATTTGTGGGAGTGTATGTTGAATGAAGATCATTTGGTTGACTGTGATTACTTGAATCCCTTAGCCCCACATGAAATCAAACCTTGGGTGGGAAGTGAGTTGAGGAACCTCCTAATGAGCGAAACACGAGATGAGTGTGCTCTTAGTGAGGACAAGCAATGATTACCCATGTCTTTACCTTGTAGCAAGCCAAGTGAGAATGAGCGTTCCCAAACTTCACAAAAGTTTTCCCTTCCTTCCCTTAATCTTCTACCTCCACACAACATGCTTCCAACCACCTTCTTTTATTTGGATGATGGATATATCGTGGGGTTCGAGCTTGTTGGGTTCCTCGTGTGATTGCTCATGGCGATTGGGATGTTAGGAGCTCTATGGTGCCAAATTTTGGAGGGCGCCTAGGTTTTTTCACCCAAGAGTTGAGGCAACTCTTTTTAAAGAAACGGAGTATGAACCGTATCAGGCTCGGGTCCGAGCTTCGAAATTCGTGGTCACCAAGCCTACCTGCATCCCCTTCTTAAAACACGGGCAAAACGACTTTAAGGTCGGCTGTGGAGTCAATTTTAAGGTGGACACGGGACCTTGGAGACATATTCGGGTCATCGTTGGGAGTGGCATCCACTACTAGTGGAATCCGGGACCATGAGAAAGGGTCTACGAATCCTCATCGGGACTTACTACGGGCCTTTAAATAAGTTCGAAATCTTTCGGCAAGAATAAGCGAAAATAGTCAACATAGGATGTTGAAAAGGGCATTCCTTCACTCTTTAAACCATAACTCCTTCAATACAACTTCGATGAACCTCATATTTTGAGAGCTCAAAGTACACACCGAGAGCTTTCCATCGATACCTTATAAGCCTGATGCAGAGTTCGGATGAAGAAGTTATGTGAGTCTGAAGTCAGAAGAAAGCTGCCCATAAAGGTCACGCCCGTGAAGGTTGTTGTAGCGCCCGCGACGACACTGGGAGGAAGAATTGAGAATTGGAAAGAACATCGTGACACCTACGACGACCAGGGTCGCGTTTGCGACACCTTGTGCCCAGGTCGCGCCCGCGACGCCTCGTCTTCTCACTTTCGCCGGTTCGTTCGCCAGGAGTGTCACGCCTGCGACGGCCCAGATTTCGCGATTTTTTTCGGCTTAAATGGCTGTGTTTAATTCCCTAATTACCTTGTATAAATACACCTTTTACTGTTTTTGAAGGCATACTTTGTTGATATTTGCTAATGAAATGTTAGAGTGCTCTCTGAACTTCCCCTCAAACCTTGTTCTTACTTTATCCAATTGATTATTGGTGGTGTTAGCAAGTCATTCCTTTATTAATTAGTGGTGGATTACCTTTCGATAATCATCATGGGATGTTAGGCTTTTGGTGGTGGAATTTCCTTTATCCAAGGTCATATCCAAGCATCTTGGTGCTCAAGCTTTGTGTGATTGATTGATTCGGGTTCTCAACGTAACTCAAGTTTTTTAATTTTCCCCCACGCCGATACGCTCCACAACAATAAATTAACCTATCGTCAAAGGCACAGACTTAAATCGACTAAAAGAAGCAGTAAAATATAAATGTCAAACTCAAAAAAATATTACTTACATTACCTACTTTACTTGCATTACCCATTTTAAATACATTGTCATTGTTTAGTTACTTTACATTACTTATTTTTACATCCAGTAAAATATTATTTACATTATCTATCTCGGTTAATAGCCCTTATTTCCTATAATTTTCTGTTGGATTTGATGTCTATTTTGTCAGTGCATTTTGGATGATTGTGATTAGTTGTCATTATAGGACTTTGTTTTCTGCGCCAGTTTATGAGTTGGGGAATTGATGTTTGATTCCCTAAGAACTCACAGTTTCTAGCATGGAGAAGTCATTGTCCGATCTGAATGTTACTGCTTGGTGGGCTGCTAGTCCTCTGCTCGGACCAGCAGTGTTCTGGAAAGTTATTCCCCTCGCTATGAATCCATCTAGAACTGGTAAAAGCTGACCCGACACGGTTACTGACCTGAACCTAACACGATATTAAATGGGTTTAGGTAGAAAGTCTAGGATCATGTACTGTGTTTTGTTTAATGTTTTTATGATAAATTAGTTTGTATTTTGTGCTTTCCATTTGGATATTATCTTTCTGGCTACTTTTCTTTTCCTTAGAACAAAAGATGAAAATTATTTATTCAATAAAACACGATTTGCACTAATTATTTATTCAATGTCATGTCATAGTTGTAAACACCAGGATTTGCACCGACTAAATTCTGACTCATCGAAACTAGGCAAGTCATTTTGGCCGAACACCAAAATGGGTCATTGGGCCCATTGAGTCAATAAAACGGGCACAACAGATCAGATAAAACCGCTTAAAAATAATAAAGGTCGCATAACCTTTATCAATTCATAGCCTGGCCCAAAATACGCATCCAGCCCAGGGAAAATGAATAAAGGTCGCATGACCTTTACGAAAAGTAGAGGTCCGCCTTTTGCTTGCCACGTCACCAACCCATGCGCTTAATTCTTATAGGTTGCCTGACCTATATCAATTTCTTTTCATTTCGGCGCAAGAATTCCATGCGATCCCGTGATAATAGCCCCACGTGATTGACCTTGGTTGACCATGAAAATGTTATAAACCGCATGACTTATGATTTTTTGCATGGAGGAGGCTTGATTGTAGGGATGTGTCCCTCCTCTTTCCCTCCAAATCCCTCACCACTCCACCTATAAATACCACACCATTTTCGCTCATTTTCATCAACTAATTATTATCGCTGCACCTAAACTCTCTCTAAATTCTCCCTTTCTAATTCATTCATAGTCACTCTCACGTCTCCATATTATCATTCCCATACCATAGCCATCCTCATACTCATTCTTCCATTCAAGCATCAAACTGAGGCCAAATCAAAGCCTTCATCTTCGTATTCAAGCATCCGTCATCAAGCAAGGTTTGCCTTCATTTTTGTTATTGTTGTATTTAAGTTTTGTAATTCATGCTTTGATTTTATTATTTGTACGATTTTGTAAAAGAAAACCGCATTGTTTTATATTGCATATTCGAGAATATAATTTCGCGAAATTAATTAAACTTCTCCCCACCCTTTTTCATTTCAAGTTCGATTTTAGTAAAGTCTGTTTTCTAACAGGAGAATTCGAGAGTTCTTTTAATTCTCGGGTTCGTAATCTGACCCTCGAACTTAGAAATCGGGTTCGGAGTCCGGAGTTATTTCTTTGTATTTTTGTTTGTCAACTTCCTTAAATCGGATGGCGAATCTTTCTTTTCTATATAACCCTTTTAGTTATTAAAAATACATGTTTTTGCATCAAAATACTTGGAAATGATTTAATACCATCCATTTCACCAACCCAAAGTCGACCCAAGAGAAAACGGGCTTGGAAATTATCAAAGGCTATGCGGCGTTTCCTTATTTCCCCCATTTTTCTCTGGGCCGAAGTGGCACTGGCCCAGCCATGAAATTTCTAAACGCTATGCAGCCTTTGACAATTTCCGGCAGCCCGTATCTCTTCTTGGCCCAAGTTTGGGAATAATTGGTAACAACTCATTAATAGATTATTTTTATGCAAATTCGAGTATTTTTTACAACATAAAAGGGTTTGTAAATAAATAAAGTTTCATCAACTTGAAAACGAATTACGAAAATAAAAATATCCTTATTTAAGGATTAAGAACCCTTAGTCGGCTCCCGACACTTAAGTTGCGCATCACGGGAAAATGGTCACTTTTCCCGGGGTCCTACCTATTGGCGACTCCACTGGTGACTGAAACTTAAAAAAAGGGTAAAACTTGAACAAATCAATTTTATTATTCTTTTAGACATCTTTGCATACCGGGCCACTCGTCGGGTCTTTTGACACGTGAGCACAAAGGAGACGGTTTGGTAAACTAGGATGATACCCGAGAGCGGGTAACCAGTACTATAGCAATGCATACCGCAATCGCTAGGCATTTGGTCACTTCTTCCCCCATGTTACACTCCAAGGCTTCCTTGAAGTCTGACGAGCAACACCTCACACACTTTGCCCAAAATTTATGAGGGTGAAGAGTGCACCGAGGCGAGAACGTGTGGTAGGCCATATATCCTGACCATGAAAATCCATTAATATAGAGACTTGGTTCAGGATAACCCTCATGTTGTTTGCTATGTTTAAATGTGTTTCCCATCCCCCCTTTTTCTTTTTGTAAAAATTTGACCCTAGTTTGGAGGTGTCATTCTAGGCCATATAAAATTCATTGGGTTAAGAAAATAAAAATTACTTAGAGGTACCCTAACTTTTGAAGAAACAATTTTTTGGTACCCTAACTTTTCAAAACTAATTTTGGGGTACCCTAACTTTTAGGATTAGAAATTACTAGGTGAATTTCCGGCGAAACTCTGATTGGTTCAAATCATTTTCGTCCACGAAAACAAAGGGCATTTTCATTCACAAAAACACTTAATCAATTTCCCGCCTAAAACTCACCGTTGAATTCAAATCATTGACCGAAAATTCACCTAATTATTTCTAATTCTAAAAGTTAGGGTACTCCAAAATTAGTTTTTAAAAGTTGGGGTACCAGAAAAACATTTCACCAAAAGTTAGGGTACCCCTAAGTAATTTTTTGTTAAGAAAAGGATTATTTATTGATTAGTATAATTAACCCAAAAAGGCATTATGGTTAGTCCAATGGAAGGGCCCATTTACGTCCAAGGGTTAGCTATTTTAATTAATAAATGAAAATTGACTCACCTTAGATGATATTATATGGTTCATTATGAAATTCTCTTAACAAAAAGTCCAAAAAAATATAATTAAAAGTCCAACAAAGTTAATGGGTAGCGTATTAGACTGCATAATAGTCATTAAGCTTGAGTAAATTAATTTATCGATTTAATTAATAAATCCATCACATTTATGGCCGGCCCCTTGTTAGGCCCAACCATATTGGATTTATCATTTAAGCCCATAAATTAATTATAACTCGCTTAATTAATAGCATTAGGTGATGGATGGTGTGCCCAACCATATTGGATTAATAAATTAATTATAACAAAGTTAATGGGTAGCGTATTAGGTTTGGTCTTCGCTAACACTTTTGAACAGGAGCAGAAGATTGGGACGAGGCTGATTTAATAGCAATAGGTGATGGATGGTGTGCTGCAGGCCATCACCAAAATCAATACCAAGTTGGGGGTGAATACCGAAGAAGATGATGAAGAGATTCATGGGTATGAATCTTAACCTAAGCTCATCAAAACATCAGCAGATTCTGGAGGGGTAGAGACATCTAAAATAAAGGTATCCAAGCCTGAGGACCCATTGTCAAAGCCCTTGAACAAAGGTTGGAAAGCATCGCCAAGGCAATGAGCGTTGTGCTGGCATTTGCTGACAAATACATGGAAGTACATTTACCTGTTCATCCCGTTCTTAAGGTCGTTGACAAGATTGAGGTACCAAACATCAAGTTCAAACCCTCTAAGAATCCCACTCATCATATTGAGGAATTCATGAGATTAGCACCGCCGAACCGGATTGATGTCAGTTTATACTCCACAGTCTTCCCATCCACCTTAGATGGTGAATCCAAAGTGTGGTATCATGCTTTATCACCCCAAGTCAAAGCCAACTGGAATGAGTTATTTAAAGCTTTCATTAACCATTACAGTTGTACTTAAAAGAAGCAAGCCACGGTGGACGACTTAACCACCATGAGGCAGACGAACAACCAATCCTTCTTGGATTACTTTGAAAGATGGCATACCAAGCTGTCTCACATCAATGAGACCATTCCTCTCCACCTGCAACAATCTACTGATATATTTCGGCCCACGCCTGAAATACATCTGACTAGCCTAGGTCTCACTTTTGGGGACCCTAGGTTCATGGAAGGAAATGGAGGCTCACATAGCCATGGGCTTGCCTTTGGAGACTCAAGATTCATAGAGGATGATGGAAACCTATCCATGCCAGGTCCAATAACCAAGGAGACCCAATCTTATTACATAGGAGTAGATTAAGCCCTAGAGGAAAGCATGAGCATAGAGGCCCATAGGCCCATATGTATTGTGTGCTCCTTATGACAATAGGATGTCCAAACATCCTAAGGTCTACAAACCACACGCCCAACAAGCCCAAGAAAGGCCCAAGGTCACGTCCATGAAGGCCAATTTCGTCATTTGTGTTCTTTTTCGATGTATTTTTATTTTATAGTTTTTATTATTTTTGGTGTGTTTTTAGGAGTAGATAAATCTAGAACATTCTAAATTGTTTTAGAATGTTCTAGAAAGGATAAGGTAGACATGTGGTAGAGTAGTATTAGGCGCCAATTGGTTGTTATCCTAGATAAGGTTGGCTTATTTTGTAACTAATCCATATTGGATTAGCAAAGCCTAAACCTATTAGGATAAGTAGTTTGTAACCAACTCCCCTTAGGAAAAGGAGTCCTAATCCAAGGGAGAGTAGTATAAGGTAGGCGTCTAGGATTAGAAGACTTGGCTTGCACGCCAAGGCTAGGGTTTGTTACAAACCCTAGGTTCAAGTCTAGTACAAATAGCCTAGGCTTGTAATCAAGCTTTGAGCTTACCCCCCCTGAGTGTTTGGATTAACCCTCAACCTCTCTTCCATTGTATCTTGGTGTGGTAACCAAGTGGTTTAGGAAGGACTTGATCCTAGGTTGCGGTCTAGATCAAGAAACCCTAGATTGTCCTTCTTGTGGATTCAAGTAGGAAATCTAGTTCTATCCCTTTATCTTTCTATCTCTTAGAAAGATAATATCTACCCTTACCCTCCATCCTTTCCAACGCCACCCTCATCCCCTTCATCACCACCAATTCGTCCACCCTCCTCTTCCCTCACAAAAGTAGCTCAACCAACTCCCTCTCTCTCTATAACAACTTCCTAACAACTTTCTCTCTCCTCCAACAACCTCACAAACCTCATCCTCCCTCCTCCGTCACGTCAACCCTCCTCTTTCTCTCCCCTCTCACATCAACTCTAGCCCTTTCCCATCCCAAGAATCATCCCTTCCCTTTTCAAGATTCAATCTTTCTTGAATCTTGAAACCACAAAAGCCCTCACGGCAAAATTCCCCTTTCACTTTTCCACCTTTCACATGTGAACCACCCCCACCTTAACTCTAAATTCTCGTGTGGTGTCCCACTCTTAGATCGTTTGCACGTCACCCCTATGATGTGTAATTGATCAACCGCTCTCTTGATCCCATTATACATCATAATTTTGGTATCAGAGCCCTAGGTTGTTTTGAGTGCAAACCAAACACATAACCTTCAAATCCAAACCCCAAACCTGCTATTCCAATAGCTTAACCTGCTATTCCAATAGCTCACCCTGCAGTCCAAACACATAACCTTCAAACCTTCAGTACCAACCTGCAACCCTAAACTCCACAAACAGCCTAAACACATTCCCTTCCCTACCCAACGTCACTCTGGACGTTTCCTAACCCCTCCATGGCTCACGAGATGTTCCTTATGAGGAGAGTTCTTAGTAACTCAATTGTTTCTGAAGATCAACAACAACGAGAGGCCATCTTTCAATCTCATTGCACAATCAAGGGAAAAGTTTGTTCGTTGATCATTGATGGTGGAAGCAACACCAATGTGGCATCAACTACTATGGTGGACAAACTTCAGCTGGAAACGAGTCCCCATCCAAAGCCTTACACCATCTAGTGGCTCAATCAGGGTGAAGGTCTACAAGTGACTCAAAGATGTTTGGTAAGCTTTTCCATTGGCAAATCCTTTAAAGAATCTTTATGGTGTGATGTTTTGCCTATGGATGCTTTTCATATTCTACTTGGAAGACCATGGTTATTTGACAGGAGTGTGATGCACAACGGAAGAGCTAATACCTACACCCTTGTGATTAACAACAAGAGAATAACCCTAACTAAGGAAGATGATCCAAACACCATCACTACTATGACCACTAAACGCCCTGAGTTTAGTGAACATAAGGAGATCACTCCCTTAGATCCAAACACAAACCCTACCCACAAAGAGCCTACCAACGAGAACCCTAGCCACGAAAAACCCACAAAATGCTACCCTCTCGTCACCCCTCTTTTGGAACAACTTCTTCAGGTTTTCCCAAAAGAGAAGCCATCTGAATTGCCGCCTCAACGTGAGACCCATCACAAAACCGATCATGTTCCTAGGTCTACCGTGCACAACGAGCCAACATATGACATGAACCCTAGTGACATCCCAGAGGTTCAGGGGCAAGATGAAGATCTTCAAGCAAAGGGTATCATTAGGGAAATTCTCAGTCCATGCGCCATCCCTACCCTTTTGGTCCAAACGAAGGAAGCCAAAGTCTGTGCCCCAACAAGGTTACTACCAAATACAGGTTTCCTAGAAGTGAAGATCAAGTGAATGAGTTATTTGGTACCCAAGTCATCTCCAAGGTTAATCTAAGAAGTGGATACAATCAAATTCGAATTCCAGAAGGGGACACTACTGTCGAAACCAAAGGAGGTCTCTATGAATGGTTAGTCACACCTCGTGGTCTAACTAATGCTCTCTTTATTATTATGAGACTAATGAATCAGGTTTTGAAGCCCCTTATTAGCAAGTGTGTTGTTGTCTACTTTAATGACATGCTTGTGAATAGAAAGAGTGAGAAAGATTATACTTTTCACCTCCATTCTATTATGGAGATCTTGCCTCACAAAAAGATGCATGTGAACCTATCTAAGTGTTACTTCTTCATCAACAACATAGTCCTTCTTGGCTATGTACTCTCGGCTGAAGTAATCCAACTTGATGAAGAAAAGGTCAAAGCTAGTAAGGAGTGGTCTACTCCAACTAATATTCTTGGTGATCGAATCTTCCACGGCTTGACCTCTTTCTATTGGAGGTTTGTGAAGAATTTCAATACTACTTTATCTCCTATGACCGAGCTATGGAAATCCCAGAAGTTTTCATGGAGCCCCACTACCCACCAAGCGTTCATCAAGGATAAACTCTGCACCACACCGGTCCTAACCCTACCAAACTTTGATAAGAGGGTTGAGTGTGATGCTTCTAGAGTTGATGTTGGAGTAGTTCAACTTGTTATATCTCAGGAGGGCCGCCCCAAAATTCATTACATGAAAACGTTTGGTGATCCTAGATTCATGGAGAATAACGGAGGGCAGCCAAAACCATCTACTGAGGAGATCGCAGTTCACGTGAAGGCACTGGTTCACGTGAGAGTTACTGGAGCAATCATGATTCACGTGGAGGTCATGATCCATGTGATTATTACAGTTGGGTCAACAAAATTCTTTGAACTTGAACCTCCAAGTTTGAGGACAAACTTTTTCCAACAAGGGGGGAATGATGTATTTCGGCCCACGCCTGAAATACATATGACTAGCCTAGTTCTCACTTTTGGGGACCCTAGGTTCATGGAAGGAAATGGAGGCTCACATAGCCATGGGCTTTCCTTTGGAGACTCAAGATTCATAGAGGATGATGGAAACCTATCCATGCTAGGTCCAATAACCAAGGAGGCCCAATCTTATTACATAGGAGTGGATAAAGCCCTAGAGGAAAGCATGAGCATAGAGGCCCATAGGCCCATACATATTGTGTGCTCCTTATGGCAAGAGGATGTCCAAACATCCTAGGGTCTACAAACCACACGCCCAACAAGCCCAAGAAAGGCCCAAGGTCACGTCCATGAAGGCCAATTTCGTCATTTGTGTTCTTTTTGGATGTATTTTTACTTTATAGTTTTTATTATTTTTGGTGTGTTTTTAGGAGTAGATAAATCTAGAACATTCTAAATTGTTCTAGAATGTTCTAGAAAGGATAAGGTAGACGTGTGGTAGAGTAGTATTAGGCGCCAATTGGTTGTTATCCTAGATAAGGTTGGCTTATTTTGTAACTAATCCATATTGGATTAGGAAAGCCTAAACCTATTAGGATAAGTAGTTTGTAACCAACTCCCCTTAGGATATGGAGTCGTAATCCAAGGGAGAGTAGTATAAGGTAGGCGTCTAGGATTAGAAGACTTGGCTTGCACGCCAAGGCTAGGGTTTGTTAGAAACCCTAGGTTCAAGTCTAGTATAAATAGCCTAGGCTTGTAATCTTTTCATTCATTCCAATTTAGAAATATGAATCAAGCTTTGAGCTTACCCCCCTGAGTGTTTGGATTAACCCTCAACCCCTCTTCCATTGTATCTTGGTGTGGTAACCAAGTGGTTTAGGAAGGACTTGATCCTAGGTTGTGGTCTAGATCAAGAAACCCTAGATTGTCCTTCTTGTGGATTCAAGTAGGAAATCTAGTTCTATCCCTTTATCTTTCTATCTCTTAGAAAGATAATTTCTACCCTCACCCTCCATCCTTTCCAGCGCCACCCTCATCCCCTTCATCACCACCAATTCGTCCACCCTCCTCTTCCCTCACAAAAGTAGCTCAACCAACTCCCTCTCTCTCCAAAACAACTTCCTAACAACTTTCTCTCTCCTCCAACAACCTCACAAACCTCATCCTCCCTCCTCCCTCACGTCAACCCTTCTCTTTCTGTCCCCTCTCACGTCAAATCTAGCCCTTTCCCATCCCAAGAATCATCCCTTCCCTTTTCAAGATTCAATCTTTCTTGAATCTTGAAACCACAACAGCCCTCACGGAAAAATTCCCCTTTCACTTTTCCACCTTTTCCACCTTTCACACGTGAACACCCCCACCTTAACCCTAAATTCTCGTGTGGTATCCTACTCTTAGATCGTTTGCACGTCACCCCTGTGATGTGTAATTGATCAACCGCTCTCTTGATTCCTTTATACATCATCTACCTTCAAGCAAGGGCTCAAGAGCAACTTGTCTAAGCACTTGGGATATCATGTCATCAAAGATTTTGATTACTTGAAGGACATTTGTGTTCAATTGGAAGTAATGCGCAATGACAAGACCACTTCGCCTGGTTGGAAAGGATTTAGCTCCAACAGGAGGGCTACTGGTGGAGCTAGCCACCCTTCTAAAATTGCTGAGACTAACGCTATCCAACGCAAGGGGCCTTATGTGCCAAAGTATGAAACCTATACACCCCTGGATGTTCCTTATTCTCAAGCTCTTGATCGACTGGTCAAGAAGGGTATTTTTGTTTTACCTTTATCAAAAGAGGAGCCGAAATTAAGGGTAGGAATTGGGATGCCAACCAATTATGCCGCTACCAATGCTGCCGAGGACATGATACCGAGAAATTTTGTTCTCTCAAAAACAAGATGGAAGATATGATAAGGGCAAGGACACTCCCGATGCCAAAAGTTGTTAAGAAGCCTAACAACCAAGATAACCTAATGCATGAGAATACAAATGTTATGTTTAATGAAGATTCAAGCTTTGACCCTTCTTCCTTGATTGTTAGAGTGGGTCAACTTGTCCCAAAAATATATGGATTTCATAAAGGTCTATTCATCCATGGCATTTAGGACAGCGATGACGATGACGAGTATGAGCACTCTAAAAAAGAGTGGGTTGAGCCTGATGAGCCAACAACGGACGATGCGACATTTCTTACTCGGTCTGGCCGCCACAATAACAGGAACACCACCACTCCAGTGGTTGTCCCTAATCCCACACCAATGGTTGGCAACGACAATCAGACTACTCCAAAAGATCCACTCTTCACTCAACTCAAGACGACCAAAGTTGAGGTTACCATTTGGCAACTGTTGTGCACATCGCAAGCTCATAGGCAAAAGATGTTTGATGCCCTTACTACACTGACAGTATCTCCTACAATGACCTTTGAATCCTGAGTCGCTTATGTGACCACCAACTAGGGAATAATTGCCTTCAGTGAGGAAGATCTACCTCAAGGAGGGGGTTCCCATAACAAAGCCCTATACCTCACACTGTAATACTCCAACAAGACCATTTCGTTGGTTCTGGTTGATAATGGATCAGTTGTAAATGTGTGCCCTTGGAGGACGGCACAAAAGTTGGGAGTTCAACAGCATTTGACTCAAAATGGTGTGCAACTAAGAGCTTACGATAACTCCTCTCGTAAATCAGTTGGATCCATAAAATTTCCTATCACTACCGACAATATCACTCGAAATGTGGAGTTTGTGGTACTAGACATCCCGGCTTCCTTTAATTTGCTTCTACGAAGGCCGTGGCTTCATGAGTGCAACGCTATAACATCTACCTTTCACCAGAAGGTGAAAAATGATGGTTCGAGGCCAAGTAATCACAATCTCGAGACAACCTATCAATGCTGTCTTTACTCCCAATAAGACAACACTAGAAGTGGAGCATAGTTCAATGGATGAAGGACTTCACAACTTTGAGATTGTGGCAGTTTTGAGCAAAGACGAAGCTTTTTTTTTTTACTTTGAACCCTACTGAAACCCCAAAGTGCATTCTATTCTCAAGAAACAAGTTTACTTTCCTGGAATGCCATTTGGAAAGAACCCGAAGAACAAGATTCCTCCGGTGTTCAAGACGTTTAAGCAAAAGGGAATATTCAGCTTAGGGTACAAGCCAACTTAGAAGGAAGTCAGACTTACAAAAATGACCTTCGTTGAACAGAAAAGGATAGACAATCCTCCAACCTTATTCCAAACAAAGCCTTATCCACTCACTTTGAATGGACAATTTGTTAGGGAAGGTGATCACTTCCCTTACTATGGGTTCCCTGAACCATTTTACCTCAAGAACAAAGGAGTTCAAGTTGCTGAATAAGAGATCTTCAAAGACTGCTCCACTAACATGGCTACTGTCTTTGTTCCCGCTTGGGACAAGCAACCACCATTAGAGTGGACTCATCTTATTGGGAGCAACATTTTTGGCATGTTGTTTGGACAAGAAGCCGTCCAAGAGAAGACTAAAGCTGACGCTGTTATTGCTGCACTATCCAACCCAGGGTTTGACCCAAGCCTCATGATCACTGAAGATGAAGGAGCTAATGCGGTCTCATGGGTCGATCCTGAGGAAAATAACTTTGTTTTATCGGTAGGAGAGTTTGTTCCTGAAGTCATAGAGTCAAGTCCTAAGGGTCTAGAGTCTAACAAGGCTGGTCTTGAGCCTACTGGCGATATATTCCTTTATGCAGTCAATAAAATGAACATTTACCTTACTCGACTCCTCTTCCGAACTGCGCAATGAACAATGATCTTGAATTTAGTGAACCTGTAAAAGAACTTTTTAATGAACATGAGCTCAAAATGCCGGTGTTGGAAGACACCATCAATATAAATGTGGGTACAAATGAGCAACCTCGGGAGTTGAAGTTGGGTAGTTCACTAACAAAGTAGGATTAGCATTCACAAAGCTTCTCAAAGAATTTGTTGATGTATTCGCATGGTCTTATGAGGATATGCTAGGGATTGACAGGGAAATTGCAGAACATACCATCCCTTTGCTTCCTAATGCAAAGCCGGTTCGACAAAAGGCTGGGAGGATCAAACCCGAATGGGCTAAGAAGATCGAAGAGAAAGTGATCAAACAACTCAATGCTAAATTTATCAAAGTAGTTTAATACCCTGAATAGATTGCTAACATCGTCCTCGTGCCTAAGGAAGATTGGAAAGTGTGCATGTGTGTAGACTTCCGGGACCTCAATAAAGCGAGTCCCAATGATAGTTTCCCATTACCTCACATTGATGTATTGGTGGATAACACTTGCGGACACTAGCTTTTGTCTTTCATGGACGGATATGCAAGTTACAATCAAATCAAGATGGTAGAAGAAGATATGAGAAAACCTCATTTACCATGCCGTGGGAAAGTACTGTTATGTTGTCATGCCTTTCGGTCTCAAAAATGCCAGAGCAACATATCAAAGGACTGCCAACACTCTACTTCATGATATGATGCATAAGGAAGTAGAAGTTTATGTAGATGACATGATTGTCAAATCCAAGATAAGGGAGGAGCATATTCCTAATCTCTGCAAGTTATTCCTACGACTTCGTAAGTTCAAGATAAGGCTTAATCCAGCAAAGTGCACCTTTGGTGTCAACTCTGGGAAGCTGCTAGGCTATGTGGTTAGCCAACGAGGCATTGAAGTAGATCCTTCAAAGATAAAGCTCATCCAAGATTTGCAGCCGCCCAAGACAGAAAAAGAGATAAGAAGTTTTCTAGGGCGAGTTCAGTACATCAGTAGATTCATCTCAAAACTTACCATGAATTGTGAACCTTTATTCAAGAACTTGAAGAAGGGAAGTAAAATAGAATGGAATAATCAGATGAGCCTCAAGTAACAGATGAGCCTCTACTCCTTTATCTTACCGTGACCAGCTCCGCAACGGGGGATATGCTGGCTCAAAAGGTAAAAGGTCAAGAGAGCGCCATGTACTACATAAGCAAGAAACTTCTAGACTACGAAAGTCAATATGCTGATATAGAGAAGATGGCTCTTGCATTGGTAATGGCCACCAAGAAGTTGAGGCATTACATGCTTTCACATACTGTATATGTCATAGCTGAGAATAACCCCATCAAATTCATTATGGAACAACCTACTACCAACAACCGCATCGCTCGAATGGTGGTCATGCTTTCCCAATCCAATCTTCAGTACTTGCCCCAGAAATCCATCAAAGGGCGGGTTATTTCAAGTTTCTTGGCCGCTTCACCATCAACAGAACCTCCAAGCACTCACTTGGAATTCCCAGACGAGGATATCTTTTTTCACTGATGAGACTACATGGTAAATGTATTTCGACAAAGCATGCATAAGTGGTTTGCAACCTGCTTTAACCTTAGGCATACGCCACATAAAGGTATTTGGAAATTCTAGCCTCATCATCAATCAGGCTAAGAGTGTATGGAAGGTTCGAAATGAATGCCTCATAGCATACCAGCAGAAGCTACAGGGACTTGCTGACCAATTTGAGAAAATTAGTTTCCAATAAACATTTGAACACATTTTAAAGGGGAAGGGTTACAATTCGAAATCTTGTGTGAAAACAATATAATAATTTCTTTCCATCAAATTTTTAATAGCGGGCGGGGTTTCCACACTACCCCTCGGAGTCAAAGACTCGCAGAACATGATTCGGAGTCCCAAGGACTCGCATAAACAACATCATTCGACTGATCAGCGCACAACTCATTTCTTTTCTTTTCTTTTCTTTTCTTTCCTTTCCTTTTCTTTTCTTTCTTTAGGAGTCCCACAGACTCGCATATATATTCCTATTCGGCTGATCAACGCCTAACTCACATCCACAATACCAGGCATCACTTGGTCTCTTGACAGTCCCCCTCACAGGTTCCACCTGGTCTAAGGGGAGACTGCCCGAACCCGCTTTTTAACTCGTATCCGTTAGTTAGGTCCGGTTATCAAGATCCAATTCCTTTCATGTCATAACCAACTTTCCACAAAACTTTTAATGGAAACCATCAAACAAGTTCATTCCAAACAGTACAAAACCATCATAAATCCAAATCTCAATAACGATAACATTTCAACAAATCAAATTTTAACACTTTAATAAGGTCCCTTCGGGGAATGCATATTAATATAAAACGCTTAAGGGCATTCACAGGGAATAGGATATAGTATTACCTGTTACTCAACTTCGTCCAACAAAAAAGACACGGAGCTCTAATTCGGAATCCTCGCTCAACCTAATAAAAGATTTCTATAATTAACGCATACTCTAATGATTTCTTAACAGCATAACTACCCTTCCCCAAATTATAAAACGTTTCACTTAATCATGCGCCACATAAATTTCTAATCATTAACCTAATCAAGAATCACATTACTTAATGTCAAAGAAATAACTAAAGAACCTTATTTTATTTTCTTGCATGGCACTATTCACTATAATTACCAAAATGCCACTAGACATGCATTACACCACAATAAGTTACTATTACCACATTTAATTAATGACAACACATATTTAGGGTTCCTAAACATGTTCCTAATGACTCATGAGACACCCTTAAAACATTTAAGGACATAACATTCCAAGTCCATCCATATTTATCACTATGTAAACACTTGATATCACAAAAGAACTCTCTTAATAAATAACATGGTGAAAGTAGATAGTATAACTTAATAATTCCCAATAATAAAATAAATTTCCATATAGTAACAATATTAAACTTTTCACCAAGATTTGCTAATATTCTAACTTATAATTAACATGAGGAAAGACAATATAAGTTATTGGATTACTTCCAAGACTTGTAATGTAAAGAGGTAACTTTAATATTTGTAATGTAAACTAAGTTTCAAACCTTGAAATTTTATGCTTATAATAATACAAAGCTTGAAAATCGCAAAACGTCATAACTTTGATATAATGTTACCTTGTAGTAATTTTTTTCCAAAATAACTATAAACTTAGTAACATTTATAGAATAAGAAAATATTGAGATTTAAAAAAATAGAATATCTCATAAGATAAAGTCCAAACTTTACCAAGGACCTAACAAAATATTTTTAACTTAATATTAACGTAATAATAATAACTTTAAACGTGACTTTGTAATATTACCTTAAGGAAATAATACTTGTAATATTATACTTTCAAAATACCTTGAGAATAATAAAATGAACCAAACTTTTTAAGAAATTATTATTACTAGTAATATTGTAACAACATTAACTAATATTATGAAAAGCATAGGATATAAACTAAACTTGTAATAACCACAACATATAATATAGCAAGATGTTTAATAAAACTTGACATTATCATACTAATAATCATGCATGATTAATATTATAACATATAACATCAAAGTTTAATATAAACATTTATATTTAGCCATTTTAACTTGTAAAAACACACTAACCACACGCTAATATTACACTTAATACACTAACATGTATTTATCTAATATTAATAGTATAAACACAAGATTATCCACCCTAATAACACATTAGTAATATAATAGCATGATTAACTAACCCTAATACAAATAAACCCATATCAACATGTAGAGAGAGAAAAAGAGAGAGGGCACAAACAATGGGTCCAAGCTAGAAGAGGTAGTAGCCGGGCTGGTGCTCGTTGGTGGTGGCGGCGGCGGGGGTCGTCGGCGGCGCGGCGTGGCGGCGATGAGGCGGTGCGAGTGCAACTAGGGCAAACAACAAAGAGGGTGGGGGAGTCACCGGAGCTAGCGTCGTCCTTACCAGAGTTGGGGACGGTGGTCGTCGGTGCCAGGGTGGTCGTCAGTCCTCGAAGGTGGTGATGTAGCGGCGCAGCGTGGTGGTTGAGGTGGCTCGTTGAGGTGGTCAAAAGGGGTGGTCGGGCGTAGGGTTTGGGGTGGTGTTTTGGGGGATTCTGGGCGGCGGTGTTAGCCGGAAATGGTGCGGTGGCGATCGGAATGCGGTGGCATGGGGTGATGATCGGCGTCGAAGGAGGGTGGTTGGAGAGGTGGTGTATGGTGGCTCGGTGGGTCGTCGGGGCTGCGTTTTTTTGTCGAGCAAAGGCAACAGTAGAAATAGTATAAGAAGGAGGGGGAGGAGAGAGAGAAAGAAGGAAGAGAGAGAAAGAGACGGGGAAGAGAGAAAGGAAAAAGAATGGGTGGGGGCAGTGGGTTTGCCATGGTAGTGGGTGCATACCATTTCCAGACAATTCCGTTGGATAAAACAACCCAAAATTCCCAAAATCAGATAAAATTTGTGGGTGATGTCACCTATGGTGATGTCATAAACCCACAAAGAAAATAAAAAGAAAACTGTTATTAAAACCCAACATGCTTAACCCTTAATTATCTCAGCAAAAACCCTAATAAACAGATGAAATAATTCACACAACTGATAAAAGATTTTTCACCCGATATCCCAAAAGTTCCTAACTGATATTTTTAGAACTCTAAAAATTACTACGAAAACACTCGCGGTCCTAAAAGCTCCGTGTGATCAACAGGTAACATATAATGAATAAAGTCATGTTTTTATCATCTTAACGGTATTTCTACTGGTATTTTCCGGGGTTTTACATCATTCCCCACTTAAAGAAGTTTCGTCATCGAAACTTAAACTTACCACTGTCCATGCAGTTATTCATAAAAACTCGGGGTTTCACATCATTCCCCACTTAAAGAAGTTTCGTCCCCGAAACTTAAACTTACTTAGGTGCTGAAGAGATGAGGGTATTTTGTGCGCATTTCTTCTTCGGTTTCCCAGTGGCTTCCGTTGTAGTATGATTTGTCCACAATACCTTGACTAGTGGGACAGTCTTCCTATGCAATTGCTTCTCCCTACGGTCCAAAATCTCAACCGGTTGTTCCTCGTACGTCAGATCTTCCCTTAACTGCAACGGTTCTGGTTCAATCACATGCGAAGTATCTGCAACATATTTCCTCAGCTGCGAAACATGGAAAACGTTGTGTACCCGAGGTAGATCCCTTGGTAACTCCAATTTGTAAGCTAATTCCCCTATGCGCTCCAAAATAGGGTATGGCCCAATATACCTTGGAGTCATTTTCCCTGATTGACTAAATCTCATGACTCCTTTTGTAGGAGATACACGTAAGAACACATAATCTCCCACTTCAAACTCCAAAGGTCTTCTTCTTCGATCGGCGTAACTTTTCTGTCGACTTTGCGCCGTCCTCATTCTGTCCTGAATGACCCTTACTTTTTGAGTTGTGTGTTGGATCAATTCTGGACCAATAGTGAGGGCTTCATCAATATCCTGCCAACACAATGGGGTCGTACATCTTCTCCCATATAACGCCTCAAACGGCGACATCCCAATACTAGCATGGAAGCTATTGTTGTAGGAGAACTCAATCAAGATTAGCTCATCGTCCCATGATTCTTTAAAATCTAAAGCACACGCTCTCAACATGTCTTCCAAAGACTGAATCGTTCTTTCTGTTTGCCCATCAGTAGCTGGATGGAAAGTGGTGCTGAAATTTAGCTTAGTACCAAAAGCTTCTTGTAACTTTTTCCAGAATCCTGACTGAAATCTTGTGTCCCTATCCGAGACTATCGAACTGGGAACTCCATGCAATCGCACTATCTCACTTACGTAAGCATGGGCTAACTGGTCCAACGTCCAAGTGTTAGCCATGGCGAGAAAATGTGCAGACTTAGTTAAACGATCCACAATTTCCAAATAGCATTGTTCTTTCTCCTGGTCCTAGGAAGACCAGTTACAAAATCCATAGATATTGAGTCCCATTTCCACTCCGGAATTTCTAACTGATGTAATAACCCTGCCGGTCTCTGGTGTTCAGCCTTAACTCGCTGACATGTCAGACATCGAGACACATAATCGGCCACTTCTTGCTTCATATTGCTCCACCAAAAGGTTTGCTTAAGGTCCTTGTAGAGCTTGTTTCCTCCTGGATGTACCGAGTATGGAGTGTTGTGCCCTTCATCCAAGATTTTCCGTTTCAGCTCCTCCATATTAGGTACACATATCCGGTTGTGAAATCTCAACGTTCCATCTTCATGTATCACAAATCCTGGTGCTTTTCCTTGGGTCACCTCTTCCCTTATCTTTACCAACTGTATGTCCATCTCTTGGAAATTCTTAATCTCATCCAGAAGAGTCGGTTGGATCTCCATAGCATTCAACACAGCACCGTTCCCCGAAATCGTTATATTGACCTCCAATCTTTTGAATTCCTCACATAGCTGATTTGGCAAGGTCACCAAATGATTCACCGTAAGGTAAGGCCTTCGACTCAAAGCATCTGCCACTACATTGGCCTTCCAGGGATGATATTGAAAATTGATATCATAATCTTTCAAAAATTCCAACCACCTGGTTTGGCGAAGATTCAACTCTTTCTGAGTGAAGAGATACTTCAAGCTTTGATGATCAGTAAAAATTTCGCAATGTACTCCATAAAGGTAGTGCCTCCAGATCTTAAGAGCAAAACCACCGCCGCACTCCAGTCATGAGTAGGATAATTCTTTTCGTGGGCCTTCAGTTGCCTTGAAGCATAAGCGATCACCTTCCCATTTTGCATAAGCACGCACCCTAGACCACCATGTGAGGCATCACTATAAATGACAAAACCTTTGTTTCCTTGAGGTAAGGTGAGAATAGGTGCCGTTGTAAGTCTCTTTTTCAACACTTGAAAAGCCTTCTCACATTTGTCGGACCACACAAACTTTACCGACTTCCTGGTCAAGTTAGTGAGAGGTGTTGCGATCTTAGAGAAGTCTTGCACAAACTTCCGATAATACCCAGCCAAACCCAGAAAACTCCTTACTTCCGTAGCATTCTTCGGTGTAGGCCACTTACTAACAGATTCTACCTTCTGTGGGTCTACTGCAACTCCATCCTTTGAAACAATATGCCCCAGAAAAGCCACTTTCTCCAACCAAAACTCACACTTGGAAAACTTCGCATATAACTTGTTTGCCCGCAAAGTTTCCAACACCCTTCGCAAGTGTTGCGCATGCTCCTCCTGTGTCCTTGAATAGATCAAGATGTCATCTATAAAAACCACCACAAACTTATCCAAGAAGAGTTTGAATACTCGATTCATTAAATCCATAAAAGCGGCGGGGGCGTTTGTGAGACCAAAGGGCATAACCACAAACTCATAGTGACCATATCGGGTCCGAAAAGCAGTTTTGGTAATATCTTCTTCCCGAATTCTCAACTGATGATAACCCGATCTCGGGTCCATCTTGCTAAAAACTGCAGCTCCCTTCAATTGGTCGAACAGATCATCAATGCGTGGTAGCGGGTAACGGTTCTTGACCGTAGTCTTGTTCAGCTCCCGGTAGTCAATGCACAACCTCAAACTACCATCTTTCTTCTTCACAAACAACACTGGCGCACCCCATGGAGAGGTACTTGGTCTTATATATCCCTTCTCTAACAACTCATCTAATTGTTTCTTGAGTTCTTTGAGTTCCGCAGGGGCCATTCGATACGGGGCCTTAGATATTGGAGTAGCCCCAGGTTCCAAATCGATACAGAAATCCACTTCCCTTTGTGGCGGCATCCCCGGAATTTCTTCAGGAAATACATCTACGTACTCCTGTACCACAGGAATAATTTCAATAGAAGCTTCCTCAGCTTTAGTGTCCACCACATTGCATAGAAATCCTTCACATCCTTGTCCCATCATCTTGTGAGCTTTTACTGCGGAGATAATTCTCACTCCTTGGCGGTGTTGTTTGTTGTAGTACACCACCTTTCTTCCATTTGGACTCTTCAAAGTCACCTTCTGCTTCCGGCAATCGATCTGCGCTTGATATTTAGCCAACCAATCCATTCCAAGAATCACATCGAATTCCATTAACTCAAATTGGTGTAAGTCAGCATCGAACTCTTGATCGCCTATCACTACTGGACATTTCTTATATAACATCCCACATTGCACTGCCGCTCCCGTAGGTAAAGATACCACCATAGTTTCTTTTTCTTAAGATGATACTAATTTAGCTTTTTCCACTATCTCAGGTGATATAAAAGAATGACTAGCACCAGAATCAAACAACACATAAACATGATAAGAGCACAAAAGAAAAGTACCAGTAACAACATCAGCATTGTTCTCAGCTTCCTCTCTCTTCATCACATAAACTCTACCTCCAGCATTGCGTGGTGCTTGCTGCTGACGAAGTGGTGGTGGCGGAAGTGCTCTAATTGGGTTGCCCCGATTGCCATTATAGCCTCCAGGATTTGGGCGAGGCCTTCCCTGATTCACCGGATATTCAATCCTGCGCTGGTGGTTCGGTGGTAGAGCTCCTCGGTTAGCACCACCCATAAAATTGGATCCCCCTTCAGCCGGATGAGGACAGTTTCTCACAACGTGATTTGGACTGCCACAGCGATAGCAGACCACTCTGGTTGGATTCCGGCAATCTCTTGCATAATGCCCGGGCCTACCACAAGCCCTACAGTTTACTGCACCAGGTTGTTGGGGTCGTCCCTGATTACCTTGCCACATATTGGGCCTGAACCTCTTGAAGGTAGGTGGTGGTTGAGGAACAAAACGAGGAGGTTCCCTTCTCTTATCGCCCTGTTTTGTCAATTGTCGTCCGATCAAAGACCTGCTCCACATTGGCATCCACCTCCAGCATATCTTGATATGAGGCGAAAGTGCATACGGACAACTTTTCCTGTATATTGTAGCTCAACCCATCCTCAAACCTGTTCATCTTCAGCTTCTCATTCGCAATATAGATTGGTGCAAACCTCGATAATTCCATAAACTTAGAAGCATACCGCAAGACGTGTCACTCCTTGTTGCAACCTGTAAATTCTTTCTCTTTGGCCTTTTGTAGGGCCATTGGGTAAAACCGGTTCCTCAGCATCCCCTTGAAGCTTTCCCATCCAAAACCTTGTTCGTTCTGCCTTTCTTTCACGCTCATCCACCATAAGTCAGCTTCTCCCTTAAGATGATATGTTGCAAAGTTTACCTTCCTGTCCACAGGACACTGAATTGCGTCAAAAATCTTTTCCACGTCTCTAACCCATTCCTCGAAGATCTTGGGATCAGCTAACCCGTTGTAAGATGGGGGGTTCAAGGCATTGAATTCCCGAAACAGAGTGGATCTTACTTCCTTTTGTTGTCCCGCCATCCATTGGAATTGCTCCGACTGTCGGGCCATTAGTTCCATCATCATTAGCTGAGTTAAATCGGGCCCTGAAGTTGGAGTTCCATCCGTTTGATTAGATGAAGTCGCCCTATGTACCGAATTCGCTGCGGCCTCGTAGAGTGGTGCATACTTTTGTCTCAGCTCCGCCATGGAAGGAACCGAAGGTGGCGGGATCTCTTGGGGCGACCTCCCATCATCGTTTTCCATTCTTTTAGGACTTCTAATTACCAACACAAATAGTTTCATTAGGCCAACAATTTTAATAATAAATCATGATACAAAACTTACCCAACTTGTACTCTTATCCCTCTTTCTAACATAGGTAAACAACACCTTACATTTATAGGAATATAAAGGATTTTCACAACGATGCATTTTTACTCGAGTATCGATCACATTTCTATACATTCCATTATAAACACTTAATGTTTCATATGTTCAACTTTCTTTCAACTTCCACATTCAACATAATCATTCTCATCTCATCATATCATCACATAGTGCCCAAATCCACTATTCTCATACCATTGTAACTGCATACAAGAGGGTTTAAAGTGAAGTAACACATGTTTTTCATAACATAAACGAAATTACTACGTTAAACCTTGCTTTTAGCTCAACATGATATAACTATTACCGTCATAACAAAGCGAAAAAGAGAACATCAAAACATGGTACTACCAAATTCCCATACTTATATACAATTCTAAAAGGATCAGCTCATAACAATGAAAACAACGAAATCACACACGACGCCTCTGAACACCTCTCTCCGCCTCGGGGTCCCAGTCCGGATCATCGGACCCTTCGTCGGCCGAGTCCGACTCCGAACTCTCACTGGTTATCTCCATGGGACCCTCCTCAAGGTCCTGCTCCTGTTCGGCCTCGTCCTCCTCATCAACGGCAAGGGTTCCGTGTAGGGAATCCGTTATTTTAGTCTGAGGGGAGACCTTCACGTCCGGTTCGGAGGGCGGGGATATCCCGACGAAAACGCAGACTAAAGCAGAAGATCACAAAAAATACAACACAACAAGGCAGCGGCGCCTCGTTCTGGTAGACTTCCTCGATGTCGGCCGGTGAGGCCTCCACCATAGTCTGAACCAGATCGAGGATGGTTGGTGCTGCTGGTGCATGTCCGCACCACTGGCAGTCTTTCAGCCAGGGCGCCTCGGGGTCTTCAGGCGGTATAGGTGGCAGCAGTTGGGAGGCCCGGTACCTCCAGGTGGTGTCCCCAGTCAATGTCATCAAGAGGAGATTGACCATGCACCCCTCGTGTCGTAAACACGTGGTGTGCAGGGGCATCTCCAACTGGATGTCTATCTCGGTAATCACCCTCTCCACGTACTGTGCCAGAGCCTCCTCGGGCTCCCTCCAAAAGCCCACGTGAAAGAGGTCTTCCTCCACGTCAAAGCTGTGGTGCAAACCTGGATCCATTCCTATAAAACAACAAGAAAATGAGTTTTTAAGAAGAAACACAAAATAGACCGATTTCACCCCATTCCTCCTACACTCTCACTCAAAAGGTAGCTCCTCAAGATCTAAAGGTGAGGTTATTAGTCTTCTAAGGGCTACCTAGGTCGCAACCTAGGGCTCTGATACCATTCTGTAACGCCCTGGAAATTTAAATCTAACGTATCGATCAAAGTCAAATATTAAATTGCAGCGGAAAATTTTCAACTTATTAATCATATCAAGGCATCGCTGCATTCTTTCGAGATACAAGGCAAGTGAAAGGTTCTAACAAAAGTGACTAATTGGTCCACAATCTAAACAAAGTCTCAACATTAACTTTACTTAAACAAAACAAAAAAAAAAATTATTCTTGACTCATCTAACTTCACTTCCTCACCTCTACGCCCCTTTTTATCCCAAGTTACTGGTCCGTACCTGAAAACAAAACATTTCACAAATAAGGGGGGAAACCTCAGCAATACTACTCCCACGCATTTATAAACATTTGCGTAAACATTTGAACACATTTTAAAGGGGAGGGGTTACAATTCGAAATCTTGTGTGAAAACAATATAATAATTTCTTTCCATCAAATTTTTAATAGCGGGCGGGGTTTCCACACTACCCCTCGGAGTCAAAGACTCGCAGAACATGATTCGGAGTCCCAAGGACTCGCATAAACAACATCATTCGACTGATCAGCGCACAACTCATTTCTTTTCTTTTCTTTTCTTTTCTTTCCTTTTCTTTTCTTTTCTTTCTTTCGGAGTCCCACAGACTCGCATATATATTCCTATTCGACTGATTAGCGCCTAACTCACATCCACAATACCAGGCATCACCTGGTCTCTTGACAGTCCCCCTCACAGGTTCCACCTGGTCTAAGGGGAGACTACCCGAACCCGCTTTTTAACTCGTATCCGTTAGTTAGGTCCGGTTATCAAGATCCAATTCCTTTCATGTCATAACCAACTTTCCACAAAACTTTTAATGGAAACCATCAAACAAGTTCATTCCAAACAGTACAAAACCATCATAAATCCAAATCTCAATAACGATAACATTTCAACAAATCAAATTTTAACACTTTAATAAGGTCCCTTCGGGGAATGCATATTAATATTAAACGCTTAAGGGCATTCACAGGGAATAGGATATAGTATTACCTGCTACTCAACTTCGTCCAACAAAAGAGACACAGAGCTCTAATTCGGAATCCTCGCTCAACCTAATAAAAGATTTCTATAATTAACGCATACTCTAACGATTTCTTAACAGCATAACTACCCTTCCCCAAATTATAAAACGTTTCACTTAATCATGCGCCACATAAATTTCTAATCATTAACCTAATCAAGAATCACATTACTTAATGTCAAAGAAATAACTAAAGAACCTTATTTTATTTTCTTGCATGGCATTATTCACTATAATTACCAAAATGCCACTAGACATGCATTACACCACAATAAGTTACTATTACCACATTAAATTAATGACAACACATATTTAGGGTTCCTAAACATGTTCCTAATGACTCATGAGACACCCTTGAAACATTTAAGGACATAACATTCCAAGTCCATCCATATTTATCACTATGTAAACACTTGATATCACAAAAGAACTCTCTTAATAAATAACTTGGTGAAAGTAGATAGTATAACTTAATAATTCCCAATAATAAAATAAATTTCCATATAGTAACAATATTAAACTTTTCACCAAGATTTGCTAATATTCTAACTTATAATTAACATGAGGAAAGACAATATAAGTTATTGGATTACTTCCAAGACTTGTAATGTAAAGAGGTAACTTTAATATTTGTAATGTAAACTAAGTTTCAAACCTTGAAATTTTATGCTTATAATAATACAAAGCTTGAAAATCGCAAAACGTCATAACTTTAATATAATGTTACCTTGTAGTAATTTTTTTCCAAAATAACTATAAACTTAGTAACATTTATAGAATAAGAAAATATTGATATTTAAAAAAATAGAATATCTTATAATATAAAGTCCAAACTTTACCAAGGACCTAACAAAATATTTTTAACTTAATATTAACGTAATAATAATAACTTTAAACGTGACTTTGTAATATTACCTTAAGGAAATAATACTTGTAATATTATACTTTCAAAATACCTTGAGAATAATAAAATGAACCAAACTTTTTAAGAAATTATTATTACTAGTAATATTGTAACAACATTAACTAATATTATGAAAAGCATAGGATATAAACTAAACTTGTAATAACCACAACATATAATATAGCAAGATGTTTAATAAAACTTGACATTATCATACTAATAATCATGCATGATTAATATTATAACATATAACATCAAATTTTAATATAAACATTTATATTTAGCCATTTTAACTTGTAAAAATACACTAACCACACCCTAATATTACACTTAATACACTAACATGTATTTATCTAATATTAATAGTATAAACACAAGATTATCCACCCTAATAACACATTAGTAATATAATAGCATGATTAACTAAACCTAATACAACTAAACCCATATCAACATGTAGAGAGAGAAAAAGAGAGAGGGCACAAACAATGGGTCCAAGCTAGAAGAGGTGGTAGCCGGGCTGGTGCTCGTTGGTGGTGGTGGCGGCGGGGGTCGTCGGCGGCGGCAGGCGTGGCGGCAGTAGGGGCGGTGCGGGGTGCAACTAGGGCAAACAACAAAGAGGGTGGGGGAGTCACCAGAGCTAGCGTTGTCCTTGCCGGAGTTGGGGACGGTGGTCGTCGGTGCCGGGGTGGTCGTCAGTCCTCGAAGGTGGTGGTGTAGCGGCGCAGCGTGGTGGTTGAGGTGGCTCGTTGAGGTGGTGAAAAGGGGTGGTCGGGCGTAGGGTTTGGGGTGGTGTTTTGGGGGATTCTGGGCGGCGGTGTCAGCCGGAAATGGTGCGGTGGCGATCGGAATGCGGTGGCATGGGGTGATGATCGGCGTCGAAGGAGGGTGGCTGGAGAGGTGGTGTATGGTGGCTTGGTGGGTCGTCGGGGCTGCGTTTTTTTGTCGAGCAAAGGCAGCAGTAGAAATAGTATAAGAAGGAGGGGGAGGAGAGAGAGAAAGAAGGAAGAGAGAGAAAGAGACGGGGAAGAGAGAAAGGAAAAAGAATGGGTGGGGGGACACGTGTCGGCCAGGGATTGGGTGGGCAGTGGGTTTGCCATGGTAGTGGGTGCATACCATTTCCAGACAATTCCGTTGGATAAAACAACCCAAAATTCCAAAAATCAGATAAAATTTGTTGGTGATGTCACCTATGGTGATGTCATAAACCCACCCAAAAAAAAAATAAAAAGAAAAGTGTTATTAAAACCCAACATGCTTAACCCTTAATTATCTCAGCAAAAACCCTAATAAACAGATGAAATAATTCACACAACATATAAAAGATTTTTCACCCGGTATCCCAAAAGTTCCTAACTGATATTTTTAGAACTCTAAAAATTACTACGAAAACACTCGCGGTCCTAAAAGCTCCATGTGATCAACAGGTAAACATATAATGAATAAAGTCATGTTTTTATCATCTTAACGGTATTTTTACTGGTATTTTCCGGGGTTTTACATCATTCCCCACTTAAAGAAGTTTCGTCATCGAAACTTAAACTTACCACTATCCATGCAGTTATTCATAAAAACTCGGGGTTTCACAATTTTTGTCCACGAAAACAAAGGGCATTTTCTTCCACAAAAACACTTAATCAATTTCCCGCCTAAAACTCACCGTTGAATTCAAATCATTGACCGAAAATTCACCTAATTATTTCTAATTCTAAAAGCTAGGGTACTCCAAAATTAGTTTTTAAAAGTTGGGGTACCAGAAAAACATTTCACCAAAAGTTAGGGTACCCCTAAGTAATTTTTTGTTAAGAAAATGATTATTTATTGATTAGTACAATTAACCCAAAAAGGCATTATGGTTAGTCCAATGGAAGGGCCCATTTACGTCCAAGGGTTAGCTATTTTAATTAATAAATGACAATTGACTCACCTTAGATGATATTATATGGTTCATTATGAAATTCACTTAACAAAAAGTCCAAAAAAATATAATTAAAAGTCCAACAAAGTTAATGGGTAGCGTATTAGACTGCATAATAGTCATTAAGCTTGAGTAAATTAATTTATCGATTTAATTAATAAATCCATCACATTTATGGTCGGCCCGTTGTTAGGCCCAACCATATTGGATTTATAGTTTAAGCCCATAAATTAATTATAACTCGCTTATTTAATAGCAATAGGTGATGGATGGTGTGCCCAACCATATTGGATTAATAAATTAATTATAACAAAGTTAATGGGTAGCGTATTAGGTTTGGTCTTCGCTAACACTTTTGAACAGGAGCAGAAAATTGGGACGAGGCTGATTTAATAGCAATAGGTGATGGATGGTGTGCTGCAGGCCATAACCAAAATCAATACCAAATTGGGGGTGAATACCGAAGAAGATGATGAAGAGATTCATGGGTATGAATCTTAACCTAAGCTCATCAAAACATCAGCAGATTATGGAGGGGTAGAGACATCTAAAATAAAGGTATCCAAGCCTACAAGGGACCCCGCTGTCAAAGCCCTTGAACAAAGGTTGGAAAGCATCGCCAAGGCAATGAGCATTGTGCTGGCATTTGCTGACAAATACATGGATTCATCCCGTTCTTAAGGTCGTTGACAAGATTGAGGTACCAAACATCAATTTGAAACCCTCTAAGAATCCCACTCATCATATTGAGGAATTCATGAGATTAGCACCGCCGAACCGGATTGATGTCAGTTTATACTCCACAGTCTTCCCATCCATCTTAGATGGTGAATCCAAAGTGTGGTATCATGCTCTATCACCCCAGGTCAAAGCCAACTGGAATGAGTTATTTAAAGCTTTCATTAACCATTACAGTTGTGTTTAAAAGAAGCAAGCCACGGTGGACGACTTAACCACCATGAGGCAAAGGGACAACCAATCCTTCTTGGATTACTTTGAAAGGTGGCATACCAAGCTGTCTCACATCAATGAGACCATTCCTCTGTGCCTGCAACAATCTACTGATGTATTTCGGCCCACGCCTGAAATACATCTGACTAGCCTATGTCTCACTTTTGGGGACCCTAGGTTCATGGAAGGAAATGGAGGCTCACATAGCCATGGGCTTGCCTTTGGAGACTCAAGATTCATAGAGGATGATGGAAACCTATCCATGCCAGTCCGATAACCAAGGAGGCCCAATCTTATTACATAGGAGTGGATAAAGCCCTAGAGGAAAGCATGAGCATAGAGGCCCATAAGCCCATACATATTGTGTCCTCCTTATGGCAAGAGGATGTCCAAACATCCTAGGGTCTACAAACCACACGCCCAACAAGCCCAAGAAAGGCCCAAGGTCACGTCCATGAAGGCCAAATTCGTCATTTGTGTTCTTTGTGGATGTATTTTTATTTTATAGTTTTTATTATTTTTGGTGTGTTTTTAGGAGTAGATAAATCTAAAACATTCTAAATTTTCTAGAATGTTCTAGAAAGGATAAGGTAGACATGTGGTAGAGTAGTATTAGGCGCCAATTGGTTGTTATCCTAGATAAGGTTGCCTTATTTTGTAACTAATCCATATTGGATTAGGAAAGCCTAGACCTATTAGGATAAGTAGTTTGTAACCAACTCCCCTTAGGATAAGGAGTCCTAATCCAAGGGAGAGTAGTATAAGGTAGGCGTCTAGGATTAGAAGACTTGGCTTGCACGCCAAGGCTAGGGTTTGTTAGAAACCCTAGGTTCAAGTCTAATACAAATAGCCTAGGCTTGTAATCTTTTCATTCATTCCAATTTAGAAATATGAATCAAGCTTTGAGCTTACCCCCCCTGAGTGTTTGGATTAATCCTCAACCCCTCTTCCATTGTATCTTGGTGTGGTAACCAAGTGGTTTTGGAATGACTTGATCCTAGGTTGCGGTCTAGATCAAGGAACCCTAGATTATCCTTCTTGTGGATTCAAGTAGGAAATCTAGTTCTATCCCTTTATCTTTCTATCTCTTAGAACGATAATATCTACCCTCACCCTCCATCCTTTCCAACGCCACCCTCATCCCCTTCATTGCCACCAATTCGTCCACCCTCCTCTTCCCTCACAAAAGTAGCTCAACCAACTCCCTCTCTCTCCATAACAACTTCCTAACAACTTTCTCTCTCCTCCAACAACCTCACAAACCTCATCCTCCCTCCTCCCTCACGTCAAACCTCCTCTTTCTCTCCCCTCTCATGTCAACTCTAGCCCTTTCCCATCCCAAGAATCATCCCTTCCCTTTTCAAGATTCAATCTTTCTTGAATCTTGAAACCACAAAAGCCCTCACGGCAAAATTCCCCTTTCACTTTTCCACCTTTCACATGTGAACCACCCCCACCTTAACCCTAAATTCTCGTGTGGTGTCCCACTCTTAGATCGTTTGCACGTCACCCCTATGATGTGTAATTGATCAACCGCTCTCTTGATCCCATTATACATCATAATTTTGGTATCAGAGCCCTAGGTTGTTTTGAGTGCAAACCAAACACATAACCTTCAAATCCAAACCCCAAACCTGCTATTCCAATAGCTTAACCTACTATTCCAATAGCTCACCCAGCAATCCAAACACATAACCTTCAAACCTTCAGTACCAACCTGCAACCCTAAATTCCACAAACAGCCCAAACACATTTCCTTCCCTACCCAACGTCACTCTGGACATTTCCTAACCCCTCCATGGCTCACGAGATGTTCCTTATGAGGAGAGTTCTTAGTAACTCAATTGTTTCTGAAGATCAACAACAACGAGAGGCCATCTTTCAATCTCGTTGCACAATCAAGGGAAAAGTTTGTTCGTTGATCATTGATGGTGGAAGTAGCACCAATGTGGCATCAACTACTATGGTGGACAAACTTCAGCTGGAAACGAGTCCCCATCCAAAGCCCTACACCATCTAGTTGCTCAATCAGGGTGAAAGTCTACAAGTGACTCAAAGATGTTTGGTAAGCTTTTCCATAGGCAAATCCTTTAAAGAATCTTTATGGTGTGATGTTTTGCCTATGAATGCTTGTCATATTCTAGTTGGAAGACCATGGTTATTTGATAGGAGTGTGATGCACAACGGTAGAGCTAATACCTACACTCTTGTGACGAACAACAAGAGAATAACCCTAACTCCACTCCAAATAACCCAACCGTTCCCACCTAAGGAAGATGATCCAAACACCATCACTACTATGACCACTAAACGCCCTGAGTTTAGTGAACATAAGGAGATCACTCCCTTAGATCCAAACACAAACCCTAGCCACAAAGAGCCTACCAACGAGAACCCTAGCCACGAAAAATCCACAAAAGGCTACCCTCTCGTCACCCCTCTTTTGGAACAACTTCTTCATGTTTTCCGAAAAGAGAAGCCATCTGAATTGCCGCCTCAACGTGAGACCCATCACAAAACCGATCATGTTCCTAGGTCTGCCGTGCACAAGGAGCCAACATATAACATGAACCCTAGTGACATCCCAGAGGTTCAAGGGCAAGATGAAGATCTTCAAGCAAAGGGTATCATTAGGGAAAGTCTCAGTCCATGCGCCATCCCTACCCTTTTGGTCCCAAAGGAAGGAAGCCAAAGTCTGTGCACCAACAAGGTTATTACCAAATACAGGTTTCCTAGAAGTGAAGATCAAGTAAACGAGCTATTTGGTACCCAAGTCATCTCCAAGGTTAATCTAAGAAGTGGGTACAATCAGATTCGAATTCCAGAAGGGGACACTGCTGTCAAAACCAAAGGAGGTCTCTATGAATGGTTAGTCACACCTCGTGGTCTAACTAATGCTCTCTTTATTATTATGAGACTAATGAATCAAGTCTTGAAGCCCCTTATTAGGAAGTGTGTTGTTGTCTACTTTAATGACATGCTTGTGAATAGAAAGAGTGAGAAAGATTATACTTTTCACCTCCAATCTATTATGGAGATCTTGGCTCACAAAAAGATGCATGTGAACCTATCCAAGTGTTACTTCTTCATCAACAACATAGTCCTTCTTGGCTATGTACTCTCGCCCGAAGTAATCCAACTTGATGAAGAAAAGGTCAAAGCTAGTAAGGAGTGGTCTACTCCAACTAATATTCTTGGTGATCGAATCTTCCACGGCTTGACCTCTTTCTATAGGAGGTTTGTGAAGAATTTCAATACTAATTTATCTCCTATGACCGAGCTATGGAAATCCCAGAAGTTTTCATGGAGCCCCACTACCCACCAAGCGTTCATCAAGGATAAACTCTGCACCACACCGGTCCTAACCCTACCAAACTTTGATAAGAGGGTTGAGTGTGATGCTTCTAGAGTTGGTGTTGGAGCAGTTCAACTTGTTATATCTCAAGAGGGCCGCCCCAAAATTCATTACATGAAAAAGTTTGGTGATCCTAGATTCATGGAGAATAACGGAGGGCAGCCAAAACCATCTACTGAGGAGATCGCAGTTCACGTGAAGGCACTGGTTCACGTGAGAGTTACTGGAGCAATCATGATTCACGTGGAGGTCATGATCCATGTGATTATTACAGTTGGGTCAACGAAATTCTTTGAACTTGAACCTCCAAGTTTGAGGACAAACTTTTTCCAACAAGGGGGGAATGATGTATTTCGGCCCACGCTTGAAATACATATGACTAGCCTAGGTCTCACTTTTGGGGACCCTAGGTTCATGGAAGGAAATGGAGGCTCACATAGCCATGGGCTTTCCTTTGGAGACTCAAGATTCATAGAGGATGATGGAAACCTATCCATGCCAGGTCCAATAACCAAGGAGGCCCAATCTTATTACATAGGAGTGGATAAAGCCCTAGAGGAAAGCATGAGCATAGAGGCCCATAGGCCCATACATATTGTGTGCTCCTTATGGCAAGAGGATGTCCAAACATCCTAGGGTCTACAAACCACACGCCCAACAAGCCCAAGAAAGGCCCAAGGTCACGTCCATGAAGGCCAATTTCGTCATTTGTGTTCTTTTTGGATGTATTTTTACTTTATAGTTTTTATTATTTTTGGTGTGTTTTTAGGAATAGATAAATCTAGAACATTCTAAATTGTTCTAGAATGTTCTAGAAAGGATAAGGTAGACGTGTGGTAGAGTAGTATTAGACGCCAATTGGTTGTTATCCTAGATAAGGTTGGCTTATTTTGTAACTAATCCATATTGGATTAGGAAAGCCTAAACCTATTAGGATAAGTAGTTTGTAACCAACTCCCCTTAGGATATGGAGTCCTAATCCAAGGGAGAGTAGTATAAGGTAGGCGTCTAGGATTAGAAGACTTGGCCAGACGCCAAGGCTAGGGTTTGTTAGAAACCCTAGGTTCAAGTCTAGTATAAATAGCCTAGGCTTGTAATCTTTTCATTCATTCCAATTTAGAAATATGAATCAAGCTTTGAGCTTACCCCCCCTGAGTGTTTGGATTAACCCTCAACCCCTCTTCCATTGTATCTTGGTGTGGTAATCAAGTGGTTTAGGAAGGACTTGATCCTAGGTTGCGGTCTAGATCAAGAAACCCTAGATTGTCCTTCTTGTGGATTCAAGTAGGAAATCTAGTTCTATCCCTTTATCTTTCTATCTCTTAGAAAGATAATATCTACCCTCACCCTCCATCCTTTCCAACGCCACCCTCATTCCCTTCATCACCACCAATTCGTCCACCCTCCTCTTCCCTCACAAAAGTAGCTCAACCAACTCCCTCTCTCTCCAAAACAACTTCCTAACAACTTTCTCTCTCCTCCAACAACCTCACAAACCTCATCCTCCCTCCTCCCTCACGTCAACCCTTCTCTTTCTCTCCCCTCTCACGTCAAATCTAGCCCTTTCCCATCCCAAGAATCATCCCTTCCCTTTTCAAGATTCAATCTTTCTTGAATCTTGAAACCACAAAAGCCCTCACGGAAAATTTCCCCTTTCACTTTTCCACCTTTTCCACCTTTCACACGTGAACACCCCCACCTTAACCCTAAATTCTCGTGTGGTATCCTACTCTTAGATCGTTTGCACGTCACCCCTATGATGTGTAATTGATCAACCGCTCTCTTGATCCCATTATACATCATCTACCTTCAAGCAAGGGCTCAAGAGCAACTTGTCTAAGCACTTGGGATATCATGTCATCAAAGATTTTGATTACTTGAAGGACATTTGTGTTCAATTGGAAGTAATGCGCAATGACAAGACCACTTCGCCTGGTTGGAAAGGATTTAGCTCCAACAGGAGGGCTACTGGTGGAGCTAGCCACCCTTCTAAAATTGCTGAGACTAACGCTGTCCAACGCAAGGGGCCTTATGTGCCAAAGTATGAAACCTATACACCCCTGGATGTTCCTTATTCTCAAGCTCTTGATCGACTGGTCAAGAAGGGTATTTTTGTTTTACCTTTATCAAAAGAGGAGCCGAAATGAAGGGTAGGAATCGGGATGCCAACCAATTCTGCCGCTACCAATGCTGCCGAGGCATGATACCGAGAAATTTTGTTCTCTCAAAAACAAGATGGAAAATATGATAAGGGCAAGGACACTCCCAATGCCAAAAGTTGTTAAGAAGCCTAACAACCAAGATAACCTAATGCATGAGCATACAAATGCTATCTTTAATGAAGATTCAAGCTTTGACCCATATTCCTTGATTGTTAAAGTGGGTCAACCTGTCCCAGAAATATATGGATTTCATGAAGGTCTATTCATCCATGGCATTTGGGACAGCGATGACGATGACGAGTATGAGCACTCTAAAAAAGAGTGGGTTGAGACTGATGAGCCAACAACGGACGGTGTGACATTTGTTACTCGGTCTCGCCGCCACAATAACAGGAACACCACCACTCCATTGGTTGTCCTTAATCCCACACCAATGGTTGGGAACGACAATCAGACTACTGCAAAAGATCCACTCTTCACTCAACTCAAGACGACCAAAGTTGAGGTTACCATTTGGCAACTGTTGAGCACATCGCAAGCTCATAGGCAAAAGATGTTTGATGCCCTTACTGCGCTGACAGTATCTCCTACAATGACCTTTGAATCCTGAGTCGCTTATGTGACCACCAACTAGGGAATAATTGCCTTCAGTGAGGAAGATCTACCTCAAGGAGGGGGTTCCCATAACAAAGCCCTATACCTCACACTGTAATACTCCAACAAGACCATTTCGTTGGTTCTGGTTGATAATGGATCAGTTGTAAATGTGTGCCCTTGGAGGACGGCACAAAAGTTTGGAGTTCAACAACAACATTTGACTCAAAATGGTGTGCAACTAAGAGCTTACGATAACTCCTCTCGTTAATCAGTTGGATCCATAAAATTTCCTATCACTACCGACAATATCACTTGAAATGTGGAGTTTGTGGTACTAGACATCTTGGCTTCCTTTAATTTGCTTCTACGAAGGCCTTGGCTTCATGAGTGCAACGCTATAACATCTACCTTTCACCAAAAGGTGAAAATGATGGTTCGAGGCCAAGTAATCATAATCTCGAGACAACCTATCAATGTTGTCTTAACTTCCAATAAGACAACACTAGAAGAACTTCACAACTTTGAGATTGTGGCAGTTTTGAGCAAGGACGAAGCTTTTTTTTTTTTTTTTTTACTTTGATCCCTACTCAAACCCCAAAGTGCATTCTATTCTCAAGAAACAAGGTTACTTTCCTGGAATGCCATTAGGAAAGAACCCGAAGAACAAGATTCCTCTGGTGTTCAAGACGTTGAAGCAAAAGGGAATATTCAGCTTAGGGTACAAGCCAACTTAGAAGGAGGTCAGACTTACAAAAATGACCTTCGTTGAACAGAAAAGGATAGACAATCCTTCAACCTTATTCCAAACAAAGCCTTATCCACTCACTTTGAATGGGCAGTTTGTTAGGGAAGGTGATCACTTCCCTTACTATGGGTTCCCTGAACCATTTTACCTCAAGAACAAAGGAGTTCAAGTTGCTGAATAAGAGATCTTCAAAGACTGCTCCACTAACATGGCTACTGTCTTTGTTCCCGCTCGGGACAAGCAACCACCATTAGAGTGGACTCATCTTATTGGGAGAAACATTTTTGGCATGTTGTTTGGACAAGATGCCGTCCAAGAGAAGTCTAAAGCTGACGCTGTTATTGCTGCACTATCCAACCCGGGGTTTGACCCAAGCCTCATGATCACTGAAGATGAAGGAGCTAATGCGGTCTCATGGGTCAATGCTGAGGAATATAACTTTGTTTTATCGTTAGGAGAGTTTGTTCCTGAAGTCATAGAGTCAAGTCCTAAGGGTCTAGAGTCTAACGAGGCTGGTCTTGAGCCTACTGGCGATGTATTCCTTTATGCAGTCAATAAAATGAACATTTCTGCTTACTCTAACCCCCTCTTCCCTGAACTGTTGCGCCAACAATGATCTTGAATTTAGTGAACCCATAAAAGAACTTTTTAATGAACATGAGCACAAAATGCCGGTGTTGGAAGACACCATCAATATAAATGTGGGTACAAATGAGCAACCTCGGGAGTTGAAGTTGGGTAGTTCACTAACAAAGTAGGATTAGCATTCCCAAAGCTTCTCAAAGAATTCGTTGATGTATTCGCATGGTCTTATGAGGATATGCTAGAGATTGACAGGGAAATTGCAGAACATACCATCCCTTTGCTTCCTAATGCAAAGCCGGTTCGACAAAAGGTTGGGAGGATCAAACCTGAATGGGCTAAGAAGATCGAAGAGAAAGTGATCAAACAACTCAATGCTAAATTTATTAAAGTAGTTTAATACCCTCAATAGATTACTAACATCGTCCTCGTGCCTAAGAAAGATTGGAAAGTGCGCATGTGTGTAGACTTCTGGGACCTCAATAAAGCCAGTCCCAAGGATAGTTTCCCATTACCTCACATTGATGTATTGGTGGATAACACTTGCGGACACTAGATTTTGTCTTTCATGGACGGATATGCAGGTTACAATCAAATCAAGATGGCAGAAGAAGATATGAGAAAACCTCATTTACCATGCCATGGGGAATGTACTGTTATGTGGTTATGCCTTTCGGTCTCAAAAATGCCGGAGCAACATATCAAAGGACTGCCAACACTCTACTTCATAATATGATGCATAAGGAAGAAGAAGTTTATGTGGATGACATGATTGTCAAATCCAAGATAAGGGAGGAGCATATTCCTAATCTCTGCAAGTTATTCCTACGACTTTGTAAGTACAAGATGCGGCTTAATCCAGCAAAGTGCACCTTTGTTGTCACCTCTGGGAAGCTGCTAGGCTATGTGGTTAGCCAACGAGGCATTGAAGTAGATCTTTCAAAGGTAAAGGTCATCCAAGATTTGCAGCCGCCCAAGACAGAAAAAAAAAAGAGATAAGAAGTTTTCTAGGGCGAGTTCAGTACATCAGTAGATTCATCTCAAAACATACAATGAATTGCGAACCTTTATTCAAGAAGTTGAAGAAGGGAAGTAAAATAGAATGGAATAATCAGTGCCAAACTGCTTTTGAAAAAATCAAAGAGTATTTGCAACATCAACCGTTACTCATGCCTCAAGTAACAGATGAGCCTCCACTCCTTTATCTTACCTTGACCAGCTCCGCAACGGGGATATGCTGGCTCAAAAGGTAAAAGTTCAAGAAAGCGCCATCTACTACTTGAGCAAGAAATTTCTAGACTACGAAAGTCGATATACTGATATAGAGAAGATGGCTCTTGCATTGGTAATGGCCACCAAGAAGCTGAGGCATTACATGCTTTCACATACTGTATATGTCATAGCTGAGAATAACCCCATCAAATTCATTATGGAACAACCTACTAATAACAACCGCATCGCTCGAATGGTGGTCATGCTTTCCCAATTCAATCTTCAGTACTTGCACCAGAAATCCATCAAAGGTGAGTTATTTCAAATTTCCTGGCCGCTTCACCATCAATAGAACCTCCAAGCACTCACTTGGAATTCCCAGACGAGGATATCTTTCTCACTGATGAGACTACATGGTAAATGTATTTCGACAAAGCATGCATAAGTGGTTTGCAACCTGCTTTAACCTTAGGCATACGCCACATAAAGGTATTTGGAAATTCTAGCCTCATCTCAATCAGGCTAAGAGTGTATGGAAGGTTCGAAATGAATGCCTCATAGCATACCAACAGAAGCTACTGGGACTTGCTGACCAATTTGAGAGAATTAGTTTCCAATACCTTTCTAGGGATCATAATGAGTTGGCTGATGCACTAGGTGAACTATCCTCAATGATATCAATCCCCACAGACACGCTACAGCTACCTGTGGTAGTAGAGCGACAGTCTAAACTAGCATATGTTTGTACTATGGAATCACAAGAAGTTGATACTGAAGCGTGGTTCCACGACATATACAATTTTCTCCGAAAAAGAGAATATTCGGCTGAGTTGAATGCCCGAGGACTCAGGTCCTCAGCAGCACAACACTGCTTGATCCTAGATCGTTTGTACAAAAAGTCGACTACAAGCATCAATTTGTTGTGTATAGATGCTGAAAGTGCAAAAGAGGTCATAACCACTGTGTTTATCCATCTCCTTTCACTCCTGCAATTCAAACAGAAAATCTAGGATCATGTACTATGTTTTGTTTAATGTTTTTATGATAAATTAGTTTGTATTTTGTGCTTTCCATTTTGATATTATCTTTCTGGGTACTTTTCTTTTCCTTAGAACAAAACATGAAAATTATTTATTCAATAAAACACGATTTGCACCAATTATTTATTCAATGTCATGTCATAGTTGTAGACACCAGGATTTGCACCGACTAAATTCTGACTCATCAAAACTCGGCAAGTCATTTGGGCCAAACACCAAAATGGGTCATTGGGCCCATTGAGTCAATAAAACGGGCACAACAAATCATATAAGACCGCTTAAAAATAATAAAGGCCGCATAACCTTTATCAATTCACAACCTGGCCCGAAACACGGATCCGACCCGGGGAAAATGAATAAAGCCCGCATGACCTTTGCGGAAAGTAGAGGTCCGCCTTTTCCTTGCCACGTCACCAATCCGTGTGCTTAATTCTTATAGGTTGCCTGACCTATATCAATTTCTTTGATTTCGGCGAAAGAATTCCATGCAATCCCGTGATAATAGCCCCACATGATTGACCTTGGTTGATCATGAAAATGTTATAATCCGCATGACTTATGATTCTTTGCATGGAGGAGGCTTGATTGTAGGGATGTGTCCCTCCTCTTTCCCTCCAAATCCCTCACCACTCCACCTATAAATACCACACCATTTTCGCTCATTTTCATCAACTAATTATTATCTCTGCACCTAAACTCTCTCTAAATTCTCCCTTTCTAATTCATTCATAGTCACTCTCACATCACCATATTATCATTCCCATACCATAGCCATCCTCATACTCATTCTTCCATCTAAGCATCAAACTGAGGCCAAATCAAAGCGTTAATCTTCGTATTCAAGCATCCGTCATCAAGCAAGGTTTGCCTTCATTGTTATTATTGTTGTATTTAAGTTTTGTAATTCATGCTTTAATTCTATTATTTGTACGGTTTTGTAAAAGAAAACCGCATTGTTTTATATTGCATATTCGAGAATATAATTTCACGAAATTAATTAAACTTCTCCCCGCCCTTTTTCATTTCAAGTTCGATTTTAGTAAAGTCTGTTTTCTAACAGACGAATTCGAGAGTTCTTTTAATTCTCATATTCGTAACCTGACCCTTGAACTTAGAAATCGGGTTCGGAGACCGGAGTTATTTCTTTGTATTTTTGTTTGTCAACTTCCTTAAATCGGATGGCGAATCTTTCTTTTCTATATAACCCTTCTAGTTATTAAAAATACATGTTTTTGCATTAAATTCTTGGAAATGATTTAATACCATCCATTTCACCAACCCAAAGTCAACCCAAGAGAAAACGGGTTTGGAAATTAGCAAAGGCTATGCGGCCTTTCCTTATTTCCCCCATTTTTCTCTGGGCCGAAGAGGCACTGGCCCAGCCATGAAATTTCCAAAGGCTATGCAGCCTTTGACCATTTCTGGTAGCCCGTATCTCTTCTTGGCCCAGGTTTGGGAATAATTGGTAACAAGTCATTAATAGATTACTTTTATGCGAATTCGAGTAATTTTTACAACATAAAAGGGTTTGTAAATAAATAAAGTTTCATCAACTTGAAAATGAATTACGAAAATAAAAATATCCTTATTTAATGGTTAAGAACCCTTAGTCAGCTCCCGACACTTAAGTTGCGCATCACGGGAAAAGGGTCACTTTTCCCGGGGTCCTACCTATTGGCGACTCCACTGGGGACTGAAACGTAAAAAGAGGGTAAAACTTGAACAAATCAATTTTATTATTCTTTTAGACATCTTTGCATACCGGGCCACTCGTCGGGTCTTTTGACAGGTGAGCACAAAGGATACGGTTTGGTAAACTAGGATGATACCCGAGAGCAGGTGACCAGTACTATAGCAATGCATACCGCAATCGTTAGGCATTTGGTCAGTTCACCCCCCATGTTACACTCCAAGGCTTCCTTGAAGTTCGACGAGCAACACCTCACACACTTTGCCCAAAATTTATGAGGGTGAAGAGTGCACCGAGGCGAGAATGTGTGGTAGGCTATATATCCCGACCATAAAAATCCATGAATATAGAGACTTGGTTCAGGATAACCCTCATTTTGTATGCTATGTGTAAATGTGTTTCCCATCCCCCCCCCCTTTTTTTTTGTAAAAATTTTACCCTAGTTTGGAGGTTTCATTCTAGACCATATAAAATTCATTGGGTTGAGAAAAGGATTATTTATTGATTAGTATAATTAACCCAAAAAGGGATTATGGTTAGTCCAATGGAAGGGCCCATTTACGTCCAAGGGTTAGCTATGTTAATTAATAAATGTAAATTTACTCACCTTAGATGATAATATATGGTTCACTATAAAATTCTCTTGACAAAAAGTCCAAAAGTGTATAATTAAAAGTCCAACAAAGTTAATGGGTAGCATATTAGACTGCATAATAGTCATTATTTGAGTAAATTAATTTATCGATTTAATTAATAAATCCATCACATTTATGGTCGGCCCGTTGTTAGGCCCAACCATATTGGATTTAGCATTTAAGCCCATAAATTAATTATAACTCGCTTATTGTTGGCTTTATCCAATCCTTTACAATATCCATTTGCCTTGAGTAAATGAATAATAAAAAATAAATAAAAATGGATCGTGAGTCTTGTCGAGCATTACTCTAGTCCACATAATAGTCAATATAGCTTGAGTTGTCTGAGTTGTTGGGCCAAGTTACGGATTCTCCTTAAAACGGTCGGCCTGTGGATTGGGTCCATCCGACTTGAGAAACACTGACTTGTGTCTTACAATTTATGATTTACTTGTTATGTGTGACTTTATTCGGCCCTTTATAAGGTCTTATCGTTAGGTCCATCTAGAGTTAGGTCATGCACTCCCGAAAAGTGGGTGAGTCTCTTGTGTCAGCATATAGATGGCGAGTCTGTTAAGGTCATATAGGTCCCTTAGAGCATGCACGCATTGGGTAGTATGTGTCGGAATATGTGATCGAGTTCCTAACTTTGAATTTCCATGCAGGCATCCTTGGAGATCGACTCCGAGCTCGCATTAGAGATCCACGCACCGGTCGTTTGGTTCCAAATCCTCACTACGATCCATCTGCAACTCATGACTGCATCGTGTGTTCAAGAGGTCCCGGTTCAGAGTACTGAGGCTAACATCACGAAGCATTTAGAGGAGCTCTAGACCAAGCTATAAGGTTTGGTCTTCGCTAACACTTTTGAACAGGAGCAAAAGATTGGGATGAGGCAAATTTAATAGCAATAGGTGATGGATGGTGTGCGGCAGGCCATCACGAAAATCAATACCAAGTTGGGGTTGAATACCGAAGAAGATGATGAAGAGATTCATGGGTATGAATCTTAACCTAAGCTCATCAAAACATCAGCAGATTCTGGAGGGGTAGAGACATCTAAAATAAAGGTATTCAAGCCTACAAGGGACCCCGCTGTCAAAGCCCTTGAACAAAGGTTGGAAAGCATCGCCAAGGCGATGAGCGTTGTGCTGGCATTTGCTGACAAATACATGGATTCATCTACCTTCAAGCAAGGGCTCAAGAGCAACTTGTCTAAGCACTTAACCATTACAGTTGTATTTAAAAGAAGCAAGCCACGGTGGACGACTTAACCACCATGAGGCAGAGGGACGACAAACCCTTCTTGGATTACTTTGAAAGGTGGCATACCAAGCTGTCTCACATCAATGAGATCATTCCTCTCCGCCTGCAACAATCTACCTTCAAACAAGGGCTCAAGAGCAACTTGTCCAAGCACTTGGGATATCATGTCATCAAAGATTTTGATTACTTGAAGGACATTTGTGTTCAATTGGAAGCAATGCACAATGACAAGACCACTTCGCCTGGTTGGAAAGGATTTAGCTCCAACAGGAGGGCTATTGGTGAAGCTAGCCACCTTTCTAAAATTGTTGAGACTAACGCTATCCAACGCAAGGGACCTTATGTGCCAAAGTACGAAACCTATACACCCCTGGATGTTCCTTATTCTTAAGCTCTTGATGGACTAGTCAAGAAGGGTATTTTGGTTTTACCTTTATCAAAAGAGGAGCCGAAAATTAAGGGTAGGAATTGGGATGCCAACCAATTCTACCGCTACCAATGCTGCCGAGGACATGATACCGAGAAATGTTGTTCTCTCAAAAACAAGATGGAAGATATGATAAGGGCAAGGACACTCCCAATGCCAAAAGCTGCTAAGAAGCCTAACAACCAAAATAACCTAATGCATGAGCATACAAATGCTATCTTTAATGAAGATTCAAGCTTTGACCCTTCTTCCTTGATTGTTAAAGTGGGTCAATCTGACCCATAAATATATGGATTTCATGAAGGTCTATTCATCCATGGCATTTGGGATAGCGATGACGATGACGAGTATGAGCACTCTAAAAAGAGTGGGTTGGGACTGATGAGCCAACAACGGACGGTGCGACATTTCTTACTCGGTCTGGCCGCCACAATAACAGGAACACCACCAGTCCAGTGGTTGTCCCTAATACCACACCAATGGTTGACAACAATGATCAGACTACTCCAAAGATCCACTCTTCACTCAACTCAAGACGACCAAAGTTGAGGTCACCATTTGGCAACTGTTGTGCACATCGCAAGCTCATAGGCAAAAGATGTTAGATGCCCTTACTGCGCTGACAGTATCTCCTACAATGACCTTTGAATCCTTAGTCGCTTATGTGACCACCAACTAGGGAATAATTGCCTTCAGTGAGGAAGATCTACCTCAACGAGGGGGTCCCATAACAAAGCCCTATACCTCACACTGCAATGCTCCAACAAGACTATTTCGTTGGTTCTGGTTGATAATGGATCAGCTGTAAATGTGTGCCCTTGGAGGACGACACAAAAGTTAGGAGTTCAATAACAGCATTTGACTCAAAATGGTGTGCAACTAAAAACTTACGATAACTCCTCTCGTAAATCAGTTGGATCCATAAAATTGCCTATAACTACCGGCAATATCACTCGAAATGTGGAGTTTATGGTACTAGACATCCCGACTTCCTTTAATTTGCTTCAACGAAGGCCTTGGCGTCATGAGTGCAACGCTATAACAACTACCTTTCACCAGAAGGTGAAAATGATGGTTCGAGGCCAAGTAATCACAATCTCGGGAGAACCTATCAATGCTGACTTTACTCCCAATAAGACAACACTAGAAGTGGAGCATAGTTCAATGGATGAAGAACTTCACAACTTTGAGATTGTGGCAGTTTTGAGCAAGGACGAAGCTTTTTTTTTACTTTGATCCCTACTCAAACCCCAAAGTGCATTCTATTCTCAAGAAACAAGGTTACTTTCCTAGAATGCCATTAGGAAAGAACCCGAAGAACAAGATTCCTCCGGTGTTCAAGACGTTTAAGCAAAACGAAATATTCAGCTTAGGGTACAAGCCAACTTAGAAGGAGGTCAGACTTACAAAAATGACCTTCGTTAAACAGAAAAGGATAGACAATCCTCCAACCTTATTCCAAACAAAGTCTTATCCACTTACTTTGAATGGACAGTTTGTTAGGGAAGGTGATCACTTCCCTTACTATGGGTTCCCTGAACCGTTTTACCTCAAGAACAAAGGAGTTCAAGTTGCTGAATAAGAGATCTTCAAATACTGCTCCACTAACATGGCTACTGTCTTTGTTCCCGCTCGGGACAAACAACCACTATTAGAGTAGACTCATCTTGTTGGGAGCAACATTTTTGGCATGTTGTTTGACAAGAAGTCATCCAAGAGAAGTCTAAAGCTGACGCTGTTATTGCTGCACTATCTAACCCGGGGTTTGACCCAAGCCTCATGATCATTGAAGATGAAGGAGCTAATGCGGTCTCATGGGTCGATGTTGAGGAAAATAACTTTGTTTTATCGGTAGGAGAGTTTGTTCCTGAAGTCATAGAGTCAAGTCCTAAGGGTCTAGAGTCTAACGAGGCTGGTCTTGAGCGTACTGGCGATGTATTCCTTTATGCAGTCAATAAAATGAACATTTCTGCTTACTCTGACCCCTTCTTCCCTGAACTGTTGGGCCAACAATGATCTTGAATTTAGTGAACCCGTAAAAGAACTTTTTAATGAACATGAGCACAAAATGCCGGTGTTGGAAGACACCATCAATATAAATGTGGGTACAAATGAGCAACCTCGGGAGTTGAAGTTGGGTAGTTCACTAAGAAAGTAGGATTAGCATTCACAAAGCTTGTCAAAGAATTTGTTGATGTATTCGCATGGTCTTATGACGATATGCTAGAGATTGACTGGGAAACTGCAGAACATACCATCCCTTTGCTTCCTAATGCAAAGCCGATTCGACAAAAGGTTGGGAGGATCAAACCTGAATGGGCTAAGAAGATCTAAGAGGAAATGATCAAACAGATCAATGCTAAATTTATCAAAGTAGTTTAATACCCTGAATAGATTGCCAACATCGTCCTTGTGCCTAAGAAAGATGAGAAAGTGCGCATGTGTGTAGACTTCCGGGACCTCAATAAAACCAGTCCCAAGGATAGTTTCCCATTACCTCACATTGATGTATTGGTGGATAACACTTGCGGACACTAGCTTTTGACTTTCATGGACAGATATGCATGTTACAATCAAATCAAGATGGCAGAAGAACATATGGAGAAAACCTCATTTACCACGCCATGGGGAATGTACTGTTATGTGGTCATGCCTTTCGGTCTCAAAAATGTCGGAGCAACATATCAAAGGACTGCCAACAGTCTACTTCATGATATTATGCATAAGGAAATAGAAGTTTATGTGGATGACATGATTGTCAAATCCAAGATAAGGAAGGAGCATATTCCTAATCTCTGCAAGTTCTTCCTACGACTTCGTAAGTGCAAGATGCGGCTTAATCCAGCAAAGTGCACCTTTGGTGTAACCTCTGGGAAGCTTCTAAGCTATGTGGTTAGCCAACGAGGCATTGAAGTAGATCCTTCAAAGATAAAGGTCATCCAAGATTTGCAGCCGCCCAAGACAGAAAAAGAGATAAGAGGTTTTCTAGGGCGAGTTCAGTACATCACTAGATTCATCGCTTACAATGACTTGCAAACATTTATTCAAGAAGTTGAACAAGGGAAGTAAAATAGAATGGGATAATCCGTGTCAAACTGCTTTTGAAAAAATCAAAGAGTATTTGCAACATCCACCGTTACTCATGCCTCAAGTAACAGATGAGCCTCCACTCCTTTATCTTACAGTGACTAGCTCCGCAACGGGGATATGATGGCTCAAAAGGTAAAAGTTCAAGAGAGCGCCATCTACTACTTGAGCAAGAAATTTCTAGACTACGAAAGTCGATATGCTGATATAGAGAAGATGGCTCTTGCATTGGTAATGGCCACCAAGAAGCTGAAGCATTACATGCTTTCACATACTGTATATGTCATAGTTGAGAATAACCCCATCAAATTCATTATGGAACAACCTACTACCAACAACCACATCGCTCGATAGGTGGTCATGCTTTCCCAATTCAATCTTCAGTACTTGCCCCAGAAATCCATCAAAGGGCGGGTTGTTTCAAATTTCTTGGCCCCTTCACCATCACAAGAACCTCCAAGCACTCACTTGGAATTCCCAGACGAGGATATCTTTCTCATTCATGAGACTACATGGTAAATGTATTTCGACTGGGCTTCCAATTAGATGGGTTGTGGAGTTGGAGTTTTATTGATTTCTCTAGAAGGGACACAAGTCCCAGTACATATCGGTGAAGCTGGATTTGGTGTTATTAACAATGCTGCAGAATACAAAGCATGCATAAGGGGTTTGCAACCTGCTTTGACCTTAGGCATACGCCACATAAAGGTATTTGGAGATTCTAGCCTCATCATCAATCAGGCTAAGAGTGCATGGAAGGTTCGAAATGAATGCCTCATAGCATACTAGCAGAAGCTACTGGGACTTGCTGACCAATTTGAGAAAATTAGTTTCCAATACCTTTCTAGGGATCATAATGAGTTGGCTGATGCACTAGATGAACTATCCTTAATGATATCAATCCCCACAGGCACGCTACAGCTACCTGTGGTAGTAGAGCGACAGTCTAAACCAGCATATGTTTGTACTATGGAATCACAAGAAGTTGATACTGAAGCATGGTTCCACGACATATACAATTTTCTCCGAAAAGGTGAATATTCGGCTGAGTTGAATGCCCGAGGACAACGAGCAATCAGGTCCTTAGCAGCACAACACTGCTTGATCCGAGATCGTTTGTACAAAAAGTCGGCTACAAACATCAATTTGTTGTGTATAGATGCTGAAAGTGCAAAAGAGGTCATGGCCACTGTGCATGGAGGAGAGTGTGGACCTCACATGAATGGACGCATGTTAGTGAAGAAGATTTAGAGGGCTAGTTACTATTGGTCGATAATGGAAGCAGATAGCTTGGAGTTCGTTCGAAGGTGTCATAAATGTCAGAAATATGCTAATTTGCAGCATCAACATCCATCGTATCTGACAATTTTGACATCTCCGTAGCCATTCCTTGTATGGGGGATTGACATCATCGGCAAGATACACCCAACAGGGACGGGAGGTGATGAATACATCTTGGTTGCTATTGATTACTTAACTAAGTGGGTAGAGGCAGCCTCTAATGCTAAACTCACATCCAAGCAAGTGGCTAAATTCATCCTTCATAACATCATATGTCAATATGGAGTACCCCATGAAATCATTAGTGACAATGGGAGTCATTTTTGGAAGGAGGTAAAGACATTGCTAGGCACTTATCATATTTAGCATCACCGATCTTCACCCTACAGACCTTAAACTAATGGAGTTGTAGAAGCAACCAATAAAACAGTGGCGAGAATCATTAAGAAAATGGTAACTACTTACAAAGATTGGCCTGAAAAATTTCCATTTGCCTTTGGGGATATCGTACCTCTATACGAACTGCTACAGGCCTTTAAATATCGTACCATGGGAAAGGGTCTACGAATCCTCATCGGGACTTACTACAGGCCTTTAAATAAGTTCGAAATCTTTCGGCAAGAATAAGCGAAAAGAGTCAACATAGGATGTTGAAAAGGGCATTCCTTCACTCTTTAAACCATAACTCCTTCAATACAACTTCGATGAACCTCATATTTTGAGAGCTCAAAGTACACACCGAGAGCTTTCCATCGATCCTTATAAGCATGAAGCAGAGTTCGGATGAAGAAGTTATGTGAGTCTGAAGTCAGAAGAAAGCTGCCTATAAAGGTCACGCCCGTGAAGGTTGTTGTAGCGCCCGCGACGACACTGGGAGGAAGAATTGAGAATTGGAACATCGTGACACCTACGACGACCAGGGTCGCGTTTGCGACACATTGTGCCCAGGTCGCGCCCGCGACACCTTGTCTTCTCACTTTCGCCGGTTCGTTCGCCAGGAGTGTCGCGCCTACGACGGCCCAGATTTCGCGACTTTTTTCGGCTTAAATGGCTGTGTTTAATTCCCTAATTACCTTGTATAAATACACCTTTTACTGTTTTTGAAGGCATACTTTGTTGATATTTGCTAATGAAAAGATAGAGTGCTATCTGAACTTCCCCTCAAACCTTGTTCTTACTTTATCGAATTGATTATTGGTGGTGTTAGCAAGTCATTCCTTTATTAGTTAGTGGTGGATTACCTTTCGCTAATCATCGTGGGATGTTAGGCTTTTGGTGGTGGAATTTCCTTTATCCAAGGTCATATCCAAGCATCTTGGTGCTCAAGCTTTGTGTGATTGATTGATTCGGGTTCTCAACGTAACTCAAGTTTTTTAATTTTCCCCCACGCCGATACGCTCCACAACAATAAATTAACCTATCGTCATAGGCGCATACTTAAATCAACTAAAAGAAGCAATAAAATATAAATGTCAAACTCAAAAAAATATTACTTACATTACCTACTTTACTTGCATTACCCATTTTAAATACATTGTCATTGTTTAGTTACTTTACATTACTTATTTTTACATCCAGTAAAATATTATTTACATTACCTATCTCGGTTAATAGCCATTATTTCCTGTAATTTTCCGTTGGATTTGATGTCTATTTTGTCAGTGCATTTCGGATGATTGTGATTAGTTGTCATTATAGGACTTTGTTTTCTGCGCCAGTTTATGAGTTGGGGAATTGATGTTTGATTCCCTAAGAACTCACAGTTTCCAGCATGGAGAAGTCATTATCCGATCTGAATGTTACTGCTTGGTGGGCTGCTAGTCCTCTGCTCGGACCAGCAGTGTTCTGGAAAGTTATTCCCCTCGCTATGAATCCATCTAGAACTGGTAAAAGCTGACCCGACACGGTTACTGACCTGAACCTAACACGATATTAAATGGGTTTAGGTAGATAGTCTAGGATCATATACTGTGTTTATCGATCGCCTTTCACTCCTGCAATTCAAACTGAAAGTCTAGGATCATGTACTGTGTTTTATTTAATGTTTTTATGATAAATTAGTTTGTATTTTGTGCTTTCAATTTGGATATTATCTTTCTGGCTACTTTTGTTTTCCTTGGAACAAAAGATGAAAATTATTTATTCAATAAAACATGATTTGCACCAATTATTTATTCAATGTCATGTCATAGTTGTAGACACCAGGATTTACACCGACTAAATTCTGACTCATCGAAACTCGGCAAGTCATTTGGGCCGAACACCAAAATGGGTCATTGGGCCCATTTAGTCAATAAAACGGGCACAACAGATCAAATAAGATCGCTTAAAAATAATAAAGGCCGCATAACCTTTATCAATTCACAGCCTGGCCCAAAACACGGATCCAGCCCAGGGAAAATGAATAAAGGTCGCATGACCTTTACGGAAAGTAGAGGTCCGCCTTTTGCTTGCCACGTGACCAATCCTTGCCCTTAATTCTTATAGGTTACCTGACCAATATCAATTTCTTTTCATTTCGGCGCAAAACTCCATGCAATCCCGTGATAATAGCCCCACGTGATTGACCTTGGTTGACCATGAAAATGTAATAAACCGCATGACTTATGATTTTTTGCATGGAGGAGGCTTGATTGTAGGGATGTGTCCCTCCTCTTTCCCTCCAAATCCCTCACCACTCCACCTATAAATACCACACCATTTTTGCTCATTTTCATCAACTAATTATTATCGCTGCACCTAAACTCTCTCTAAATTCTCCCTTTCTAATTCATTCATAGTCACTCTCACGTCTCCATATTATCATTCCCATACCATAGCCATCCTCATACTCATTCTTCCATTCAAGCATCAAACTGAGGCCAAATCAAAGCCTTAATCTTCGTATTCAAGCATCCGTCATCAAGCAAGGTTTGCCTTCATTTTTGTTATTGTTGTATTTAAGTTTTGTAATTCATGCTTTAATTCTATTATTTGTACGGTTTTGTAAAAGAAAACCGCATTGTTTTATATTGCATATTCGAGAATATAATTTCGCGAAATTAATTAAACTTCTCCCCGACCTTTTTCATTTCAAGTTCGGTTTTAGTAAAGTCTGTTTTCTAACAGGCGAATTCGAGAGTTCTTTTAATTCTCGGATTCGTAATCGGACCCTCGAACTTAGAAATCGGGTTCGGAGACCGGAGTTATTTCTTGGTATTTTTGTTTATCAACTTCCTTAAATCGGATGGCGAATCTTTGTTTTCTATATAACCCTTTTAGTTATTAAAAATACATGTTTTTGCATCAAAATACTCGGAAATGATTTAATACCATCCATTTCACCAACCCAAAGTCAACCCAAGAGAAAACGGGCTTGGAAATTAGCAAAGGCTATGCGGCGTTTCCTAATTTCCCCCATATTTCTCTGGGCCGAAGTGGCACTGGCCCAGCCATGAAATTTCCAAACGCAATGCAGCCTTTGACAATTTCCGGCAGCCCGTATCTCTTCTTGGCCCAGGTCTGGGAATAATTGGTAACAACTCATTAATAGATTATTTTTATGCAAATTCGAGTATTTTTTACAACATAAAAGGGTTTGTAAAAAAATAAAGTTTCATCAACTTGAAAACGAATTATGAAAATAAAAATATCCTTATTTAAGGATTAAGAACCCTTAGTCGGCTCCCGACACTTAAGCTGCGCATCACAGGAAAATGGTCACTTTTCCCAGGGTCCTACCTATTGGCAACTCCACTAGGGACTGAAACTTAAAAAGAGGGTAAAACTTGAACAAATCAATTTTAATATTCTTTTAGACATCTTTGCATACCGGGCCACTCGTCGGGTCTTTTGACACGTGAGCACAAAGGAGACGGTTTGGTAAACTAGGATGATACCTGAGAGCGGGTGACCAGTACTATAGCAATGCATACCGCAATCGCTAGGCATTTGGTCACTTCTTCCCCCATGTTACACTCCAAGGCTTCCTTGAAGTCTGACGAGCAACACCTCACACACTTTGCCCAAAATTTATGAGGGTGAAGTGTGCACCGAGGCGAGAACGTGTGGTTGGCCATATATCCCGACCATAAAAATCCATGAATATAGAGACTTGGTTCAGGATAACTCTCATGTTGTATGCTATGTGTAAATGTGTTTCCCATCCCCCCCCCTTTTTTTTTGTAAAAATTTGACCCTAGTTTGGATATAAAATTCTTTGGGTTAAGAAAACAAAAAATTACTTAGAGGTACCCTAACTTTTGAAAATACAATTTTTTGGTACCCTAACTTTTCAAAACTAATTTTGGGGTACCCTAACTTTTAGGATTAGAAATTACTAGGTGAATTTCCGGCGAAACTCCGATTGATTCAAATCATTTTCGTCCACAAAAACACTTAATCAATTTCCTGCCTAAAACTCACCGTTGAATTCAAATCATTGACCGAAAATTCACCTAATTATTTCTAATTCTAAAAGTTAGGTTACTCCAAAATTTGTTTTTTAAAGTTGGGGTACCAGAAAAACATTTCACCAAAAGTTAGGGTACCCCTAAGTAATTTTTTGTTAAGAAAAGGATTATTTATTGATTAGTATAATTAACCCAAAAAGGCATTATTGTTAGTCCAATGGAAGGGCCCATTTACGTCCAAGGGTTAGCTATTTTAATTAATAAATGAAAATTGACTCACCTTAGATGATATTATATGGTTCATTATGAAATTCTCTTAACAAAAAGTCCAAAAAAATATAATTAAAAGTCCAACAAAGTTAATGGGTAGCGTATTAGACTGCATAATAGTCATTAAGCTTGAGTAAATTAATTTATCGATTTAATTAATAAATCCATCACATTTATGGTCGGCCCGTTGTTAGGCTCAACCATATTGGATTTATCATTTAAGCCCATAAATTAATTAAAACTCGCTTATTTAATAGCAATAGGTGATGGATGGTGTGCCCAACCATATTGGATTAATAAATTAATTATAACAAAGTTAATGGGTAGCGTATTAGGTTTGATCTTCGCTAACACTTTTGAACAGGAGCAGAAAATTGGGACGAGGCTAATTTAATAGCAATAGGTGATGGATGGTGTGCTGCAGGCCATCACCAAAATCAATACCAAGTTGGGGATGAATACCGAAGAAGATGATGAAGAGATTCATGGGTATGAATCTTAACTTAAGCTCATCAAAACATCAGCAGATTCTAGAGGGGTGGAGACATCTAAAATAAAGGTATCCAAGCCTACAAGGGACCCCGCTGTGAAAGCCCTTGAACAAAGGTTGGAAAGCATCGCCAATGCAATAAGAGTTGTGCTGGCATTTGCTGACAAATACATGGAAGTACATTTACCTGTTCATCCCGTTCTTAAGGTCATTGACAAGATTGAGGTACCAAACATCAAGTTCAAACCCTCTAAGAATCCCACTCTTCATATTGAGGAATTCATGAGATAAGCACCGCCGAACCGGATTGATGTCAGTTTATACTCCACAGTCTTCCCATCCACCTTAGATGGTGAATCCAAAGTGTGGTATCATGCTCTATCAGCCTACGTCAAAGCCAACTGGAATGAGTTATTTAAAGCTTTCATTAACCATTACAGTTGAATTTAAAAGAAGCAACCCATGGTGGACGACTTAACCACCATGAGGCAGAGGGACAACCAATCCTTCTTGGATTACTTTGAAAGGTGGCATACCAAGCTGTCTCACATCAATGAGACCATTCCTCTCCGCCTGCAACAATCTACTGATGTATTTCGGCCCACGCCTGAAATACATCTGACTAGCCTAGGTCTCACTTTTGGGGACCCTAGGTTCATGGAAGGAAATGGAGGCTCACATAGCCATGGGCTTGCCTTTGGAGACTCAAGATTCATAGAGGATGATGGAAACCTATCTATGCCAGGTCCAATAACCAAGGAGGCCCAATCTTATTACATAGGAGTGGATAAAGCCCTAGAGGAAAGCATGAGCATAGAGGCCCATAGGCCCATACATATTGTGTCCTCCTTATGGCAAAAGGATGTCCAAACATCCTAGGGTCTACAAACCACACGCCCAACAAGCCCAAGAAAGGCCCAAGGTCACGTCCATGAAGGCCAATTTCGTCATTTATGTTCTTTGTGGATTTATTTTTATTTTATAGTTTTTATTATTTTTGGTGTGTTTTTAGGAGTAGATAAATCTAGAACATTCTAAATTTTTCTAGAATGTTCTAGAAAGGATAAGGTAGACATGTGGTAGAATAGTATTAGGCGCCAATTGGTTGTTATCCTAGATAAGGTTGGCTTATTTTGTAACTAATCCATATTGGATTAGGAAAGCCTAAACCTATTAGGATAAGTAGTTTGTAACCAACTCCCCTGAGGATAAGGAGTCCTAATCCAAGGGAGAGCAGTATAAGGTAGGCGTCTAGGATTAGAAGACTTGGCTTGCACGCCAAGGCTAGGGTTTGTTAGAAACCCTAGGTTCAAGTCTAGTACAAATAGCCTAGGCTTGTAATCTTTTCATTCATTCCAATTTAGAAATATGAATCAAGCTTTGAGCTTACCCCCCTGAGTGTTTGGATTAACCCTCAACCCCTCTTCCATTGTATCTTGGTGTGGTAACCAAGTGGTTTAGGAAGGACTTGATCTTAGGTTGCGGTCTAGATCAAGAAACCCTAGATTATCCTTCTTGTGGATTCAAGTAGGAAATCTAGTTCTATCCCTTTATCTTTCTATCTACCCTCACCCTCCATCCTTTCCAACGCCATCCTCATCCCCTTCATCACCACCAATTCGTCCACCCTCCTCTTCCCTCACAAAAGTAGCTCAACCAACTCCCTCTCTCTCCATAACAACTTCCTAATAACTTTCTCTCTCCTTTAACAACCTCACAAACCTCATCCTCCCTCCTCCCTCACGTCAACCCTCCTCTTTCTCTCCCATCTCATGTCAACTCTAGCCCTTTCCCATCCCAAGAATCATCCCTTCCCTTTTCAAGATTCAATCTTTCTTGAATTTGAAACCACAAAAGCCCTCATGGCAAAATTCCCCTTTCACTTTTCCACCTTTCACACGTGAACCACCCCCACCTTAACCCTAAATTCTCGTGTGGTGTCCCACTCTTAGATCGTTTGCACGTCACCCCTATGATGTGTAATTGATCAACCGCTCTCTTGATCCCATTATACATCATAATTTTGGTATCAGAGCCCTAGGTTGTTTTGAGTGCAAACCAAACACATAACCTTCAAATCCAAACCCCAAACCTGCTATTCCAATAGCTTAACCTGCTATTCCAATAGCTCACCCTGCAATCCAAACACATAACCTTCAAACCTTCCGTACCAACCCGCAACCCTAAATTCCACAAACAGCCCAAACACATTCCCTTCCCTACCCAACGTCACTCTGGACGTTTCCTAACCCCTCCATGGCTCACGAGATGTTCCTTATGAGGAGAGTTCTTAGTAACTCAATTGTTTCTGAAGATCAACAACAACGAGAGGCCATCTTTCAATCTCGTTGCACAATCAAGGGAAAAGTTTGTTCGTGGATCATTGATGGTAGAAGCAGCACCAATGTGGCATCAACTACTATGGTGGACAAACTTCAGCTGGAAACGAGTCCCTATCCAAAGCCCTACACCATCTAGTTGCTCAATCAGGGTGAAGGTCTACAAGTCACTCAAAGATATTTGGTAAGCTTTTCCATAGGCAAATCCTTTAAAGAATCTTTATGGTGTGATGTTTTGCCTATGGATGCTTGTCATATTCTACTTGGAATACCATGGTTATTTGACAGGAGTGTGATGCACAACGGAAGAGCTAATACCTACATTCTTGTGATGAACAACAAGAGAATAACCCTAACTCCACTCCAAATAACCCAACCGTTCCCACCTAAGGAAGATGATCCAAACACCATCACTACTATGACCACTAAACGCCCTGAGTTTAGTGAACATAAGGAGATCACTCCCTTAGATCCAAACACAAACCCTAGCCACAAAGAGCCTACCAACGAGAACCCTAGCCACGAAAAACCCGTAAAAGGCTACCCTTTCGTCACCCCTCTTTTGGAACAACTTCTTCATGTTTTCCCAAAAGAGAAGCCATCAGAATTGCCGCCTCAACGTGAGACCCATCACAAAACCGATCATGTTCCTAGGTCTGCCGTGCACAACGAGCCAACATATGACATGAACCCTACTGACATCCCAGAGGTTCAAGGGCAAGATGAAGATCTTCAAGCAAAGGGTATCATTAGGGAAAGTCTCAGTCCATGCGCCATCCCTACCCTTTTGGTCCCAAAGGAAGGAAGCCAAAGTCTATGCACCAACAAGGTTATTACCAAATACAGGTTTCCTAGAAGTGAAGATCAAGTGAACGAGCTATTTGGTACCCAAGTCATCTCCAAGGTTAATCTAAGAAGTGGGTACAATCAGATTCGAATTCCAGAAGGGGACACTGCTGTCAAAACCAAAGGAGGTCTCTATGAATGGTTAGACACACCTCGTGGTCTAACTAATGCTCTCTTTATTATTATGAGACTAATGAATCATATTTTGAAGCCCCTTATTAGGAAGTGTGTTGTTGTCTACTTTAATGACATGCTTGTGAATAGAAAGAGTGAGAAAGATTATACTTTTCACCTCCAATCTATTATGGAGATCTTGGCTCACAAAAAGATGCATGTGAACCTATCCAAGTGTTACTTCTTCATCAACAACATAGTCCTTCTTGGCTATGTACTCTCGCCTGAAGTAATCCAACTTGATGAAGAAAAGGTCAAAGCTAGTAAGGAGTGCTCTACTCCAACTAATATTCTTGGTGATCGAATCTTCCACGGCTTGACCTCTTTCTATAGGAGGTTTGTGAAGAATTTCAATACTACTTTATCTCCTATGACCGAGCTATAGAAATCCCAGAAGTTTTCTTGGAGCCCCACTACCCACCAAGCGTTCATCAAGGATAAACTCTGCACCACACCGGTCCTAACCCTACCAAACTTTGATAAGAGGGTTGAGTGTGATGCTTCTAGAGTTGATGTTGGAGCAGTTCAACTTGTTATATCTCAAGAGGGCCGCCCCAAAATTCATTACATGAAAAAGTTTGGTGATCCTAGATTCATGGAGAATAAGGGAGGGCAGCCAAAACCATTTACTGAGGAGATTGCAGTTCACGTGAAGGTACTGGTTCACGTGAGAGTTACTGGAGCAATCATGATTCACGTGGAGGTCCTGATCCATGTGATTATTACAGTTGGGTCAACGAAATTCTTTGAACTTGAACCTCCAAGTTTGAGGACAAACTTTTTCCAACAATGGGGGAATGATGTATTTCGGCCCACGCCTGAAATATATATGACTAGCCTAGGTCTCACTTTTGGGGACCCTAGGTTCATGGAAGGAAATGGAGGCTCACATAGCCATGGGCTTGCCTTTGGAGACTCAAGATTCATAGAGGATGATGGAAACCTATCCATGCCAGGTCCAATAACCAAGGAGGCCCAATCTTATTACATAGGAGTGGATAAAGCCCTAGAGGAAAGCATGAGCATAGAGGCCCATAGGCCCATACATATTGTGTGCTCCTTATGGCAAGAGGATGTCCAAACATCCTAGGGTCTACAAACCACACGCCCAACAAGCCCAAGAAAGGCCCAAGGTCACGTCCATGAAGGCCAATTTTATAATTTGTGTTCTTTTTGGATGTATTTTTATTTTATAGTTTTTATTATTTTTGGTGTGTTTTTAGGAGTAGATAAATCTAGAACATTCTAAATTGTTCTAGAATGTTCTAGAAAGGATAAGGTAGACATGTGGTAGAGTAGTATTAGGCGCCAATTGGTTGTTATCCTAGATAAGGTTGGCTTATTTTGTAACTAATCCATATTGGATTAGGAAAGCCTAAACCTATTAGGATAAGTAGTTTGTAACCAACTCCCCTTAGGATATGGAGTCCTAATCCAAGGGAGAGTAGTATAAGGTAGGCGTCTAGGATTAGAAGACTTGGCTTGCACGCCAAGGCTAGGGTTTGTTAGAAACCCTAGGTTCAAGTCTAGTATAAATAGCCTAGGCTTGTAATCTTTTCATTCATTCCAATTTAGAAATATGAATCAAGCTTTGAGCTTACCCTCCCTGAGTGTTTGGATTAACCCTCAACCCCTCTTCCATTGTATCTTGGTGTGGTAACCAAGTGGTTTAGGAAGGACATGATCCTAGGTTGCGGTCTAGATCAAGAAACCCTAGATTGTCCTTCTTGTGGATTCAAGTAGGAAATCTAGTTCTGTCCCTTTATCTTTCTATCTCTTAGAAAGATAATATCTACCCTCACCCTCCATCCTTTCCAACGCCACCCTCATCCCCTTCATCACCACCAATTCGTCCACCCTTTTCTTCCCTCACAAATGTAGCTCAACCAACTCCCTCTCTCTCCATAACAACTTCCTAACAACTTTCTCTCTCCTCCAACAACCTCATAAACCTCATCCTCCCTCCTCCCTCACGGCAACCCTCCTCTTTCTCTCCCCTCTCACGTCAACTCTAGCCCTTTCCCATCCCAAGAATCATCCCTTCCCTTTTCAAGATTCAATCTTTCTTAAATCTTGAAACCACAAAAGCCCTAACGGCAAAATTCCCCTTTCACTTTTCCACCTTTCACACGTGAACCACCCCCACCTTAACCCTAAATTCTCGTGTGGTGTCCCACTCTTAGATCGTTTGCACGTCACCCATATGATGTCTAATTGATCAACCGCTCTCTTGATCCCGTTATACATCATCTACCTTCAAGCAAGGGCTCAAGAGCAACTTGTCTAAGCACTTGGGATATCATGTCATCAAAGATTTTGATTACTTGAAGGACATTTGTGTTCAATTGGAAGCAATGCACAATGACAAGACCACTTCGCCTGGTTGGAAAGGATTTAGCTCCAACAGGAGGGCTACTGGTGGAGCTAGCCACCCTTCTAAAATAGCTGAGACTAACGCTATCCAACGCAAGGGGCCTTATGTGCCAAAGTATGAAACCTATACACCCCTGGATGTTCCTTATTCTCAAGCTCTTGATCGACTGGCAAGAAGGGTATTTTTGTTTTAGCTTTATCAAAAGAGGAGCCGAAATTAAGGGTAGGAATTGGGATGCCAACCAATTCTGCCGCTACCAACACTGCCGAGCACATGATACCGAGAAATTTTGTTCTCTCAAAAACAAGATGGAATATATGATAAGGGCAAGGACACTCCCGATGCCAAAAGTTGTTAAGAAGCCTAACAACCAAGATAACCTAATGCATGAGCATACAAATGCTATCTTTAATGAAGATTCAAGCTTTGACCCTTCTTCCTTGATTGTTAAAGTGGGTCAACCTGTCCCAGAAATATATGGATTTCATGAAGGTCTATTCATCCATGGCATTTGGCAGTGATGGCGATGACGAGTATGAGCACTCTAAAAAAGAGTGGGTTGAGACTGATGAGCCAACAACGGACGGTGCGACATTTCTTACTCGGTCTGGCCGCAACAATAACAAGAACACCACCACTCCAGTGGTTGTCCCTAATCCCACACCAAAGGTTGGCAACGACAATCAGACTACTCCAAAAGATCCACTCTTCACTCAACTCAAGACAACCAAAGTTGAGGTTACCATTTGGCAACTGTTGTGCACATCGCAAGCTCATAGGCAAAAGATGTTTGATGCCCTTACTGCGCTGACAGTATCTCCTACAATGACCTTTGAATCCTGAGTCGCTTATGTGACCACCAACTAGGGAATAATTGCCTTCAGTGAGGAAGATCTACCTCAAGGAGGGGGTTCCCATAACAAAGCCCTATACCTCACACTGTAATACTCCAACAAGACCATTTCGTTGGTTCTGGTTGATAATGGATCAGTTGTAAATGTGTTCCCTTGGAGGACGGCACAAAAGTTGGGAGTTCAACAACAGCATTTAACTCAATATGGTGTGCAACTAAGAGGTTACGATAACTCCTCTCGTTAATCAGTTGGATCCATAAAATTTCCTATCACTACCGACAATATCACTCGAAATGTGGAGTTTGTGGTACTAGACATCTCGACATCCTTTAATTTGCTTCTACGAAGGCCTTGGCTTCATGAGTGCAACGCTATAACATCTACCTTTCACCAAAAGGTGAAAATGATGGTTCGAGGCCAAGTAATCACAATCTCGAGACAACCTATCAATTCTGTCTTTACTCCCAATAAGACAATACTAGAAGTGGAGCATAGTTCAATGGATGAAGAACTTTACAACTTTGAGATTGTGGCATTTTTGAGCAAGGACGAAGCTTTTTTTTACTTTGATCCCCACTCAAACCCCAAAGTGCATTCTATTCTCAAGAAACAAGGTTACTTTCCTGGAATGCCATTAGGAAAGAACCCGAAGAACAAGATTCCTCCAGTGTTCAAGACGTTTAAGCAAAAGGGAATATTCAGCTTAGGGTACAAGCCAACTTAGAAGGAGGTCAGACTTACAAAAATGACCTTCGTTGAACAGAAAAGGATAGACAATCCTCCAACCTTATTCCAAACAAAGCCTTATCCAGTCACTTTGAATGGACAGTTTGTTAGGGAAGGTGATCACTTCCCTTACTATGGGTTCCCTGAACCATTTTATCTCAAGAACAAAGGAGTTCAAGTTGCTGAATAAGAGATCTTCAAAGACTGCTCCACTAACATGGCTACAGTCTTTGTTCCCGCTCGGGACAAGCAACCACCATTAGAGTGGACTCATCTTATTGGGAGCAACATTTTTGGCATGTTGTTTGGACAAGAAGCCGTCTAAGAGAAGTCTTAAGTTGACGCTGTTATTGCTGCACTATCCATGAATTGCGAACCTTTATTCAAGAAGTTGAAGAAGGGAAGTAAAATAGAATGGAATAATCAGTGCCAAACTGCTTTTGAAAAAATCAAAGAGTATTTGCAACATCCATCATTACTCATGCCTCAAGTAACAGATGAGCCTCTACTCCTCTATCTTACCGTGACCTTCTCCGCAATGGGGGATATGCTGGCTCAAAAGGTAAAAGGTCAAGAGAACGCCATCTACTACTTAAGCAAGAAATTTCTAGACTACGAAAGTCGATATGCTGATATAGAGAAGATGGCTCTTGCATTGGTAATGGCCACCAAGAAGCTGAGGCATTACATGCTTTCACATACTGTATATGTCATAGCTGAGAATAACCCCATCAAATTCATTATGGAACAACCTACTACCAACAACCGCATCGCTCGAATGGTGGTCATGCTTTCCCAATTCAATCTTCATTACTTGCCCCAGAAATCCATCAAAGGGCGGGTTATTACAAATTTCTTGGCCGCTTCACCATCAATAGAAACTCCAAGCACTCACTTGGAATTCCCAGACGAGGATATCTTTCTCACTGATGAGACTACATGGTAAATGTATTTCGACAAAGCATGCATAAGTGGTTTGCAACCTGCTTTAACCTTAGGCATACGCCACATAAAGGTATTTGGAAATTCTAGCCTTATCATCAATCAGGCTAAGAGTGTATGGAAGGTTCGAAATGAATGCCTCATAGCATACCAACAGAAGCTACTAGGACTTGCTGACCAATTTGAGAAAATTAGTTTCCAATACCTTTCTACGGATCATAATGAGTTGGCTGATGCACAAGCTCAACTATCCTCAATGATATCAATCCCCACAGGCACGCTACAGCTACCTGTGGTAGTAGAGCGACAGTCTAAACTAGCATATGTTTGTACTATGGAATCACAAGAAGTTGATACTGAAGCATGGTTCCACGACATATACAATTTTCTCCGAAAAGGAGAATATTCGGCTGAGTTGAATGCCCAAGGACTCAGGTCCTTAGCAGCACAACACTGCTTGATCCGAGATCGTTTGTACAAAAAGTCGACTACAAGCATCAATTTGTTGTGTATAGATGCTGAAAGTGCAAAAGAGGTCATAACCACTGTGTTTATCCATCGCCTTTCACTCCTGCAATTCAAACAGAAAGTCTAGGATCATGTACTGTGTTTTGTTTAATGTTTTTATGATAAATTAGTTTGTATTTTGTGCTTTCCATTTGGATATTATCTTTCTGGGTACTTTTCTTTTCCTTAGAACAAAACATGAAAATTATTTATTCAATAAAACACGATTTGCACCAATTATTTATTCAATGTCATGTCATAGTTGTAGACACCAGGATTTGCACCGACTAAATTCTGACTCATCAAAACTCGGCAAGTCATTTGGGCCGAACACCAAAATGGGTCATTGGGCCCATTGAGTCAATAAAACGGGCACAACAGATCAGATAAGACCGCTTAAAAATAATAAAGGCCGCATAACCTTTATCAATTCACAACCTGGCCCGAAACACGGATCCGGCCCAGGGAAAATGAATAAAGGTCGCATGACCTTTGCGGAAAGTAGAGGTCCGCCTTTTCCTTGCCACGTCACCAATCCGTGCGCTTAATTCTTATAGGTTGCCTGACCTATATCAATTTCTTTTTATTTCCGCGTAAGAATTCCATGCAATCCCGTCATAATAGCCCCACGTGATTGACCTTGGTTGACCATGAAAATGTTATAATCCGCATGACTTTTGATTCTTTGCATGGAGGAGGCTTGATTGTAGGGATGTATCCCTCCTCTTTCCCTCCAAATCCCTCACCACTCCACCTATAAATACCACACCATTTTCGCTCATTTTCATCAACTAATTATTATCTCTGCACCTAAACTCTCACTAAATTCTCCCTTTCTAATTCATTAATAGTCACTCTCACATCTCCATATTATCATTCCCATACCATAGACATCCTCATACTCATTCTTCCATTCAAGCATCAAACTGCGGCCAAATCAAAGCGTTAATCTTCGTATTCAAGCATCCGTCATCAAGCAAGGTTTGCCTTCATTGTTATTATTGTTGTATTTAAGTTTTGTAATTCATGCTTTAATTCTATTATTTGTACGGTTTTGTAAAAGAAAATCGCATTGTTTTATATTGCATATTCGAGAATATAATTTCGCGAAATCAATTAAACTTATCCCCGCCCTTTTTCATTTCAAGATCGATTTTAGTAAAGTCTGTTTTCTAACAGGCGAATTCGAGAGTTCTTTTAATTCTCGGATTCGTAACCTGACCCTTGAACTTAGAAATCGAGTTCGGAGACCGGAGTTATTTCTTTGTATTTTTGTTTGTCAACTTCCTTAAATCGGATGGCGAATCTTTCTTTTCTATATAACCCTTTTAGTTATTAAAAATACATGTTTTTGCATCAAAATACTTGGAAATGATTTAATACCATCCATTTCACCAACCCAAAGTCGACCTAAGAGAAAACGGGTTTAGAAATTAGTAAAGGCTATGCGGCCTTTCCTTATTTCCCCCATTATTCTCTGGGCCGAAGAGGCACTGGCCCAGCCATGAAATTTCCAAAGGCTATGCAGCCTTTGACCATTTCTGGCAGCGCGTATCTCTTCTTGGCCCAGGTTTGGGAATAATAGGTAACAAGTCATTAATAGATTACTTTTATGCAAATTCGAGTATTTTTTACAACATAAAAGGGTTTGTAAATAAATAAAGTTTCATCAACTTGAAAATGAATTACGAAAATAAAAATATCCTTATTTAAGGATTAAGAACCCTTAGTCGGCTCCCGACACTTAAGTTGCGCATCACGGGAAAAGGGTCACTTTTCCCGGGGTCCTACCTAATGGCGACTCCACTGGGGACTGAAACGTAAAAAGAGGGTAAAACTTGAACAAATCAATTTTATTATTCTTTTAGACATCTTTGCATACCGGGCCACTCGTCGGGTCTTTTGACACGTGAGCACAAAGGAGACGGTTTGGTAAACTAGGATGATACCCGAGAGCGGGTGACCAGTACTATAGACATGCATACCGCAATCGTTAAGCATTTGGTCACTTCACCCCCATGTTACACTCCAAGGCTTCCTTTAAGTTCGATGAGCAACACCTCACACACTTTGCCCAAAATTTATGAGGGTGAAGAGTGCATCGAGGCGAAAATGTGTGGTGGCCATATCCCGATCATAAAAATCCATGAATATAGAGACTTGGTTCAGGATAACCCTCATGTTGTATGCTATGTGTAAATGTGTTTCCCATCCCCCCCCCCCTTTACTAAAAAAAATTTGACCCTAGTTTGGAGGTTTCATTCTAGGCCATATAAAATTCATTGGGTTGAGAAAATGATTATTTATTGATTAGTATAATTAACCCAAAAAGGGATTATGGTTAGTCCAATGGAAGGGCCCATTTACGTCCAAGGGTTAGCTATGTTAATTAATAAATGTAAATTGACTCACCTTAGATGATAATATATGGTTCATTATAAAATCTCTTGACAAAAAGTCCAAAAGTATATAATTAAAAGTCCAACAAAGTTAATGGGTAGCGTATTAGATTGCATAATAGTCATTAAGCTTGAGTAAATTAATTTATCGATTTAATTAATAAATCCATCACATTTATGGCCGGCCCGTTGTTAGGCCCAACCATATTGGATTTATCATTTAAGCCCATAAATTAATTATAACTCGCTTATTGTTGGCTTTATCAAATCCTTACAATATCCATTTTCCTTGAGTAAATGAATAATAATAAAAAAAAAACGGATCGTGAGTCTTGTCGAGCATTACTCTAGTCCACATAATAGTCAATATAGCTTGAGTTGTCTGAGTTGTTGGGCCAAGTTACGGATTCTCCTTAAAACGGTCGGCCTGTCGATTGGGTCCATCCGACTTGAGAAACACCGACTTGTGTCTTACAATTTATGATTTACTTGTTATATGTGACTTTATTCGACCCTTTATAAGGTCTTATCGTAGGTCCATATAGAGTTAGGTCATGCACTCCCGAAAAATGAGTGAGTCTCTTGTGTCAACATATAGATGGCGAGTCTGTTAAGGTCATATAGGTCCCTTAGAGCATGCACGCATTGGGTAGTATGTGTCGGAATATGTCATCGAGTTCCTAACTTTGAATTGCCATGCAGGCATCGTTGGAGATCGACTCCGAGCTCGCATTAGAGATCCACACACCGGTCGTTTGGTTCCAAATCCTCACTACGATCCGTCTGCAACTCATGACTGCATCGTGTCTTCAAGAGGTCTCGGTTCAGAGTACTGAGGCTAACATCACGAAGCATTTAGAGGAGCTCTAGACCAAGCTATAAGGTTTGGTCTTCGCTAACACTTTTGAACAGGAGCAAAAGATTGGGATGAGGCAAATTTAATAGCAATAGGTGATGGATGGTGTGCGGCAGGCCATCACGAAAATCAATACCAAGTTGGGGTTGAATACCGAAGAAGATGATGAAGAGATTCATGGGTATGAATCTTAACCTAAGCTCATCAAAACATCAGCAGATTCTGGAGGGGTAGAGACATCTAAAATAAAGGTATTCAAGCCTACAAGGGACCCCGCTGTCAAAGCCCTTGAACAAAGGTTGGAAAGCATCGCCAAGGCGATGAGCGTTGTGCTGGCATTTGCTGACAAATACATGGAAGTACATTTACCTGTTCATCCCGTTCTTAAGGTCGTTGACAAGATTGAGGTACCTAACATCAAGTTCAAACCCTTTGAGAATCCCACTCATCATATTAAGGATTTCATGAGATTAGCACCGCTGAACCGGATTGATGTCAGTTTATACTTCACAGTTTTCCCATCCACCATAGATAATGAATCCAAAGTGTTGTATCATGCTCTATCACCCCAGGTCAAATCCAACTGGAATGAGTTATTTAAAGCTTTCATTAACCATTACAGTTGTATTTAAAAGAAGCAAGCCACGGTGGACGACTTAACCACCATGAGGCAGAGGGACGACAAATCCTTCTTGGATTACTTTGAAAGGTGGCATACCAAGCTGTCTCACATCAATGAGACCATTCCTCTCCGCCTGCAACAATCTACCTTCAAGCAAGGGCTCAAGAGTAACTTGTCTAAGCACTCGGGATATCATGTCATCAAAGATTTTGATTACTTGAAGGACATTTGTGATCAATTGGAAGCAATGCACAATGACAAGACCATTTCGCTTGGTTGGAAAGGATGTAGCTCCAATAGGAGGGCTACTGGTGGAGCTAGCCACCTTTCTAAAATTTGTTGAGACTAACGCTATCCAACGCAAGGGACCTTATGTGCCAAAGTACGAAACCTATACACCCCTGGATGTTCTTTATTCTCAAGCTCTTGATGGACTAGTCAAGAAGGGTATTTTGGTTTTACCTTTATCAAAAGAGGAGCCGAAAATTAAGGGTAGGAATTGGGATGCCAACCAATTCTACCGCTACCAATGCTGCCAAGGATATGATACCGAGAAATGTTGTTCTCTCAAAAACAAGATGGAAGATATGATAAGGGCAAGGACACTCCCAATGCCAAAAGCTGCTAAGAAGCCTAACAACCAAGATAACCTAATGCATGAGCATACAAATGCTATCTTTAATGAAGATTCAAGCTTTGACCCTTCTTCCTTGATTGTTAAAGTGGGTCAACCTGTCCCAGAAATATATGGATTTCATGAAGGTCTATTCATCCATGGCATTTGGGACAGCGATGACGATGACGAGTATGAGCACTCTGAAAAAGAGTGGGTTGGGACTGATGAGCCAACAACGGATGGTGCGACATTTCTTACTCGGTTTGGCCGCCATCATAACAGGAACACCACCACTCCAGTGGTTGTCCCTAATCCCACACCAATGGTTGACAACGACAATCATACCACTCCAAAAGATCCACTCATCACTCAACTCAAGACGACCAAAGTTGAGGTCACCATTTGGCAACTGTTGTGCACATCGCAAGCTCATAGGCAAAAGATGTTAGATGCCCTTAGTGCGCTGACAGTATCTCCTACAATGACCTTTGAATCCTTAGTCACTTATGTGACCACCAACTAGGGAATAATTGCCTTCAGTGAGGAAGATCTACCTCAAGGAGGGGGTCCCATAACAAAGCCCTATACCTCACACTGCAATGCTCCAACAAGACTATTTCGTTGGTTCTGGTTGATAGTGGATCAGCTGTAAATGTGTGCCCTTGGAGGACGGCACAAAAGTTGGGAGTTCAACAACAGCATTTGACTCAAAATGGTGTGCAACTAAAAGCTTACGATAACTCCTCTCGTAAATCAGTTGGATCCATAAAATTGCCTATCACTACCGGCAATATCACTCGAAATGTGGAGTTTGTGGTACTAGATATCCCGGCTTCCTTTAATTTGCTTCTACGAAGGCCTTGGCGTCATGAGTGCAACGCTATAATATCTACCTTTCACCAGAAGGTGAAAATGATGGTTCGAGGCCAAGTAATCACAATCTTGGGAGAACCTATCAATGCTGTCTTTACTCCCAATAAGACAACACTTGAAGTGGAGCATAGTTCAATGGATGAAGAACTTCACAACTTTGAGATTGTTGCAGTTTTGAGCAAGGACGAAGCTTTTTTTTACTTTGATCCCTACTCAAACCCCAAAGTGCATTCTATTCTCAAGAAACAAGGTTACTTTCCTAGAATGCCATTAGGAAAGAACCCGAAGAACAAGATTCCTCCGGTGTTCAAGACGTTTAAGCAAAAGGGAATATTCAGCTTAGGGTACAAGCCAACTTAGAAGGAGGTCAGACTTACAAAAATGACCTTCGTTGAACAGAAAAGGATAGACAATCCTCCAACCTTATTCCAAACAAAGCCTTATCCACTCACTTTGAATGGACAGTTTGTTAGGGAAGGTGATCACTTCCCTTACTATGGGCTCCCTGAACCAATTTACCTCAAGACCAAAGGAGTTCAAGTTGCTGAATAAGAGATCTTTAAAGACTGCTCCACTAACATAGCTACTGTCTTTGTTCCCGCTCGGGACAAGCAACCACCATTAGAGTGGACTCATTGTATTGGGAGCAACATTTTTGGCATGTTGTTTGGACAAGAAGCCGTCCAAGAGAAGTCTAAAGCTGACGCTGTTATTGATGCACTGTCCGACTCGGGGTTTGACCCAAGCCTCATGATCACTGAAGATGAAGGAGCTTATCCGGTCTCATGGGTCGATGCTGAGGAAAATAACTTTGTTTTATCGGTAGGAGAGTTTGTTCCTGAAGTCATAGAGTCAAGTCCTAAGGGTCTAGAGTTTAACGAGGCTGGTCTTGAGCCTACTGGCGATGTATTCCTTTATGCAGTCAATAAAATGAAAATTTCTGCTTACTCTGACCCCCTCTTCCCTGAACTGTTGCGCCAACAATGATCTTGAATTTAGTGAACCCGTAAAAGAACTTTTTAATGAACATGAGCACAAAATGTCGGTGTTGGAAGACACCATCAATATAAATGTGGGTACAAATGAGCAACCTCGGGAGTTGAAGTTGGGTAGTTCACTAACAGAGTAGGATTAGCATTCACAAAGCTTCTCAAAGAATTTGTTGATGTATTCGCATGGTCTTATGAGGATATGCTAGGGATTGACAGGGAAATTGCAGAACATACCATCCCCTTGCTTCCTAATGCAAAGCCGGTTCGACAAAAGGCTGGGAGGATCAAACCTGAATGGGCTAAGAAGATCAAAGAGAAAGTGATCAAACAACTCAATGCTAAATTTATCAAAGTAGTTTAATACCCTGAATAGATTGCTAACATCGTCCTCGTGCCTAAGAAAGATTGGAAAGTGCGCATGTGTGTAGACTTCCGAGACCTCAATAAAGCCAGTCCTAAGGATAGTTTCCCATTACCTCACATTGATGTATTGGTGGATAACACTTGCGGACACTAGCTTTTGACTTTTATGGACGGATATGCAGGTTACAATCAAATCAAGATGGCTAAAGAAGATATGGAGAAAACCTCATTTACCACGCCATGGGTAATGTACTGTTATGTGCTCATGCCTTTCGGTCTCAAAAATGTCGGAGCAACATATCAAAGGACTTCCAACACTCTACTTCATGATATGATGCATAAGGAAGTAGAAGTTTATGTGGATGACATGATTGTCAAATCCAAGATAAGGGAGGGGCATATTCCTAATCTCTACAAGTTCTTCCTACGACTTCGTAAGTGCAAGATGCGGCTTAATCCAGCAAAGTGCACCTTTGGTGTAACCTCTGGGAAGCTGCTAGGCTGTGTGGTTAGCCAACGAGGCATTGAAGTAGATCCTTCAAAGATAAAGGTCATCCAAGATTTGCAGCCGCCCAAGACAGAAAAAGAGATAAGAGGTTTTCTAGGGCGAGTTCAGTACATCACTAGATTCATCTCAAAGCTTACCATGACTTGCGAACCTTTATTCAAGAAGTTGAACAAGGAAAGTAAAATAGAATGGGATAATCCGTGCCAAACTGCTTTTGAAAAAATCAAAGAGTATTTGCAACATCCACCGTTACTCATGCCTCAAGTAACAGATGAGCCTCCACTCCTTTATCTTACCTTGACCAGCTCCGCAACGGGGATATCCTGGCTCAAAAGGTAAAAGTTCAAGAAAGCGCCATCTACTACTTGAGCAAGAAATTTCTAGACTACGAAAGTCGATATGCTGATATAGAGAAGATGGCTCTTGCATTGGTAATGGCCACCAAGAAGCTGAAGCATTACATGCTTTCACATACTGTATATGTCATAGTTGAGAATAACCCCATCAGATTCATTATGGAACAACCTACTACCAACAACCACATCGCTCGATAGGTGGTCATGCTTTCCCAATTCAATCTTCAGTACTTGCCCCAGAAATCCATCAAAGGGTGGGTTGTTTCAAATTTCTTGGCCGCTTCACCATCACAAGAACCTCCAAGCACTCACTTGGAATTCCCAGACGAGGATATCTTTCTCACTGATGAGACTACATGGTAAATGTATTTCGACTGGGCTTCCAATTAGATGGGTTGTGGAGTTGGAGTTTTATTGATTTGTCTAGAAGGGACACATGTCCCAGTATATATCGGTGAAGTTGGATTTTGTGTTATTAACAATGCTGCAGAATACAAAGCATGCATAAGGGGTTTGCAACCTGCTTTGACCTTAGGCATACGCCACATAAAGGTATTTGGAGATTCTAGCCTCATCATCAATCAGGCTAAGAGTGCATGGAAGGTTCGAAATGAATGCCTCATAGCATACTAGCAGAAGCTACTGGGACTTGCTGACCAATTTGAGAAAATTAGTTACCAATACCTTTCTAGGGATCATAATGAGTTGGCTGATGCACTAGCTGAACTATCCTTAATGATATCAATCCCCACAGGCACGCTACAGCTACCTGTGGTAGTAGAGCGACACTCTAAACCAGCATATGTTTGTACTATGGAATCACAAGAAGTTGATACTGAAGCATGGTTCCACGACATATACAATTTTCTCTGAAAAGGAGAATATTCGGCTGAGTTGAATGCCCGAGGACAACGAGCAATCAGGTCCTTAGCAGCACAACACTGCTTGATCCGAGATCGTTTGTACCAAAAGTCGGCTACAAACATCAATTTGTTGTGTATAGATGCTGAAAGTGCAAAAGAGGTCATGGCCACTGTGCATGGAGGAGAGTGTGGACCTCACATGAATGGACGCATGTTAGTGAAGAAGATTCAGAGGGCTAGTTACTATTGGTCGATAATGGAAGCAGATAGCTTGGTGTTCGTTCGAAGGTGTCATAAATGTCAGAAATATGCTAATTTGCAGCATCAACATCCATCATATCTGACAATTTTGACATCTCTGTGGCCATTCCTTGTATGGGGGATTGACATCATCGGCAAGATACACCCAACAGGGACGGCAGGTGATGAATACATCTTGGTTCCTATTGATTACTTTACTAAGTGGGTAGAGGCAGCCTCTAATACTAAACTCACATCCAAGCAAGTGGCTAAATTCATCTTTCATAACATCATATGTCAATATGGAGTACCCCATGAAATCATTAGAGACAATGGGAGTCATTTTCGGAAGGAGGTAAAGACATTGCTAGGCACTTATCATATTCAGCATCACCGATCTTCACCCTACAGACCTCAAGCTAATGGAGTTGTAGAAGCAACCAATAAAACAGTCGCGAGAATCATTAAGAAAATGGTAATTACTTACAAAGATTGGCCTGACAAATTGCCATTTGCCTTTGGGGATATCGTACCTCTATACGAACTGCTACAGGTACAACACCATATTCATTGGTGTATGGGATGGAGGCAGTTTTGCCAATTGAGTTAGTGATCCCTTCACTACGAATAGTAGCAAAGAGTCAATTGCTAGAAATAAAATGGGCTTGAACAATGTTCGAGGAGTTGATATTGATGGATTAAAGGCGATTGAGGGTGTTACATAATGTAGAAGTGTATCAAAGAAGGATCACCCGTGCTTTTAACAAGAAAGTGAAAGATCGCTTACTTCAAGTAGGTGATTTAGTGCTTAAGGAAATGAGGGCACCTATACAATATCCAAGGGGAAAGTTTGTGCCTAATTGGAAGGGTCCTTATATGATTAAGGACATTTTTCCTGGAGGAGCAGCTCGCTTAGCCACTATGGATGGAGAGGATGTGATCCAGCCAACAAATTTGGATCAGCTCAAGCGATATTACGCTTAATATAAACAAGCAACTAAGAAAGTAACTTTCAGACACTTGGTTTATATTTAATAAGTGCTCATAAAGGAAGAGATAAAAATTTGCAAGAAGACAACAATTGTGAATAATATTTCTTCATTTTATTGATAATGCAAGTACATTGCTTGTAAAAAAGAAAATTCAAAAGACTAAATTAAATAAAAGTTTATTTTGGCAAAGCAGCTTCATTTCCTTCCTTCTTCTCATCCATCTTCTAATCTTTCTTCATTGTGTCCACCTCGCCAATAGTCTCGTGGTCGGTCTCCATATCTCTAGGGTCCTTTGGGCCACCCTCTCTGTCTTTAGGTTTATATACTCGCCTGCTTGATTTCCGTGTCTCGATCATAGGGCCGAGCCAGTCTTTTGCCAAGGCCTTAGTGCCCAATCGATCCATTGCTGATGTACGAGGACCGAGTCTCTCCTTCACAGATGATGTAGCTTGTTTTCTTCTTGCCTCCCGGCACGGCGAGATTTGACAGCTGCAATTAGCCATCCATGATAGCCGGCATCGGCATAATGGGACACTTGTGATTTTAGATGGACACGAATAGTTGGTATTTTCTCCCAGTACTTTAGCCATGACTCTATCCCATCTGCCTTCGCACCCATTCAGAGAAGTAGTATGTCATGAATTCAGGGATATGCCATCACTCAATAAACCACTTGATGTCGCGAGGCTTCTTTAGGAATGCGATCTATTCCGTCACTGAATGAACATCGGTATATATCTCCTTTTCCGTTGACAATAGTTCGCCAGTGCAGAAGGTGTTCGAGGTTCGTCGACGACATTCAAATGCTTCATCAACCATATTTGTTCAACAAAGTTAGCAAGGGTTATTAGTGCATGCCAATTATCCCCACACTAACGGAAAAAAAAAAAAGGAAAAAAATTGACAAAGGACAGACGCCTTTTACAGCCTGTAGAGGGAATTCTTTTCTCACAAAAAATAAAGGGAAACAAGAAAGGAAGATTGGTGTACCTAAAGCAATAATGGACTTCCGCGAAACCCATGTTCGGGATTAGGATCATCTAGGCCTAACATGGTTTCCGCTAACATCAACGGCACCGAATTGTAACCACGAGCCATGTCTTCCACAACTTGTATTAACTTCACTGGACCAGTTCCTCGGCCACCATGGTAAAAGCAGAATTTTCCAAGGAGGCATAATACGAGAGCTCGCACTCGGATTACCGAATCATATTCCAAAGTTTCAGGAGATTGGAAATATTCAACAATGGTTTGGCATTGTACCTTTTCGCCAATTAGGGCACTTCCAATAACGGGAGAAGGAAAGCACATGAGTTCCTTGTAGCGCTTGGCGACATCTAACGAAGTTGGAGGCAATGTTGGTGGTGCATAGCGATTAGCTCCAAGAATGGGAGATCATTCCTCTAGTAGAGGGCATAGCTCCTTCATGCTAAAGTGGAAGGCATGCATCTTCGAGTCCCAGAAGGTCTCCGCCGCTCGAAGAAAATTCGGATTCAACCTAATTTGTCGAAGGCTTAGCAAACTGGTTATCTGATATCTTCCAAGTTCTTTCTTTTCTTCCTTGGACAATGTGCTCATCCAAGTGGCAAGCTCCTTCAATTCTCAAACGCCATGGAAATATTAGAGATTTTGATGTTTCTTTTTGTAGACTTTCATGTTAAGATGATGGGTGAAGGTCACACACATAAGAAGGAGTATTTATACTCCATCAAACAAGTTCAAAATGTAGCAATATCATTAAAAAACGGTCTTATGGCCGTTGTCCCCCAATCCCATGATTTAAGCCCATCACCAACGGCTATAAAAAAAAGAAGAAAAAATAGCAAAGGCGGCATGACCTTTGCTATTTTCAGGCAGCACGCGCACGGTGAGCTAGGCCCGTTGTTCCCTCTTTTTATTAAAATAAGGTCGCCTGACCTTTGGCGCAGCCCAGGCCCGGTTCGAATTCACGTAAGCTGCGTAGCCTTTGTAAATAAGATAGGCCTTTTTCTCCGATGAATTAAATGGCCCAATTGTGTATCTCTTATGTCTCGGGTCTTAATGTTAGTCCCATAATGCTTGTTCATAAATTTTTTGCTCGAGTCTACTCTGACGCTTAAGTTTATTATGTTTTCTTTTCTTTTATTTTCTTTTTGTGGATGTGGGATTAATGCGGGATTAATCCCATCATGTAGAAAATCGCGTTCATAAATGTATTAATAAAATTAAAGAGTTGTGCATACATTGAGTCTTGCATTGAATTAAATAAAAAAGGACATTAGAATAAAGTACAAAGAGTCTGCATTGCATAAGCATGATCACCACAGAGAGCATGAATCGTCGCTGCCCTCAGCTCGGTTGTCACCAGCATTCGAAGTTCTCCTATTGGAGGCACCCGTGGTGCGAAAATAAGCATCCCAAGAGTAATAATCAGGACCGGGCGTAGGCTCTCTCGAAGGCGATGGTTCAGATAAGGGAACTCCTGGAGGGGGAGGATATGTCCTTGGAGGCGAAGATCTAGAAGTTTCCTATGAAGCCGCCAATCAAGAATGATCTGGGATGTACCAACCAAAGGACGGAGTCGGCCAAGCAGATTCTGTCGCACGATCGGGGGCTAACCAACTAGAAGAAATGGATCCTCTTAGCCAAGTATGTTGAGGCACAGACCACTCTTGCGGGCCCGTGGGCCATAAAGGACCCGTCTCAAGGGCAGGATCAAGCCATCCCGCAGAATAAGAACCAGAACCAAAGAAGGAAGTAGAAAGAGGTATAGGACGTGAGGTAGCATCATCCACTACCGGGTTACCCAACGGATGCACCTGAATCATGATCCCTCACCATTATTTCTCGATCGCGACGAGCATAACGCACAAAAGTAAGAGTGCGGCGATAATGTGAGGCTGGATGCCACCACCATATTCGACACTATGATACGACCCTCCTTGATTGAAAGGCTCCTCCAAAGACATCTGAGCCATGTCCTCTTCCCTGCTTAGAGGACGTTGACCTCTGCTACTAGACCTACTACGACGAGATCCGGATGAACTCTGGCCTTCAACTAGAATGCTTTTACCACGACCCTCTGGTACAGCTGCCCAGGGAGGACGCGAAGACCCACCAACCTCTTCCCGAGGTCGGCCTCGAGAAGAATACTCCCCTACCGAAGAGTGATGCGGGGGCTTCTAACGAGGAAGAATCACGTTTGAGCAACGCAGTGGTTCTCTATGGACAGACTCTGCATCGGCCTCCATATATGCGCCTCTAGTTGCATTGCCTTGATATCTACCAAAGCAAGTAAACACCTGATTAATGTGTTTCTTCATAGGGCTCCACTCTTTGACAATGCGCCGAATGGTTGACCACCTTGGCTGAAAGAAGACAAAAGAAGGGTTATTCACAAAGAAGGTGAAGAATGGCAAGAATGTGGTACAAAGCGGAGGTTACCGATTTCTGCTCAAACTCTTGTAATGCGGAACATTCGGTACTATGCTCCACGTATAAGAAACCACCAATCTTCTCCTCTCCTGCTGGAACCTCCACTTTACCGGCCTGGTATAAGGCCCAAGCTGCAGTCTTGGTGATTAGAATCAACGAACAAAAAAAAGGGGGTGATAAGAGAGATGAGGAAAAAATGCATACCACTCTAGAAGCTAAGCGAATGAGATAGCGATCAAATTCCTCGTCTAATTGATCTTGCGGCACATCCTTGATGAAGTCCTTGAAGTCCTAACCCTGGACCATCTCCCTTAGTATACTTGGGTCAATACCCCACCGCTCAAACATACTCTCTGAAGGATCTAAGGGAATGAGACCAGGATGGCGCCCCAAGATCTGCCTTGAGGCTCTTTCTCCCAGGTACCACACATAACATGAGGGCCCCTCGATCAAGAGTCGAAGTCGAGTGTCGTGTTCAACCAAATGTAAGTGGGTTGGGACCCACCCACATTGAAACCGACCCATGGACGCCAATTCACCTGAGTCTGCAAAAGCAAAAGGAATTAAGGTTATAATGCAAAGGAAGATAAAATAAAAATGTTGGGTATAAAGGAATACCGAAGTAAGATTATCCAATGCACGCCGAATGAGATCGAAACTCCCCGGTCGGTACTTCTTTCCATGGATACAATTGATAGTCCAACGCGCCGCAGCTGGTACCGTCCTATCCATCTTCGTTTGGACACTCAGGGACAAGATGTACTCATAGGCCCATGACTGCATAAACATAATGTTAAGGAGAGAAGAAAAGAGGATCTGAAATCAAAAGTTGGAAGAGTCTCGAGTAGGTACCTCGAACACCTTCACAGGGAAGGGCAATACTTGAAGCGAGTTTAAGCCCCATGAAGATAGATAGACTCCTCATTATGTGAAATTCTCACCCCGCGGCAAAGTCCGTGAATGAAGTTGCATAAGCCGCCTTGCCCCAGTTTAAATTTCAAATATTGTCGAAATTCAAAAGACTTCTGAACCATGACAGGACTATGTTGTCCCCACGGTTGGCAAAGAGGGTGCCAGAGAGGATATACGCTAGGAAAATGAAGTGGCGTTGCTCGTCAGGCAAACTTTGAAATCTTGCATCACGAATGGTCATTTCAAAATGAGTATAAGAGAAGTTGGATAGTCCCTGTTTCTGACGCAGACGTGTCGTCACTGGACTCAGCATGTTCAAGATTGCCGAAGGAATATCCACATCAAATACCACCACATCTTGCCCGCCCCAAGGAAGACCGGTAATCCAAACAAAATCTTTGGATGTGACAGTCATCTCACCCATAGGCAGATGGAGAGTATTGGTAGTGTCCCAAAATCTCTCAGCAATTGTCCGATCTATGAGGCGAAAGGTCCGGCAGTTCCAGGCCTCTAAAAATTTCCAAAACTGAATAAAACCCGCCACGGTCAAAGTATCACGCACAAAATCCCCATGGATCGATCCTGCAACTCTCAGGGGGTCTTTCATGTTATCGCAAGTTTTCATGTTATCCTCCTAGAAACGGCAAACAAGAATTCAGAATACTACTTAAAGTGGGGGCTCATTTAGCTTTTTGGACCTGAACACTGTCTGTTGGACCCTAGCAGGACCCAGCATGCACTTAAACAATGGGTGCACTCCCACGACCCACAAAACACTACCCACGGCCCAGGAAGAAAATCACAAAGGTCGTATGACCTTTGTTGATTAAACGGCCCAACTTCCCAGCACAAGTCGCATCAATGTCCCGATGGAAATTAGCAAAGGCCGCTTAACCTTTGCTCAATAAATGGGCCATTCCCGGCCCAGAACGTGCCAAAAGCCCACAAAAATAACTAAAGGTCGCATAACCTTTAGCTTTTTTTATGCGGGTTGATGTGTCGATTTGGGCCGAAGATTAGGAGCGGGCTGCATGGTGTGTGGGCCGAGTTTCGTTGATTGGATCAGTTTGTGGAATACAAGTCGGGTTTTCGGTTGGGTTTGTATAAATAAAAGGATTATTCGAATATGTAAACATGCTTAAAATAGTTAAAAATCGACAAGACATGAAAATATGAATTCGTGCTTGCTCATTTTTTACACTAAAGTAAGCATAAGAGAAAGATAAGAGATCACCTTGCCATGAGAACGGTAATACCAAGTGTGGTTCCAGAGACGAACAATGAGATCAGAAGGGGCAACCTCTATACCAGGTACAAAGTTACGCCGAGAAGATCTTTCATGAGGCCAGGCCGTAGGATGAAGAAGAGGAGGATTTCTTTGGCTTCGAGGCTACATCTTTTAAGAAACCGAACTCTTTCTTCACAAGAAGCAAAACTTTTTCTAAAGAGGAGCTATAGAAGGAGAAGCTATAGAAAAAGCTATGAGGAATGAGTAAATGAAAGGAATGAAGAATGCATTGAATTTATAGAAAGCTTGATGAATGTGGATCGTTCGTTTCTAGGACCTGCCTCGAGATTTCAAATGCGTTTCATTGTCGAAAGTTCAAAGGTCATCATCTTGCCACCCAAGGGAGAGACAAGACGACATGGACCATTCTCGTCCACATATGGGCTGGGCCCCACCTTGATACCATTCACGAGGAAGAAGAAAAAAAACCAAAATCCATCTGACCTTTAGAGTGGCCATGACCGAAGTTTGCGGCTCAAGCTTCCTCATCAGCCCAAATAAAAACAACAAAAGTCGCATAGCCTTTCTGGCATCATGTGCCCGAATGTGCCGCCCAAGCTTGTTATGTCCATCAAATCACTCGACCCACACAGTCCAAAAGCTCGCGACCCGAGGATTTCTGAAGCTCATAATCCTCTCTAGTAAAAATCTAAGCTAATAATCTTTCTTGCATTTCAGAAAAAAACTAACACTCTGTTTTATTGTGATTTTCAGGTTGCCATAAAAAGGGACCACCATCATCCAGCCGCCGCTAAAAGGTTGTTTCCATCTGGTCGCCGCTAAAAGGGACAACCATCATCCAACCGCCGTTAAAAGGTTGATGTCATCCGATCGTCACTAAAAGGGGACCATCATCATTAAGTCGCCGTTAAAAGGGACCACCATCATCCAGTTGCCGCTAAAAGGTTCCTGACGTCTGGTCGCCGCTAAAAAGGACCACCATCATCCAGCTGCCGCTAAAAGGTTCCTAACGTCTGGTCGCCGCTAAAAGGGACCACCATCTTCCAGCTGCCGCTAAAAGGTTGCTGACGTCCGGTCGCCGCTAAAAGGGGCAACCATCACCCAGCTGGTGCTAAAAGGTTGATGTCTTCCAGACTCGCTAAAGGAGATCATCTTCATCCAACTGCCACTAAAAGGTTGTTTTCTTCCAGACCCGATAAAAGGGATCATCTTTATCCAGTTACCGCTAAAAGGTTGCTATCTTCCGGACCCGCTAAAAGGGACTACCTTCATTCAGGACACTGCAAAAAGGGCGTTACCATCAAAACTCCGACTAAATTTCGACTCATCATAACTCGGCAAGTCATTTGGGCCGAACAACAAAATGGGTCATTGGGCCCATAGAGTCAATAAAACGGGCCCAACAGATCATAACAGCCCGCTTAAAAATAATAAAGGCCGCATAACCCTTATCAATTCACAGCCTGGCCCAAAACGCGAATTCGGCCTAGGGAAAATGAATAAAGGTTGCATGACCTTTGCGGAAAGTAGAAGCCCGCCTGTTGCTTGCCATTACACCATACCGTGCACATAATTCTTATAGGTCGCCTGACCTATATCAATTTCTTTTGATTTTGGCGCCAGAATTCCATGCAATCCCATGATATTAGCCCCACGTGATTGACCTCGGTTGACCATGAAAATGTTATAAGCTGCATGACTTATGATTTTTGGCATGGAGGAGGCTTGATTGTAGGGATGTCTCCCTCCTCTTTCCCTCCAAATCCGTGACCACTCCACCTATAAATACCACACCATTTTCACTCATTTTCATCAATTATTATCATCACTCCACCTAAACTCTCTCAAAATTCTCCCTTTCTAATTCATTCATAATCACTCTCACGTCTCCATATTATCATTCTCATACCATAGCCATCCTCATACTCATTCTTCCATTCAAGCATCAAACCGAGGCCAAATCAAAGTGTTAATCTTCGTATTCAGGCATTCGTCATCAAGCAAGGTTTGCCTTCATTGTTATTATTGTTATATTTAAGTTTTGTAATTCATGCTTTAATTCTCTTATTTGTACAGATTTTGTAAAAGAAATCGCATTGTTTTATATTGCATGTTCGAGAATATAATTTCGCGAAATTAATTAAACTTCTCGCCGCTCTTTTTCATTTCAAGTTCGATTTTAGTAGAGTATGTTTTCTAATAGGCGAATTTGAGAGTTCTTTTAATTCTTGGATTGGTAACCTTACCCCCGAACTTAGAAATCGGGTTCGTAGACCGGAGTTATTTCTTTGTATTTTGGTTTGTCGATTTCCTTAAATTGGCTGGCGACTCTTTCTTTTCTTTATAACCCTTTTAGTTATTAAAAATACATGTTTTTGCATCAAAATACTTAGAAATGATATGATACCATCCATTTCACCAACCCAAGGTAGACCTAAGAGAAAACGGGCTTGGAAATTAGCAAAGGCTATGCGGCCTTTGCTTATATCTCCCATTTTTCTCTGGGCCGAAGAGGCGCTGGCCCAAACATGAAATTGCCAAAGGCTATGCGGCCTTTGACAATTTCTGGCAGCCCGCATCTCTTCTTGGCCCGGGTTTGGGAATAATTGGTAACAAGTCATTAATAAATTATTTTTATGCCAATTCGAGTATTTTTTACATTATAAAGGGGTTTGCAAATAAATAAAGTTTCATCACCTTGACAACGAATTACGAAAATAAAAATATCCTTATTCAAGGATTAAGCATCCTTAGTCGGCTCCTGATCACTTAAGTTGCGCATCACGGGAAAAGGGTCACTTTTCCCGGGGTCCTACAATAGCAAACTATAGTTTTATATTTTTTTTATGGCAATTACAGTCTTATATTATTAATTAAGATGTAAGCTAATTTGTCTTGTTTAGAGCTTTACCAAAGCCTTTTTTTGCTGGACCTAAGCGTGGACCAAGTAGAGGACTAAAAGTTATGCGTCAAAGGTTGAAGAATCCAGTTGTTAATCCTACTATCATTATTACTAAGGTGACACAGCGGGTTGTGGGTCCAAATGTTGGGACATTTATTGCTGAATGTAGCACGTGGGTGAAGCAATATTGCCCCCTCCAACTCAAGGTACGCTTCCTAAGTTCAAGTAATGACATTTTTGCTTTGTTTTCCTTAATCTTTAGTCGTTTGCTTGCTCCCTATAATTATTTTACATGTTTTGGTAAAAAAAATTTGTCTAGAATGGACCCCAATGAAAAGCAAAATCTGTTTGACGAGATTAAGGTGAGAAATTCAACTTGTTCTATACATAGGCTGAATGTAATTTTAGTTATACTTCTCATTTTTTAGTGATGTAAATACTTTGAATATGCATAGGCTGAATGAAATTTGTCAACGGGAAGCCATGTGCTTAAAGCTAATTTGCCTCAAAAGGAGAGTGATCGGTTGCAAAGGACGGAGTCCGATTAGTTGCAAATTCAGCATGGGCAAGTTTAACAGTGTGCCATGCTCTTTAGGCATTGGCGCTGCAGGTAGAATGAACAGTACTATGTTGGGAAAACTCGACGTGAAGCTATTGCCAACTTCCCTTCTGATGTGGATCTAAGTAAATGGGCATGGCTAGTAAATGACTATTGGTCTATCCCCAAGACACATGTAACATTATTGCATAATTTACTCATTAGAAAATTTAGTTGATTATTTACAATGCTCTAACCCTTGAAATTTATAGCATATGAGTAATTCCAACAACACTAACAAAGAAAAGCAAACAATTAAGACAACGAATGGGGCATTATCAACCGTAAGAATTCTTCAAGATATGGTAATCATGCATTTTAAAACTATTTCATAAGTTGTAAGTAGTTTGTATCGTTCTAATAGTTTATGTTTTTAGATAAATGCCCCAATCCCAGATGGTGAAGTTGAGTCTGAAGAGGGACCTACTCAAGGTGATCCATTGCACATTCGCTTATACAAGAGTACTAAATGGTAATTTGAAAACAACTTACATATCAAATTTTTTGACACCCCTATTTAAACAAAGTTGTCGAATCTACTGTGACAATCTATAATTTTACAACCATAATGTCACAAGGGATAGTTAATGTTTAGTTTCACCTTGCACGTATCTGTAATTATGGGTAATATGAGACAGATTCCTCCACTTTTACAACCATAATGTCATGGTAGGCTATGTTACGCATACACCATATGGAGTTGTAGATTAGTTGTATGTAAAGATTTTGTCTTTTACCTTATTCAAAACTAAGAAAACATTAATTGGTTATGTGTAGATTAATTTGTGGTGGTTCTTGAGCAGTTTGACTTGCTTCATTATAATTGTAGGCTAATAATTTCATTTGAACTAGGCGCAAAGATTATGGTTGGGACCCTGATGCTAAAGTCAAGTATGAACAATTAAGGGAGTTCCATGCTAAGCAAGTTGAAGAACAAGGGGTGGACAACTTGACTCTAGAAGTTGCCTTCGAAGAAATGTTGGGTGTTACAGATGGGTATAGGCGAGGATTGAGAGCAGAACCTCACAGACCAAGAGGGGACTGTGAGGTTGATGCTGAACTTGAGAACCAGTTCAATCAAAAATATGAGGAGCTACAGCAGGCTGCAACAAACCGTGAGTTAGAACTCTGTATAGAAATTGAAGATCTAAAATCTTTCAAAGTTGAGCAGCATGAGCAGCTAAAGAAGATGCAAGAGGACTACATTCAAAGAGAAGAAACTATGAATGAGGAGTTCTTACGAAGAGAGAAAAAGATGGAGGAAATCAAACAAAGGGAGTCGCATATGCAAGACCAATTCATGAAGATGATGGAAGTTCAATTCAAGTTTATGTTTCCTTCACAAGCTCATCCACAACTATGTATGGCTTATATTTCTTCTCATGCTTGTCCTTCATACTAACGATGAATGAGGAGTTCCTATGAATAATGCTTTTTCTATCTATTTTTTTATTGCAAAAGCAAATGCAAGAAATAACGGAAAGGCAAATACACTGCATTTCTAGTAGCTTGTTACTGAGTAGCGTAGGAGGATCAAGGTTTATGAAAGACAAGTATTCAAATTTCGAGTTGATTTAATCTATATTCAAATTTCGAATTGACTTAAGCCAAGGATCCAGGTTCATGAATGGCAATCATTCTCAGTCCAATTTAAGTGTGAACTAAGGGTAAAATCATCAAGATTAATCTAGAAAGAAACAAACTGGAAACAGATGCCTTACCATTCCCCATTTGAAATAAAGGTATGTTTATTGGTTGATGCAAATGTTGTTGTTTCACCAACAACTGTGATTATAAGAAAATGATTTGGTCATTTATATGAAAATCTTTCTTTTTCTTATTTTAGGACCTCTAGTCTCCTATTTGACCACCTCGAGACCATCTCAGACAAATAAAAATATGCTTATTCCCATTATCTTATGTGGATTCTACATTCTCAAACCAAGTGAAGTAGTTACGAGTAATATAACTATATGTCTAGGTTGTGGAGTATCTCTATGTCTATCATCATAAAGAATTGACTTATAGGTACATTAGCATACGTGATATAGTTAATTATACAGGTCATATTCCTTTGAATTGGGAGTGAGTTTGTTGATGTATAGTTTATGTAGTAAGAAAATTAAAACAATGTTGAAATTATATAATTGAGATGTTTGTTATTTGTTTAGGATAATAGTTATGTTGATTTTGTTTAAAGGCCAACAAAGAGGCTATGTTATTGACGTATTCAAATAGCAGTAGATATCCTTAATTATTAGCGAGTTGGTAGATGAATTTGAGATAGAAAGACAAGCACACAAGGAGCTGGTGATGGAGGGGAGGCAGCAGGAAGTGGAGTGAATATAAAGAGGAAGAATGGGGGCCGGGTAGGGGTGGTGGGTGGGAGTGATAGTGTGTTGGTGGCGACAACAATCAGTGGGTAAATGAGTAAGTGACTTGTGTATTGTTGTGTAGAGTGACATTTTCATATGGTTGATTTTGTGTTTAAAAATTGAAAAGATCCACCTACCCCCAGGGATTGGTGTATTTCACCAAAATTGATGGCAAAAAAAAAGGAAATAGAGATAGGAAATGAATAACCGAAATTGGTCAAAACAAAAGAAATAGATGTGTGAATAACCAACACGGTTGAATTGAACTTTCACATTATCCTTTTTTTTTTCTTTTCAGGTTGTAAACACAAGCTACATAACAAATTACTGATTAATTGATTAATTATTATATTGTTAATTACTATATTGAAGGAAGTGTGTGAACACGAGCAAACAAACTAGTGATTATTTTGTCCAATTTGGTTTTTGGCCTTCTATTTGTAAATCTTCTCCTAGGTAGTTGTGGAATTTCTCCAAAGAGTTGAGATTTCTTACTGATTCTCTTTGTTATATCCTTGCAGTCAGGGTGTTATAGGCCACCAAATAGCTGCAATTTCATCTCCAAGAGTTCCCTAGTATGGGTGAACAACTTAGCATGAGAGGAGTGAAATGATAATCCTAAAGTTCTTTGCTTCATGTATGAAGTTTGGAGGATTGTTAGACAGATTTAGTATATCTTGGATAATAGAATTATGATGACAGTATAGTACTTTAGATTGTGGCTACAATGAATTAGAGAATGTGTTTCAAGTTTCGTCTAATGAATTAGACATTTATTGTAAGAAGTTCTTTGTGCAACAAAAATGTTTGTTGCCCTTGAGAAATAGGTATAGGCTACTAGATTAATTTGAAGTGCACATAGTTTTGGGCAACAAAAAAATTTGGTTGCCTAAATTCACTAAGGCAAGAAAACCTTTTTGTTGCCCATAAAGGTACCCTGTGCAACAAATCTCTAAAATTTGTTGTCTCGATTTTAGGCTTCGCACATATTGCAACAAACTTGTGACAAAATAATTTTGTTGCCCAAAGTTAAAGGACACAAAATATAATCAACGGCAACAAATTTTTTTGTTGCCCAAGAGGATTTTTCTTGTTGTGTATTCTAGGAATGATTTGTAGTTGCTGTTGTAATTTCTTGTTTCTCGATCTATTGATTTTCAGCCATTTCCCCGGGTTTTTTTGGTTTTTGGACCCTCAACTTTGGGGGTATTTATTATTTGGTACCACACTTTTCAAAGTTTATTTTTTGAACCCTGTACTTTGGGTACCCAAAAAAACTAGCCCAATCTTAAGTTTTACTCCGGCAAAGGGCCAAAATACACAAAAAAAAATTCCCGATTTGCCCTTATCAATTTTTAAAGGTTTTTGACTTTTGTTAATTTTTAATTTTTAATTTTTAATTTTTAATATTTTCAATTATAATTTTTTGATTTTTGATTTTTAATTTTTAATTTTTAATTTTTAATTTTTAATTTTTAATTTTTAATTTTTAATTTTTAATTTTTAATTTTTAATTTTTAATTTTTAATTTTTAATTTTTAATTTTTAATTTTTAATTTTTAATTTTTAATTTTTAATTATCATTTTCATTTTGATTTTAATTTTTAATTTTTAAAATTGTAAAATTACAAAAAAATTAAATTTTTTTAATCTTTTAATTTTTATTTTTAAATTTTTTGATTTTTTATTTTAATTTTTGAAAATTTTCAATTTTTTAATTTTTGAAACTTTAATTTTTAATTTTAGTTGCTAATTTTTTTTATGATTTCACATTTTTAATTTTTAATTTTAAAATTTTAAATTTTAAAAAAATTTAAGCTTTTAAACTTTAAAATTTTAAAATTTTAAAAATTTTAAAAATTTAAATTTTCAAAAATTCAAAATTTCAAAATCTTAAAATCTTAAAATTTTAACATTTTAAATTTTAAATTTATATTTAATTTTTTTATGTTTACACTTTTTTAACTATTTAAATGTTTTATTATTTTAATTTATAATTTATAATTTTTATAATTTTGAAGTTCTTAATAATTTTTAAATTAAAAAATTTAAAATGTGAGAATTTTGGTAGCAATAAATAAGTGAAGGGAAAATAAAGAATTAATAAATCAAGAGCAAACTTGGATCGAAGTTCATCATTAATTAAAGGGCAAAGTTGGAAGGAAAAAATAGTTAAACTTACTTAAGGGTTTTTTTTATCGAACTGCTATAATAATGTTCACAATGTCACCGGAGACAAAGTACAGGGTCCAAATAATAAACTTTGAAAAGTGTGGTATCAAATAATAAATACCCCCAAAGTTGAGGGTCCAAAATCCAAAAAACCCCCTTTTCCCCTCCCACTTCTTGAATCGGCGTTTTAACTACCTTTTCATTGTCTTCCATCGAATAAAGTTTAGGACTAATCAACATATTGGAGTTGACGTCTTCTTCACTATCACATGATATGATACCTGGTTTTGATGCATTTCGATGTCTAGGTATGATGAAACAGAGTGATTGCCAAACTCCTTTCATAGACTCAAAAGGAGAAATATTGAATATAAAAGAGCAATTGTCCATCAATATTGTTGAACCTCATTCAAAATCAAGCACTGAATTGATTCAAATTTTTCGGTGGAACATATGTTTTGCCCAAGGATATCGGCCTTTCACATGGTTTTAGGCATTCAACAAAATTCTCCCAATTCCGTCCATGAGGAGCGATTACGAACACATGCTGTAACGCCCCGGAAATTCAATTCTCGAAAAGTCAAAGTCAAACTAACGTTAACAGACAAAATTTAGCGGAAGACTTAAACTCTTATTGGGCGTCACTGCCGTATCCCCGAAGGAATACAAGGCAAGAAGGAAAAAAACAACGACTGTCTGTCAACGGCAACCAACTAACCAACTCATACTTAGAAATAAACCTCAAACTGACTTCAAGTATTTCAAAAAGAAGCATAACAAAATTAACGACTCCTAGACATGTCGTCCTCACTTCTAATTCCCGTCCCCAGCATATTGATCATCACCTGAAAGCAAAACATTTCAAAAATGAGGGGGAAATCTCAATAATGTCTACCCCTAACGTTAAAAACAAGTTAAGATCATTTCAATTCATTTGAGGAAGGGGGAACAAGTCAAACCATTTCACAAACCTTTAATCCCTTCACTGTTTTCCTCAACCCAACCCATTCATTTTATTATGCGGGCGGGATATCAAATCCCATAAAGTAACATCGCCTACCAAAGGCATCAAAACATTCGCCTACCAAACGCATCAAAGATAATCGCCTACCAAAGGCATAAATATAATAATCGCCTACCAAAGGCATCAATAATCGCCTACCAAAGGCATCAAAAATCGCCTACCAAAGGCATCAAAGTAACCGCCTACCAAAGGCATTAAAGTAACCGCCTACCAAAGGCATCAAAAATCGCCTACCAAAGGCATCCACATAACAAACCCGCTTAATGTTTCACTTGAGTTATTAGTATATTATTCAAACTCAGCTCACAACTCTCAAGTCAAACCCAACCCAAGTTATCAGAACCAATAATAAACCACTAATAAAAGACCAACCAATTTCTCAACTCAATAAAATCAAAGCACAACAAATACAAACAGTTATCCAAAACAGATGGTCACATTTCCACAAAAGTCCCCTTTCGGGATGCAATTCTCAAAACAGATTAGAAAATATTAAAACACATTTAAAGAGCATCCCAGTGGGGATTAGAGCATAGACATTACCTGGTTAGCTTCACTTCACAGCAAAACGAACACACTTGAGCTCACTAACGACGCGAATTAGCTCGGGCCTAAAATAGAATAATTATTCTAATCAAAACGCGCCCTTCGAAGTTAGTATTAACTACCTTCTACCTAACCCTCCCCTAGGAACACTATAGGTTCCTATCAATCATGAATTCACACTTTAAAACATTTAATACAATCCAAGTAATCACATAACTAGCTCAAAGCATCACTTTCACACAACAACACTTTTATTAATAACAAGCATTAACAAAACAGATTACAGCATCCACATAAAAAGTGTCGTAACTTGACTTCCCGACATTCTATGGGTCTGGTTTTGGACTTTTCGGAAACCTTGGGATGTCTACTAAAACTCTTAAGTTGAATTCGAGACCCAGTACACGCTTTAAGGTCCTCAAAAACCGTCATCTTCCCAAACTGTCCAGATCCGACCTAGGTTTGGTAATCGAGGTATAACTCGACTTATAAAATTCCAAAGTCCGGTACGTAAAATTCCTATTAAAGCTAACATCTAAGGGAAGCTCCACTCCAAAGGGTTTGATCAAAAGACAACTACACTAACCGTGGTGACCCGATCTTTAGACATTAATGAAACTGTCTCGATCCCGGTTCTTATTTAAAAATTATAAATTCGGTTCTAAATTTCACCATTCGGTCCCCGGGTTCTAATTTGGGCCTAAAACAGTAGCTAGGGTCCAAGGTAATTAGTTTAAACCATCTAAAGTCCAAACATCAAATTCCCTATCACTAATACAAAAATATAACACATGAAACATTAACAACATTATCCTACACATGAAATCTAAAACATACTACTTCAAGACCCTTTAATTACAACATGAATAATTATAAAGTACGAATTTCTTAATCAAGAATCAAGAAAGGTCTAAAAGAACATGTGAATAAATTATAAAGAACATATAAACATTCAACCTACCATTCAATAATCCTAACAACTAATTTCTTTGTTTACAAGATTCAATCAAGAATCATAAATTAGTAAACAAGAATCGAACTTTAGTAATTCAAACAACCTAACTTATTTAACAAGATTTAAACATGATTGAATTAAAGAATATGTGAAAACTTAACTAATAATTCAAGAATTAAACTAGGTAATTAAACTTTACGAATTCGTGCATACATTAATATTGTTATCTAAAACCCTAACATGATTCACAAGAAACAAGTATCTTAAACAATTGAACAATAATAATTTTACTACAACTATTACAACCCTAATACACCAAATTAAAACGTACAAGATTACATATAAAGAATTAGACAAATTACATGTAAATAAAAAATAATACAAGAACAATTTAGTTACAAACAACAACCTAATAATTTACACCCTTAATTACCCAAATTTACAAGATTTAACAAAAGAAACAGTAATAATAATACAATAATAATGATAATAATCAGAGACAAAGAAAGAAAAAGAAAAGTTTCAAAGAAAGAAAAATTAGGGTTTTACGTTAGGGTTTATGGCACGGGTTTTTTCCGGCGACCGGGGGTGCGACGACGGTAGGAGCGGCGGTCAGAGGCGGCGACAGCAGGGCTACGACGGTGGTGGTCTGATCAGCAACGATGCAACAGCGGCGTGGCGGCAGCGAACTTCGACCGTTCGGCGTGCAGGTGGGGCGGCGGCGGTAGGTGTGGTGGTGGTCGCGGCGGCGTCCGGTGGTGTGGACGGTGGCGTCGCGGTGGCAGAAGGCGAGAGAGAGAGAAAGGTGGGTTTGAGAGAGTCAGAGAAAGAAAGATAAAGAGAGACAAGAGGGAGGATGGTGGTGGTGCGTCCAGTGCGGATGCAGCGATGTGTGTGCTGGGGACCAGTAGAGACACAGGGAGAGAGAAAGAGAGGGAGAAAAGAGAGGAGTGTAGGGTTAGGGTTTGGTTGTTATTAGGGTTTTAAGAGAGAAAGAGTGGTTTTTATACTAACACCTAATTAAGGCCCAATTAATCTACTCTTAATCCTAACCCAACCCAACACTAAAACAATTAAAAACTGATTTTCCTAAAACAACTAATAATAATAATAATAGTAATAATAATAATAATAAAACTAATACTAATAATACTATTATTAATAGAATCACATAGCAAATAATATTCACGTAATTATTCATATAACACAAAAATATTAATAATAATACTAAAATAGAGTAAAACCAATAATACTAAACCCATGAAATTACCGATATACCCTTGTTAGTATCTCACGATCCTACGAGCTCAAGTGTTAGCAAAAAGAAACACAAACGAATAACAATAAATAACGAAGTCAAACCTAATTTACTAACGACGTCACAGTCAACATCTTTGGATTTTTCGGGGTTTTACACATGCACTCAAACATTTCTTGATCTATGTAAGCTCACAAGGATCAGCGTATTGAACTAGCAAACACCATACAAACACACACACACACTAATGAATGTAATAAAACAAACCTAATTAGATGCAATTAGCTGGACTAGATGACAAACCGATGAAGCACAATAAGGATAGACTTGCTCACAACTGATACAGACACACCACAGTTGCATTCAAGGGAAAAGGACTCTCACAACCATACTCCTACAGACACACCAGAGCAGGATTGATCAAGCTCAGCTAACACTTGCTGGATTCTTGCCAAAATCTAGTGACAGGAGCTGAATTAACCAAGAATTGAGAGTTATCTGGTACTCACAAACATACAGAGGTTCTAAGACACTGGAGAATACTATTGAATAAACACTGATGATCCATTTAGTTACTGAAAACTCAGCATATATAATACAGTTAATCAGTTTGATTCGCAGCTGCTTAACATAAGAAATCTGTCTAATCTCCCTGGCTTAATCTAACTTACGATGCTTAAAATAAATACATCACAGTACATCCTAATATAACTAATATCACCGGATTACATTTGCTTGAAAAATAAAAGGAAAACATAAGTTAGCTTCTAATAGGACCAAACACCAAAAGAGTGGCAAATTGAACCAATAACAAGATCTCCTAACTGGGGGGGTAACTATTAAGTTACTGAGGTAATTCTCGCGCAAACTTTATCCTGGAAATAATTTCAACAGATTCAAAATGGACAGGGAAAGACCAAAATAACCCTTTTAGGACAGATAACAAAATACTTAGCCCTAGGACTGGGTTCTGGAAAAACTGATAACAAACAACCCTGCTGGGATTGCTTGTTCTAGCACTTGAAACTTGCTGTTGCCATGCTCAACCATGCTGGGACTTGGCTTGTACTTGAAAATGGCATGGGAAGGAACGAAAGACTCCTAGGGAACCTTGGGTGAATCTTCCTCAATCCAGAGATATCATATTGAGAAAGACTGATGTTTGGACTGTTGTTGTTGGGAACTGAACTTGGTCTGAATGACCAATGCTGATGGGTTGAATGGCTGTAGGTGCCAAGACTTGCTACACAATTGTGTAACAAGCTTGGATGGATGCTGTTGATGGATTAATGGCTGCTGAAGATGCTGTGAAACTCCTGCTGGCTGTCTGAACTACTTGGTGACATGCTGGCTAACCTGCTGTGATGGCTGGAACTTGGAAGTCTGCTACTTCTGCTGGAGTTGCTTCTAAAGCTGCAAAGTTTGGTGAAATAACAAGGTCTCCTCGTCATACTATTGTAGGTGCTGCTGAAAGTGTTGCTGCTGTTGCTGGTGATGCCTCCTTTGCTGATGAAGCTGCTGCTGCTGGGTGTTCTTCTGGATGGTCTCCATCATCCTCCCCTGGTTGAGGAAAGTTTGTCCTCAAACTTGAAAGGTCTTCCTCTGCTGGGTAGTATGGTCGTAGGTCTGCTACATTGAATGTTGTTGAACCTCAATACTCTTCAGATAGGTCCAACCTATATGCATTATCTCTAATTTTCTCAAGCAGTTCAAAAGGTCCATCTGCTCCTTGTAGTAGCTTGCATTTTCTTTTGCTGGGAAACCTGTCCTTCCTAAGATGGATCCAAACTATGTCTCCTGGCTGAAAAGTCACCTTCCTCCTGTGTTTGTTGGCTGATGTAGTCACCTGCTCAGTATACTTGGCTATTTTCTCCCTCACTTGTTCATGTAGCTCCTTGATTTGATATTCTCGTTTACTTGCTTCAAAACTAAATTTGACAGAAGTAGTTAGTGGAACTAAATCTAAAGGGGAAATTGGATTTTTACCATAGACTACTTTGAATGGAGAGTAGCATGTGGCCTTGGATGGTGCTTTATTGTAAGCAAACTCAACATGGGGCAAGAGGGTGTCCCATCCTTCTTTATTTTTGTGAATCAGTGCTCTCAATAGGACTCCAAGTATTCTATTAGTAACCTCTGTCTGTCCATCAGTCTGTGGATGGCAAGTGGTGTTGTATTTGAGTTGTGTGCCTAATTTTTTCCGCAAAGTCACCCAAAAATGGCTCAAAAACTTGGTGTCCTTGTCAGCTGAGACCATAATCTTTGTCACTCCATGCAATTTGACTATCTCCTCGAAGAATAACTCAGCAACTTTTGTGGCATCAAAGGTGGTGCGGCAAGGAATGAATTGATCAATCTTTGAGAACCTGTCTACTACCACCATCACTGAATCTTTGCCTCTTTGGGTTCTTGGCAAACCCACAATGAAATCAAGGTTGACATCTTCCCAACGGCTGCTTGGGACTGGCAATGGTGTATTTAAGCCTTGGGGTAGGCTGTGTGATTTAGCCAAGCAGCATGCCTGGTGTTGAGCTTGTGCTGCCCTTGAACGAATTTCAAGGCCTCATGATCACTGTGCAATATGAACTCTGCTCCAATTAGGTAGTGCCTCTAGTGCTGAAGAGCTCTAATGATGGCATAGAACTCTTTATCATAGGTGTTGTATTTTCTTTTGGCATCATTCAACTTTTCACTGAAGTAGGCAACTGGCTTTCCCTCCTAGGTCAATACTACTCCTATGCCAACACCTGAAGCATCACATTCTACCTCAAAAATTTTGTGAAGCCTGACAGTGCTAGAAATGGCGCTGAAGTAAGCCTCTCCTTGACTTCTACAAAAGCTTTCTAGGCTGCTGTTTTCCAAATAAAGGACTTTCCTTTCACCACTTCAGTCATTGATGCTAGGATGGTGCTGAAATTTTTGACAAATCTCTTGTAAAATAAAGCCAGGCCATGAAAGCTCCTGACTTGCTGAATAGAAGTGGGCACAGGCCACTCCCTGATGGCTTTAATCTTCTTCTCATCAACCTGAATGCCTTCTGCTGTCATAAAGTGTAACGCCCCGGAAATTCAATTATAGAAAAGTCAAAGTCAACTAACGTTAACAGACAAAACTTAGCGGAAGACTTCAAATTTAGTTTGGGCGTCACTGCCGTATCCCCGAAGGAATACAAGGCGAGAAATGAAAACACAACTGTCTGCTAACGGTAACTACTAACAACTCAAAACAAAACTTTAAGATTTCATAACGAAAACAAATATAAAAAGATTCAAGGACTTCTAGACTCGTCGTCCTCACTTCTAATTCCCGTCCCCAGCATTTAGATCTTCACCTGAAAACGAAACATTTCAAAAATGAGGGGGAAATCTCAATAATGTCTACCCCTAACGTTTAAAACAGTTTAAGTTCATTTCAATTCTTTTTGGGGAGAGGGATCGAATCAAACGTTTTACAAACCTTTAATCCCATACTGTTTCCTTAACCCATCTAATCCATATTTTAATTTGCGGGCGGGATACCAAATCCCTTAAAGTAACATCGCCTACCAAAGGCATCAAGAACATCGCCTACCAAAGGCATCAAAACATCGCCTACCAAAGGCATCAAGAACATCGCCCACCAAAGGCATAAAAACATCGCCTACCAAAGGCATCAAATTACTATCCTATATCAGGGAAGGAAGCCACGATCTCACGTCCATAACCTGCGAGTTGTTACACACTGCGAGTTATCCCCCGAAACTCGCTTAACGTTTCCACTTGAATTATTTAAACAATTTTCAAACTCAACTCACGACTCTCAAGTCAAACCATCCCAAGTTATCAAAACAATTAACAAAACTTTGAATAAAAGACCATCCAATTTCTCAACTCAAATAAACCAAGATCACAATCGAATCAAAAAGATTATCAAAACAGATGGTCGTATTTCCACAAAAGTCCCCTTTCGGGATGCAATTCTCAAAATAGATTATAAAACATCAAAACACATTTAAAGAGTATCCCGATGGGGATTAGAGCATAGACAATTACCTGAATAACGTCACAGTACAGCAATAAGGAGAACACACTTGAGCTCACTATCGTCACGCACTAACTCGGGCCTAGAATAAGAATAATTATCTAATCAAAACGCGTTCTAACGAAGTTAGTATTAAGTATCAACTACCTAACCCATCCCCTAGGAACACTTAGGTTCCTAAAATTTATGATTTACACTTAACACACTCAAGGAATTATATAACAAGTTCACACATAAAATTTACTCAACAATTTTCATAAATAAAAGCAAGCAGCGGACAGATTGTAATGTTTACATAAAACGGGTCACAACTCGACTTCCCGACATCCTATGGGTCTGGTTCTGGACTTTTCGGAAACCTCGGGATGTCTACTAAAACGTCTACGTTGATGACCAAGCCCATATCAGTCCCAAAGAACTCTAAAAACACCCATCTTCCCAATTGGTCCAGATCTGACAGGTTCTGGTAAAAAGGTTATAACTCGGGTTAGACAAATCAAACGTTCAATCCGTAAAATTCCTATGGTTCCTAACATCTAAGGGAACCTCCAGTCCAAAGGGTTCGATCAAAAGGTAACTACACTAGCCGTGGTGACTCGATCTTTAGACACTAACGAAACTGTCCCGATCCCGGTTCTTATTTAATTTATAATTTCGGTTCTAACTTCCACCATTCGATCCCGGGGTCCTAATTTGGGCTCAAAACAGTAACTAGGGTCTAAGGTATAAAGTCCAACTTAACTTAGGGTTCAAACATCAAACTTCCCATCATCAAAACCAAATTGCAACACATGAAATCAACTTTAATAATTTAATCTAATCCTAAAACATGCATAAAATATCATACACTAACATGGCATACCTTATGTGCATATATTCTAATACTAACCTTATAATAGTCACGCATGAAATATTAACACTATCTTAAACATGAATTTCTTAACCAATAAACAAGAAGGAACCTTAAGAACATATGAATAAACTATAAAGAACATATAAACATTTAAACTTCTAATCAAAAACGCTAAACAAAACTAATTTCTTTTAAACAAGATTAAATCAAGAACCAAGAACTAATAACAATAATCTCAACCTAACTTATTAAACAAGAATTAAACAAGAAACGAATTACTAACAAAGATTGAATCTAAATTAACCAACTTAATTTGTTAAACAAGAATTTAACCTAGATATTAAACTTCCAATTTCGTGCATAAAATAATAATATGGTGGTCTACATGATTCATAAAGGATATAAAGAACTATAAAGAAACACTTCTAACCCTAATAACCAACTATTACAACTTAATTTAATTACAATTTACAACATAAAATTACAATTAACAAATAAACAAATTACACATAATTACAATTAAGAACAAGATTACATATAATTTTCCTAATTACAAAACTAATAATACAATTCAATAATTATGAAAACAATTAAATTTTTGAAATAAAAAACAGAAAAGAAAAAGGAAAAAGAAAAGGAAAAATATATCAAAAATAATAGAAAACAGTTAGGGTTTTATGGTTAGGGTTTACGTAGGGTTAAGGCACGGCTGGGGGTTTTCCGACGAGTGTGGTCGGCGGCGCACAGAGGGTCGAAGGATGGCGCGGCGTTCAAGGTTGGTCGGAGGTGGCACCGGTGTCGACGTCCGGCGACTGGGGCAGTTTTCGAACAAACAGCCCCCTGCTCTTGTCTTCGTTCTGGGCAGCGCCGACTGTGGAAGGGGAGAGCGGTGGTGGTGGTGCGACGGTCGTCTGGCGTTGGGGCGGCGACTGGTGGTGACGACGGTGCTGGTGGGCGACGGTGGTGGCGCACGGGGCAGGATGCGAGAGACAGGGAGATCGAGAGGGAGAAAGAAGGAAAAGAGAGAGAAGAAGAAGGTGGTTGCGGCGGTGTTGCGGTGGTTTCCGGCTGTGGTGGCGGCGGCCGTCTGGTGGCACGGCTGGGGTGGTGGCCGAGGGAGAGAAGGGAGGGAGAGAGGGGTGTAGGGTTAGGGTTTGAGAGATATTAGGGTTTGAGAGAGAGGGATGGGTTTTTATATCATCTAACAATTAAGGCCCACTAAACACTCTTAATCCTAACCCAACCCAAAACAATTAAAATCTGATTTTTCTAACAAAACAACTAATAATACTAATAATAGTAATAATAATAATATTAATAATAATATAATCACATAGCAAATAATATTCACGTAATTAATCACATAACTCAATAATATTAATAGCAATACTAATAATAAAAAGAGTAAAACTAATAATACTAAACCCATGAAATTACCGATATACCCTTGTTAGTCTCTCACGATCCTACGAGCTCAAGTGTTAGCAAAATAAAACACAAACGAATAATAATAAATAACGAAGTCAAACCTAATTTACTAACGACGTCACGGTCAACATCTTTGGATTTTTCGGGGTTTTATATAAAGTATCCCAGGAAGCTCACTTGTGATGTAAAGAAGTGACACTTCTTGAGATTGCCAAGTAGCTGCTCCCTGCTCAAAATTTCTAAAACCTCCTGCAAATGCTTGACATGCTCTTGTTCAGACCTACTATAGACAAGAATATCATCAAAGTAAACCACAACACTCTTGCCTATGAGTGGCTTTAAGACCTCGTTCATGAGTCTCATGAATGTGGATGGGGCACTAGTCAGGCCAAAGGGCCTGACCAACCACTCAAGTAAACCTCCTTTGGTTTTGAATGTTCTTTTCCACTCATCTCCCTCATAGATCCTTATTTGGTAATATCCACTCCTCAAATCAATCTTAGAGAAGACTGCTGACCCATGTAACTCAACTAGCATTTCTTCAAGTCTAGGTATAGGGTACCTATACTTAATTGTGATCTTATTAATGGCCCTGCAATCTATACACATTCTCTCACTCCCATCTTTCTTAGGCACTAACAAGGCTGGAACTGCACATGGACTTAAACTCTCCCTAATCATTCCCTTTTCCAACAATTCATCCACCTGGCTCTGTATCTCATTGGTATCTACTGGTGTCATCCTATAAGCTGGCTTATTAGGCAACACTAATCCAGACACAAGGTCAATTTTTTGTTGTATATCCCTCTTTGGTGGAAAACCAGGTGACATCTCTTCAGGAAAAATATGCTGATACTGCTGGAGTAAAGGTAGGAATAAAGGGTTGTCATTTTGTGGGGCTGAGGGTTCTTCAAGGTCTAATAGGATCAAGTCTCTTTGTGTGTTAAATTCATACTGGTCAAGTAATAGCAACACATCAAGACTAGGTTCAAGGCATAGGTTTTTGGATTTTTTGGCTAACTGTGAGGGTTTAATGGGGGTAAGGATGATCCTTTTATGGTTTAGGGTGAGGGTATAGGTATTGGCTCTACCACAATGGCTCACTGATCTACCACATAACCAAGGTCTACCTAAAAGCAAATGACGGGCATCCACGGGTAAAACATCACACCATACATCAATCAATGGTGTAGGGAGTTGGGTGGGGCTTGGTTGCAAGATTTAGCTTCTTCACCATGGTGTTGGATGCTGCATTGGTATAGCTTTCACTCTCAACAATCACAGAACACACCTTCCCTCCAATGGTACACCTTGTATGAAAGATATTCTTCCTTTGTTCTTCTGCTTCTTCTACTGCTGAGCTGCTCAAAACTCTCCTGATCACCAACATTTCTCCTTCATCCGGACCCTCCTCTATGGCATCATCATAGACTGGATCATGCTCAGGTCCTCATAGACCTGTTCTTCTTCCTGCACATATTCAGAGTCAATTAACAAGGCTGCTTGGTACTCAGCAAGAGTAACCATCCTTTTGTTTGGGCATTCTGAGGCAATGTGCCCCATGCCTTGACACCTGAAACATCTTCTCTCATTGAAAACTCTTCCTGCTGGAGCTGGGGGGTCTTTGGGGATAGGTATGGGGTTGTGTTAGAGGGGGTTTTGGGGGTGGGAATCTGTTTTGTGGTGTTTGAACTGGCTGTGGTCTAGGAGATGGGTTATATGCTGGCTTTTGGTAAGAGTAGGGTTGTTTTTGTGGATAAGTTTTGGGTTGGGGCTTGGCTAGATACTCCCTGGACCTGTTCTTCCTTTGCTGCTCCACTTTGTGAGCCTTAAAGCTTAACCCTTCCAAGCTGGAGTAGGACTGAAGCTCCACAACATTTCTGATGCTGTCATTCAATCCTGATAATTATTTCACCAAAGTTTGCACATCATTCTCCTTCAAATCACACCTCCACAACAAGTGCTCAAACTCCTTAGTGTACTCTTCCACAGATTTTCCTCCCTGGACTAAGTGCTGCAACTTAGAATAGTTGGTCTGCAAATAGTTATCAGGCAAGAACTTCTCCTTCATCTTCTTCTTCATTTTTTCCAATGTTCTAATCTTATCTTTCCCATGCTTGTCTACTCTTATCTTTTGTAAATTGCTCCGCCATGTAGAAGCATGTCCCCTCAGTTTGAGAGCTACAGACTTCACCTTGTTCTCATCTGAAACCTCCTTAAGATCAAACACTCTCTCAATGGTTTGCAACCAATCTAAAAACACTTCAGGATCTAAATCTCCTTTAAACTCAAGTATCTCCACCTTAAAGTATAATTTTTCAGCTCTTCTTTCTTCCCTATCCTCCCTATCTTTTCTATCACTCCCTCTCATGTTATATTGATCTCCTTGTCCCCCTCTCATTCTATAGCTCCTCCTAATGAACCTCCTATTTGTTGGAGTTCCCCTGCCAACTTTTCCTATAAATCCAGAGTCTCCAAATGGATTTCTTGCTCTTCCTCTTCTACTATGTCTTCTACTTCTACTTCCTCCTCTTCATATCCCTGATCTCTCTCAATTTCATCCTCCTGAATCTGTTTCTGCTTCAGATATGCATAATGCTTCAGTTAATCTTTCAGATACTTTACTTGCCTCTCCATTTCATACTTTTCTCTCAAAGCCAGTTCTGCAATCTCCTGGGGTGTCTTACTGCTGCTCGACATCCTGAAAATAACAAATAAACTTCCTCCAAGACAGAACACAATGCTCTGATACCAAGATGATGTATGCAAGATAACAAAGATCAAAGTATTGAACTAACAAACACCATACAATCACACACACCTACTGAATGTATTAAAACAAAGCTAATTTGATGCAATTAGTTGGACTAGATGACAACCGATGAAGAACAATAAGGATAGACTTACTTACAACTGATACAAACACACCACAACTGCATTCAAGGGAAAAGGACTCTCACAATCATACTCCTACAGACACACCAGAGCAGGATTGATCAAGCTCAGCTAACACTTGCTGTATTCTTGCCAAAATCCAGTGACAGGAGCTGAATTAACCAAGAATTGAGAGTTATGTGGTACTCACAAACATACGGAGGTTCTAAGACACGTGAGAATACTATTGAATAAACACTGATAATCCATTGTAACGCCCCGAAAATTCAATTATAAAAAGTCACAGTCAAACTAACGTTAGCAGACAAAATTTAGCGGAAGACTTCAAATTTAGTTTGGGCGTCACTGCCGTATCCCCGAAGGAATACAAGGCGAGAAAGGAAAACACAACAGTCTGCTAACGGTAACTACTAACAACTCAAAACAAAACTTTAAGATTTCATAACGAAAACAATATAAAAAGATTCAAGGACTTCTAAACTCGTCGTCCTCACTTCTAATTCCCGTCCCCAGCATTTAGATCTTCACCTGAAAACAAAACATTTCAAAAAAAATGAGGGGGAAATCTCAATAATGTCTACCCCTAACGTTTAAAACAGTTTAAGTTCATTTCAATTCATTTTGGGGAGAGGGATCGAATCAAACGTTTTACAAACCTTTAATCTCATACTGTTTCCTCAACCCATCCAATCCATATTTTAATTTGCGGGCGGGATATCAAATCCCTTAAAGTAACATCGCCTACCAAAGGCATCAAGAACATCGCCTACCAAAGGCATAAATAATATCGCCCACCAAAGGCATCAAAACAACACCTACCAAAGTCATCAAGAACATAGCCACCAAAGGCATAAATAATATCGCCTACCAAAGGCATCAAAATACTATCCTATATCAGGGAAGGAAGCCACGATCTCTGTCCATAACCTGCGAGTTGTTACACTGCAGCAAAGTTATCCCGAAACCCGCTTAACGTTTCCACTTGAATTATTTATACAATATTCAAACTCAACTCACGACTCTCAAGTCAAACCATCCCAAGTTATCAAAACCATTAACAAAACTTTGAATAAAAGACCATCCAATTTCTCAACTCAAATAAACCAAGATCACAATCGAATCAAAAAGATTATCAAAACAGATGGTCGTATTTCCACAAAAGTCCCCTTTCGGGATGCAATTCTCAAAAATAGATTATAAAACATCAAAACACATTTAAATAGCATCTCGATGGGGATTAGAGCATAGACAATTACCTGAATAACGTCACAGTACAGCAATAAGGAGAACACACTTGAGCTCACAATCGTCACGCGCTAACTCGGGCCTAGAATAAGAATAATTATCTAATCAAAACGCGTTCTAACGAAGTTAGTATTAACTATCAACTACCTAACCCATCCCCTAGGAACCCTTAGGTTCCTATCATTTATGATTTACACTTAACACACTCAAGGAATTATATAACAAGTTCACACATAAAATTTACTCAACAATTTTCATAAATAAAAGCAAGCAGCGGACATATTGTAACGTTCACATAAAACGGATCACAACTCGACTTCCCGAGATTCTATGGGTCTGGTTCTGGACTTTTCGGAAACCTCGGGATGTCTACTAAAACTTCTATGTTGATGACCAAGCCCATATCAGTCCCGAAAGACTCTTAAAACACCCATCTTCCCAATTGGTCCCGATCTGACAGGTTCTGGTAAAAAGGTTATAACTCGGGTTATACAAATCAAACGTTCGATCCGTAAAATTCCTATGGTTCCTAACATCTAAGGGAACCTCCAGTTAAAAAGGGATCTGTCAAAAGACAACTATACTAATCGTGGCAACCCGATCTTTAGACACTAACAAAACTGCCTCGTTACCGGTTCTTAATAAATTTGTAATTTCGGTTCTAACTTTTACCAATTGATCTCCGGGTTCTAATTTGGGCTCAAAACAGTAACTAGGGTCTAAGGTATAAAGTCCAACTTAACTTAGGGTTCAAACATCAAACTTCCCATCATCAAAACCAAATTGCAACACATGAAATCAACTTTAATAATTTAATCTAATCCTAAAACATGCATAAAATATCATACACTAACATGGCATACCTTATGTGCATATATTCTAATACTAACCTTATAATAGTCATGCATGAAATATTAACACTATCCTAAACATGAATTTCTTAACCAATAAACAAGAAGGAACCTTAAGAACATGTGAATAAACTATAAAGAACATATAAACATTTAAACTTCTAATCAAGAACCCCAACAACCAATTTCTTTATACAAGATTAAATCAAGAATTCAAGAATCAAGAAAGACTTAAAGAACATGTAATATTTAACAAGAACCCTAATTAATTTCAAGAATCAAGATTTAACAAGAAACGAATTATTAACAAAGATTGAATCTAAATTAAACAACTTAATTTATTAATCAAGAGTTTAACCTAGATGTTACATTGTTACACTTTCCAATTTCGTGCATATAATAATATAGTGATCTAATATGATTTATAAGGAATATAAAAAATTATAAGAAACACCTTTAAACCTAATAACCAACTATTACAACTTAATCTAATTACAATTTACAACATAAAATTACATATAACAAATAAACAAATTACACATAACAATTAACAATTTATACATAATTACAACCAAGAAAAACTTACAAATAATTTTCCCTAAATTACAAAATTACAGAAATAACAATAATAAAACTGATAATAATAATATTAATAATAATAATAACAAAACAAAAAAACAAGAAAAGGGTTTCAAAACAAGAAAATTAGGGTTTACTTAGAGGTGGTGTTAGGGTAATATGGGGTGGCGCCTGAACGGTGGTGAGGCAGCGGGGGTTGCCGGCGCGGGAACGTCGGTGGTGGCAGACGGCGGCTGAGACGGTTGCGCTGCGGTGGCCGTCGTGGGGTCGCGTTGGTGGCGCACCGAAACTAAGAGAGTGAGAGAGAGAGAAAGATAGCGACGGTGGCTGCGGCGGTTATGGCGGGTCTACGGCGAAGACCGACGGCAAGGGCGGCGGTGCGACGGTGGAGTGAAGGTGGCTGGGAGGTGGTCGTCTGGGCACGAGAGGCAGGGAGATCGAGAGGGAGAAAGAGGGAAAAGAGAGAGAAGAAGAAGGTGGTTGCGGCGGTGTTGCGGTGGTTTCCGGCTGTGATGGCGGCGGCCGTCTGGTGGCGCGGCTGGGCGGACGCAGAGAGAAGGGAGGGAGAGAGGGGTGTAGGGTTAGGGTTTGAGAGATATTAGGGTTTGAGGGAGGGAAAGGAGGTTTTTATACTACCCATTTAATTTGGGCCCAATTAACACTCCTAACCCAACCCAACTAAAACAATTAAAAACCTAATTTTTCTAAAACTAATAATACTAATAATAGTATAATCACATAGCAAATAATATTCACGTAATTAATCACATAACTCAATAATATTAATAGTAATACTAATAATAAAAAGAGTAAAACTAATAATACTAAACCCATGAAATTACCGATATACCCTTGTTAGTCTCTCACGATCCTACGAGCTCAAGTGTTAGCAAAATAAAACACAAACGAATAATAATAAATAACGAAGTCAAACCTAATTTACTAACGACGTCACGGTCAACATCTTTGGATTTTTCGGGGTTTTACATCCATTTAGTTACTGAAAACTCAGCATATATAATACAGTTAATCAGTTTGATTAGCAGCTGCTTAACATAAGCAATCTGTCTAATCTCCCTGGCTTAATATAACTTACGATGCTTAAAATAAATACATCACAGTACATCCGAATATAACTAATATCATCCGGATTACATTTTCTTGAAAAATACAAGGAAAACATAAGTTAGCTACTGATTGGACCAAACACCAAAAGAGTGGCAAATTGAACCAATAACAAGCTCTCCTAACTGGGGGGGGGGGGTAACTATTAAGTTACTGAGGTAATTCCCGCGCAAACTTTATCCTGGAAATAATCTCAACAGATTAAGAATGGACAAGGAAAGACCAAAATAACCCCTTTAGGACAGATAACAAAATACTTAGCCCCAGGACAGGGGTTCTGGAAAAACTGATAACAAACAACCCTGTTGGGATTGCTTGTTCTGGCACTTGAAACTTGCTGTTGTCATGCTCGAACATGCTGGGACTTGGCTTAGACTTGAAAATGGCATGGCAAGGAACAAAAGACTCCTAGGGAACCTTGGTTGAATCTTCCTCAATCTAGAGATATCATATTGAGAAAGACTGTTGTTTGGATTGTTGTTGTTGGGAACTGAACTTGGTCTGAATGACCAATGCTGATGGGTTGGATGGTTGTAGCTGCCAAGACTCGCTTCAGAATTGTGTAACAAACTTGGATGGATGTTGTTGATGGATCGGTGGTTGCTGAAGATGTCGTGAAACTCCTGCTGGCTGTCTGAACTGCTTGATCACATGCTGGCTGACCTGCTGTGATGGTTGGAACTTGGAAGTCTGTTGTTTCTGCTGGAGTTGCTTCCAATGCTGCTGAGTTTGGTGAAATAGCAAGGTCTCCTCCTCGTATTGTTGTTGGTGCTGCTGAAAGTGTTGTTGCTGTTGCTGGTGATGCCTTCTTTACTGATGAAGCTGCTGCTGCTGGATGTTCTTCTGGATGGACTCCATCATTTCTTGTCTCAACTATTTCGTACATTGATTATTTATTTGTGTCTATCATTGAACCAATGTAGCAGCTCCTTTGGATCCGTAAGAGTCTCCTCCAAGTCTTGCTCAGTTGGCATTGTGATAATGAATTTCAAGCTGCTTAAAGCTTTAATTTTTGACATCTAGCTAAAATTATGTATAATTGTTGATGCCATGAATTTAAGTCTCTTGGAATTTTGCTAATACAGACTAAGCTTCTGTTTAGCCATTCTGTGAACTCTTCATTTTTAGTCCCTTCAATTCTAGTGCTTGGCCGACCATCATTTTTGCTAGTGTCTTCTGTGCTCTCCATTTCCTACCCCAGACTTGGTTCTCCTTCCTTGATTTCCTTAATGTAATCCTCATCCATGTTGGCTTGCTTCTTCGGTCAATCTTGGTTGTTGTTCAGCCCTTCTTTTCTTTGTGCCCAATCCAGCGTTGATCTCTTCCCTCTAATAATTCTATGATTCATAACACTTGTGCATTTCTCCCCACCATCCTTACTTCCCACATATACGAACCCAAAAGCAGCCTGTCTGCCTCCTCTATTAAGAGTAACCTTTCCTTCCATCTGAAGAAGTCTTCCAAGGATTTCTTTAAGACCATATTTGTCCAATTCTCTCGGCAAGTTACCAAAATAGACTAAGACTCTATTTCAATTGATGTGAGCCACTCCCTCTGTCCATTTCTTTGATTACACCTTCCTTTCTTAATGCAATGAAACCAAAGTTATTGTGATGATACGTGTGTTAACCCAAGGCACCACTTATGTGCCTTGCTTTTTATGAATTAATATTATCATAATTTTTGAAACCAATTTTTCATAGATTCTATTAGTTATCACTTATAATAAGTTCAAAATATGTTAGCTATATCAAGAATTACAAATGACATATTAGTCGAAAGAATCTCATATATCTTTTATACATATTTTCGAAATATTTTTGCAAATTTAAAAATATTGAATAAAGATGTAATTTTATACAATTTGTATGTGATATTATAGTAATAGAAATCAATCATATAACTTTTTTTAATTTAATATATAAATAGATGATTTTATATGAAAACAAGAAGAAACCTAAATAGTGTGGTACCCAATATTCATAATATTTTCATTTAATTAATTGTACCCAGCCAATAAGAGAGTAGATCTTGATCATCATCCATTCAACTATACCCTAGCTAGGTATAGCACGCACAATTTATGGGGTTTTTTTTGCTTTTTGGAGCATGAACTTCAGGGGCATTTATTTTCTAAACCCCTATATTTCAAAGTTTATATTTTGAACCCTACAGTTTGTGGACCCAAAAAATGTGGCCCAAAGTTATGTTTGACTCCGGCGATGACCTAATTGTTGCCTAAACTTTCCGATATGGCCTTTTATCATTTTTTCCTTTTATTGACTGTTGTTTTGAAATTGACCAGACTTTGACAGTTAAGGGTGTGTAAAATTCATGGATAAAAAACAGTAGGGTAAAAGTTAAATTTTGGTAACTTTGTGAAATTTTGGTAACTTTTTTGGTAAATTTATGCTCATATTGGGGTTGGAAACCGTGCAAGAATAAGAAGAAGTTGCAGCTGGAAAATTTTCGAAAGAAAAAAATCGATAATGACTTTTAAATATGGGGATCCATATTGTTGCCGGAGACAAAGTATAGGTCCAAAATATAAACTTTGAAATATGGGAGTTTAGAAAATAAATACCCCCAAAGTTCGGGGTCCAAAAAGTAAAAAACCCCAATTTATGGTAGTGTTAGATACTGCAACTGTACATTGAAAAAGAAACATTTTTGAAAGGTACTGAAACATGTGGGAGGCAGTCCAATTAGTAAAGGTTCAAGGTATAGCATTTGCACCTTTCCTTTTCGATCCCGATCAAATTCCTGTCCAACTTGCATTTACATTTGCATTTGCATTTGCATTTGCATCCTTCAATTTATCATTCTCAAGTGGGTTATGGGACAAAAGGAAAGAACTTAAATAAGAATTCAATTCTCAAGTTGTTCCATGCATCATGTGTACTCATACAAAACAAATGGCGTGGCTCTCATACCTCTTTGACTAGGTATATACAATTAAACTTCATCAAATTAATTGTGGGTATGGTGATGAATGGTCCAATAAATATATATATTAATGCCAACAGACAATTGTTCTTTTGTTTTGGATTATTTCGATAATGGTATGGATATCATTTACTACTCAACATTATATAAACAAAAAATTACTGAGGGGTTACCCCTAACTTTTGGTGAAATGTTTTTCTGGTACCCCAACTTTTAAAAACTAATTTTGGGGTACCCTAATATTTAGAATTAGAAATAATTAGGTGAATTTCGGCCAATGATTTGAATTCAACGTTGAATTTTAGGCGGGAAATTGATTAAGTGTTTTTGTGGACGAAAATGTCCTTTGTTTTTGTGGACGAAAATGATTTGAATCAATCGGAATTTCGCCGGAAATTCACCTAGTAATTTCTAATCCTAAAAGTAAGGGTACCCCAAAATTAGTTTTGAAAAGTTAGGGTACCAAAGAATTGTTTCTTCAAAAATTAGGTTACCTTTAAATAATTTTTTGTTATATAAAGAAACAAACGATATTGGTGTAAATGTGTAACTTGCCGTCTTTAATTCGTGGTTCACTCCATGAATGTTAATTCATCAAATTAATTCGTGACTAGGGTACAATCTAGTGGAAGGAAGTGGACGAGTATTGCTAGTTCATTATACATTTATACTTTAAACATTCATAACATGACAAGTTTTTGATATTAAATTTTAATAAATCTAAGTTACTTTTTACCATGTCTAGTTTTATATTATTTGTTTTTTTAGTAGAAAACCACCATGTTTGACTCACCAGAAAAGTGATCTAGCTAACAGTTGAGTATGTGCACATGGACATGAGGAACCATCAATTTTTTTTTTGGCTTGTGCACGTGCTGAACCCGCTAGGTCAGTATTCTAGTGAGTCAAACATGATAATTGCAAACATTAAAAAAAATGATGTAAAGTTGATACAGTAGAAAGGATTTCCTAAATTGGATTTGTTAAAAGTTATTATCTGATCAAAAGGTTGTATTATTATATTTCAATTTTCCTTGTTATAATTTCCTACAATCAAAATAAATTGTCTACTTCCAAATAATTAGGTCAATTAATGTTTCTAATTAAAATATTATAATTATTAGTTTATGAAAATATATAAGTATGATGTATATGACTGTCAGCATTAACTAGATTCAACAAACACTTTTTGATGATTATAATTTTGCAACCTTTGCTATAGTTTATAATTATATAGAAACTTAATAATTAAAATTTTACATTAAAAATTGTGATATACTAAATGAGACATTTTTCGGACCCCCTGAGGTATTAGCGGTTATTTATGTACTCTATCCGTTCCATATTAACTGTGTCTTTGGAAATTGTGCTGTCAAACTTCAAAACTTTTGACCGTAAATTTCTCAACATATACAATGAGTTGCTATATAAAATTACCACCATTAGATTCGTAATGAAAAATACTATCATAAAAATATAATATTGCAATTGTTAATAACATATATTGGAGATGGTGAAAGTCAAAACTATGACAATTAATATGGAACAGAGGGAGTAATATTTTAACGTAGTCCGTACAATTTGAATATATCCATCCATGCAAACGGGGATGGGCGAACATAGAATTGCTCTTAGCCATGATAGAGACTCCATGGTCAATTTGATAAAAGGTGGGGATCATAGGCATATGTACCGTGACTACCGGGCTTCTCCTATATATACACCTTTAGCTGCCAAATTATCAAGAACCGACTATCCCCAAAATAAACAATCCCCCTGAGCCACTCATTTCAGCTAATATACATACAGTAAGCTAATTTAATTTCCATTATCAAAAACCAAATCTCTGAGTCAAATTCCCAAGCAATAACCACCAAAAATATAGACAAAAACTGAAATAATTATGGATACTATGGATTATTCATCGTCTTCTGCCTCTTCTTCTTCTTCTTCTGTCTTGTCATTTGCATTCGCTACATCATCTCTCGTCACTCTGGATAATGAAGCCCTAATTAACCAGGAAAACAACGAGCAGTTGCAAAAGACAACGAAGAAGCTGCCTTCCTCAAAGTACAAAGGAGTGGTCCCCCAGGCGAACGGGCGTTGGGGAGCGCAGCTCTACAACGGTCACAAGAGGGTGTGGCTGGGGACCTTCGACCGCCAAGAACAGGCAGCAACGGTACATGACTTGGCAGCCATCCGGTTCCGTGGGGTCCACGCTGCCGTCAACTTCTCAGCTCATCATTACGTCAGCAAACCTCACCACCTTGAGTTCCTAGCATCCCACTCCATGGTGAAGGTGGTGACCATGCTTCGGACCCACACTTACCAAGCCGAGCTTGCCAGGTTCATGAGGGCTCGAGCACTGAAGAAGAAAGAGGGTAATCAGGACGTCCCTGATCCTGCCCCGAGGAAGAGACTGTTCCAGAAGGTTCTGACAGCGAGTGACGTAGGAAAAGGTACGCTCCACCGACTGGTAATACCCAAGTGCCATGCAGAGAGAGATCTTCCCACGTTGACGTCCGACGACAAGGGGTTGATGTTGAACGTGGAGGATGGATGTGGGGACAGAGTGTGGAGGTTCAAGTATTGTTATTGGAAGGGGAGTAAGAACTATGTTTTGACTAAAGGATGGAGCCTTTTTGTCAAGGAGAAGGGCTTGAAGCCTGGGGATACTGTCTCCTTTTATAGTTCCCACACTTCAGATAATCACAAGCGTCTCTACATCGAGTCAGGTTCCAGCTTGAATTTCAGGTCAGCGCCGGGGGGTGACTGTACTAGTGACGTCACTAATCGCACTGCCACTGGATCCCATATGCTTAGGTTGTTTGGGGTTGATATTAGAATCCAACGGACAAACTAATCAAAGATCCAAACAATAATTAATGTTGAAGCATGCAAGCTTATAAATCCACTGCCGATTTCCTTAATTTTCGTAAGGAATGATTTAATTTAGCCAACAAGTAATTATTTATCAATAGTAGAACAATAGTAGCTCGGACACCCTTTTTTTTTTTTTTTACTTTAGTATGTAAATCGAAATTGGCATGAGTCTTGTCAACATATTTTAATTATGTGTTATTCTTTAGAGTAAATACTTTATCATTGTATACTTAATCTAGAAAAAGTTAGTATAATTATGTTCTATAAGTATAATATCGAAAAATTCGTTAAAACACTTCATGACGTTTGGGGAATTAATTTTTTTAACCTTATTGGTTGGGAATTTTATTTAACCGCCCCCACATTTAGTTACAATTTAATTAAAGTCTAAGTCCAATGAAGTATATATTTTGTGGCAAAAAATCAGATCTTGGTCTTATCGGGTTCGATCAATTCGGGTATTCGGTCAAAAACCCCAATCCCCAACCCTGGTCGAATTTCAATTCAGACAAAATAACCAGACCTAAACTCGAACCCGAATGATCGAATTTAAATTTTTGTCAAAACTAAAAAATAATTGAATACTAGATTTTTGGTTAAAATTTTGATTCGGCCGAATCGAGTTCAGGTTGCCTGAACCCGATTATGAGGATAGTGTTCATAACTCACATAAAGATGTTCAAATTTCATATTTGGTCATTCGGTCAACCGAATTTGACCGAACTCGAATGATCGAATTTAATTTTTCGTCAAAACTAAAATTAACTGAATACTAGATTTTTTGACCAAGTATTACCAGATGACCAAATTTGACCGAATATGAAATTTGAGCCTTTTTATATGAATTATGAACACTATCCTCATAATCGGATTCTGTCAACCCGAACTCGAATTGACCGAATCTAAATTTTAACCAAAATCTAGTATTCAATTAATTTTTAGTTTTGACAAAATATAAATTCGATCATTCGGGTTCGGGTTTAAGTCTGATTATTTTGTCCGAATTGAAATTCACTCAGGGTCGGGGTTTGGGGTCTTGACCGAATACCTGAATTGATCGAACCCGATAACACCAAGATCTGATTTTTCGCTACTAAATATATATTTCATTGGACTTGGGATTTAACTAATTTGTAACTAAAGGTGGGGGGTGGTTAAATGAAACTACCAAACAGTAAGGTTAAAAAAAATTAATTCCCCAAACCTCGGGAGGATTTTAGCAAATTTCCCGTATAATATCATATATATATATTGTGTAAAATAATATTACCTTCTTTTCAAAAAAATTATCTCAGAACACTCCTTCGACTACAAATTCTTTCACATTTTTCGTTGACAAGACCTGTAGTATTGTATTTTAATAAAATTATTTTTTATCACAAATTTAATAATAGTATTCATATATAATAATCCAATGTATGATTTGAAAAACGGTCAGAATATAAAAAATTTGACCTGATTGTAAAACATGGACCTTTTTTCGGGGAAAGAGGGAGTATATAAATGCTTTTATGCAAATTCTTCACATAAAAAAATTACATGTAAAATATACACTACAAGAAATCATCACTTATGTCACGAATAATGCCACGAGAAATCTAAATTCGTTGCAATTTCTTAGTCGTGCTATGGGAAAATTTTATAGTGCATTTGATATTTAAAAATATGTCATCGGCTACAACCCCCATGGAATTTTTTAAACATTGACCTTTTTTTTGGGAAGGAGGGAGTATATAAATGCTTTTATGCAAATTCTTCACATAAAAAAAATTATGTATAAAATATACACTACAAGAAATCATTACTTGTGTCACGAATAAGGGTTTTTTGGTTTTTGAACCCTCAACTTTGGGGTTATATATTAATTGGTACCACACTTTTCAAAGTTTATTTTTTGGACTCTGTACTTTGGGTACCCAAAAAATCTAACCCAATCTTAAGTTTTACTCCGGCAAAGGGTCAAAATACACATAAAATTCCCGATTTGCCCTTATCAATTTTTAAAGGTTTTTGACTTTTATTAATTTTTAATTTTTAATTTTTAAAATTTTTAATTTTTAAAAATTTTAATTTTAATTTTTAATTTTTAATTTTAATTTTTAATTTTTAATTTTTAATTTTTAATTTTTAATTTTTAATTTTTAATTTTAATTTTCAATTTTAATTTTTAATTTTTAATTTTTAATTTTTAATTTTTAATTTTTAATTTTTAATTTTTAATTTTTAATTTTTAATTTTTAATTTTTAATTTTTAATTTTTATTTTTTAATTTTTTAATTTTTTAATTTTTCAGTTTTTAATTATCATTATCATTTTGATTTTCATTTTCATTTTTAATTTTTAAATTCCAAATTATTAATTTTTAAAATTGTAAAATTATAAATTTTTTTATTTTTTTAATCTTTTAATTTTAATTTTTAAAATTTTTAATTTTTGATTTTTGATTTTTTAATTTTAATTTTTTAAAATTTCCAATTTTTTAATTTTTGATTTTTAGTTGCTAATTTTTTATAATTTCACCTTTTTTAATTTTTAATTTAAAATATTAAAATTTTAACTTTCTAAACTTTAAAAAAATCTTAAAATTTTAACATTTTAAATTTCTCAAAATTTTAAAATTTTAAAATCTTAAAATTTTAACATTTTAAATTTTAAGTTTATATTTAATTTTTTTTAACCTTTTTTTACTATTTAAATGTTTTATTATTTTAAATTTTAATTTATAATTTTTAAAATTTTGAAGTTCTTAATAATTTTTAAATTAAAAAAATTTAAAATGTGAGAATTTTGGTAGTAATAAATTAGTGAAGGGAAAATAAAGAATTAATAAATCAAAGGCAAACTTGGAAGTTCATCATTAATTAAAGGGCAAAATTGGAAGGAAAAAATAGTCAAACTTAGTTAAGGGCTTCTTTTGACCGGTGAAAGAACCCTAGAGGGGGGGTGAATAGGGTTATGAAAATTCTTTGCACAAATAATCAACTTGTAAAGGACGTTAGGTTCTTAATCTAATTAGATTAAGATTCAATATAATGCAGAAGTATGATAAAGGACAATAAGCATAAACTGACTAACTTCCTTTATTATCTCAAATGATCGAGCGAGCAACCTAAGGTGAATGTCCTTAGGTTGTACACAGAATAACCCAAGGTGAAGGACCTTAGGGTTTACAGCTGAGAACCAAGCGCCTTTCAAGGACGCTTCTTATTTTCTGGAAAACAACACACACCAAATTCAACCTTTGGTATTTTAGCTCGATCGATCCTAAGTCCGTCTAGGAACGATTACACAAGTATCAATCAAACCTAATTTCGTTAAGGATTGATTACACTCAACCACCAATTTCTCACCGAACACAACTTTTCTACACGAAGAAAAGAACTCAAAACAGAGCACCCTCTGTTTTGGTAACACCTGATTTCTTCACTTGGAATCGTTAATTCAATTCGTGCTTGGTCTTTCCTATTTATGTGTGATTGTTGCTTCTTGTGTCCGTTGAAGAAAGGATCCTCCTTGCTCTGATTTGCTTCTACTTTCCTCTAGACGAAATCTTCCTTCCTTTTTGAGTTTTCCAGATTTGCTTCATTTTGTGCGAGATTTCCGGATTCAAAGATCTTGTTTTTCTTTCCAAACTCTTGCACGATTGTTTCCTGCAATGCATATAGAGCAATCGAATTAGTCTGGTTAGAGAATGGACAAAGAGAATCAGATGACTCAGTTTCCAGAATTAACTTCCCTGTTTCTTTGCTCTTTTTGACTTTCGTGCTTGACATGAACGTCCTCGAGATGCTTGACGTAAATGTTCTTCAGCCTCTTTCGTATCACAGCTTTTCTAGCCAGATGAATTTTGGCTTTTATTCAAAACCGATCCAGTCACTAAGGTAGCATCCTTGAGGGGGGTCTAACAACCGGATTGCTATAATAATGTCCACAATGTCACCAGAGACAAAGTATAGGGTCCAAATAATAAACTTTGAAAAGTGTGGTATCAAATAATAAATACCCGCAAAGTTGAGGGTTCAAATTCCAAAAAACCCTCACGAATAATGCCACGAGAAATCTAAATTCGTTGCAATTTCTTAGTCGTGCTATGGGAAAATTTTATAGTGCATTTGATGTTTAAAAATATGTCATAGACTACAACTCCCGTGGCAAAAAAGTTCTTATGCCACGAGAAAATATATATCACTCGTGGCAATAACATGCCACAGTACAGAACTTCCGTGGAAAAACAAATACTTATTCCACGGGAAAATATCACTTGTGTCAATAACATGTCACAGACTATAACTAGATGTCAAAAAAGTACTTATGCCACGGGAAAATATCACATGTTGTTGGGTCCCTTGGAGGGTGAATAGGTTTGATACAGAGTTTTTCACTTATAAACATAAAGACGTTAATAGCACTTATGATGCTTTATGTTATTCTACACATGCAATTCTATATGCAGGCAACCCCCCGACTTTAGACAAAGATTCTCTAAGACAATTCTTTCCTAAGACAATGCTTTCCTAAAACCATGACTCCCTAAGACAATGCTTTCTAAGGATTAAGGCCACTCGTGGGGAATTTCAGGAAAATTCAGGATGAGTAATGTTTCGATCCATGGAATAGGGAACAATGATGGAGGCAACAGGCCTGAAGGATGCGTTTCTTGAATGACCATGTAGATGACCTTGATTGCTTGCAAATGTATGCTGATGTATGACAAGTCTCCGGTTCGGCGTAGACTCTTGATGACACTATCCTGCTTTGGAGAGCACCTTGGAGATTTGCAAGCCCCCAGTTTCGATGTGAATTGACGAGATGATGCATGAGGACCATAAAATAGGAGAAGGCATCGTCCTTAGCAGTGAGTCTCAATCTCTCCTTTTGGCTAACTTGCCCAAAGGGTTTTCAAGTTAGCCCCTCTTTTTCTTTTTCTTTTTTTCTTTTTCTTTTTTTCTTTTTTTCTTTTTCTTTTTCTTTTTTTTCTTCTCTTTTTTTTTTCTTTTTTTATTTTGATGAGACCACTATTAGGACATCTATGAGATTGAAGATGCATGACCTTGTAGGATAGGGAGTAAGTGTCCCTCTTTGAAGCTACGTCTTGAACGATGTCACAAAGGTAGCACGAGCCCCTTGTTTAGAGTAGCTTTTTTGTGAGTTTGTTCATGATCATGTGGTTGTCAATTAGCCGCTGATCTGATGTGGACGGCTCTTGCTCTTGCTAAGAAGTAAGCCACACTTAGGCGTGCTTAAGAGTGGGCATTAAGAACAGAGCCTCATACTTGCACTAATGACTGAGCTGAAAAGTCCTCAAAGGGTGAGATGGGATGAAAAGGCTAAAAAGGGTTGGAAGATGTTTGGGGAAAGAGACGGTGAACGATGGTGAATGGGATGGGGAGACACTTAAGAATGATCGTGTCTTGAAGAGATGGTCAAATGAGGTACGACATCATCTCTTGGGAAAAGGTTGGAACATGGTTATCGAATGATATCCAAGTTTGACGGAAGGAAGATGGAGCATTGATGATGATGAAATCCAGGGTTTACTCTCCTTTTGCCTAACCTGCCCTGACGGGTTTTCAGGATAGCTCTCTTATTCTCTCACTCTCCTTTTGCCTAGCCTGGGATTCCAAGCTAGCCCCTCTTTTTTTCTCTTCTCTCAAAGACCAACATTTTGAGGACAAAGGATGCTCCTTGTAGTGGCCGGGCCTCAAAGGTTCTCCTACGTATTCGATGTGGAATCAGGCCAGTCGTAGTTCTTTAAGCGCAACTTTGATGGATAGTGCCCCGAGGAAAGCTTAACGGTTCGAAAAGATGGTTATGAAGGTTTGAGGGTTCATATGCAGGTTATGGGTGGATGAAAAGTTTCTGAAGTTTATAGAAGGCTAAGGTGTATGGATGATGAGGTGAAGGTTCGAGATGAGGTCTTTTTTTTTTTGAGATGTGCATGACTCTTATTTTCGCGTTCTCACTTCTTATTTCCTTCTCAACTTCTTTTTTTTCTCTTTTTTTCTTTGCTTCCTTCTCTTTTTTCGACTTTCTTTTCCATGGGATTAACTCCTGTTCGCCTTTCTGATGACAATAGTCACAACACATCTTTTGGCTTTGGGGTAGATATGGATTGGTTATGAGGAGAATGATTGGGCTGGACAAGGCTAAGGTTTTTTGAACGATGCCTGTTATGAGTGATGCAAAGAGGGATGATTTGGTGAATGGGAACTTGGGATGGAGATGGAGATGTAGATGGTAAGTAAGGATAGATGTTGGGGCGAATGAGAAGGTAACCGATGACACAGATGGTGATGTGGGTGGTGAGGCGGTAGCCCCTTGTCTTAGGCACGTTTTATTTAAGATGCTTGTCTAGGAGCATTGAGATGTCAATTTTCAAGAGACTGATGATTTTGGTCTTCTCTCCTTTTCCCCAGCCTGCTTGATGAATGCAGACTGGCTTCTCTCTTTTTTTTCTCTCTTTTTTTTTAACCTTGGATTCGATGAAATAAAAAGATGGGAACGAGGTACATAGAAAAGATGGAAGGATAACAGAATATGAAATTTGTCAGACTTGGTTTGTACGGATGATGGATAGATGAGATAACTTCTCAACTCAAGTCAAAAGCACAAGCACGAAATTCTGTTTGATCACATAGCAACAAGAGCAAAGAGATGAATGAAGAACTGACTCTAGCAGATTCTGAGCATGAAATGCTTGACAACTAGTACTGTAACTACTTCTAAAGCTCCTTTGATGATGTGCCCTCCTTGTCCTCGTATGGGGAATCCATGTCATGTCTGAGGATCCTCTGTGCTGCTTTCGTTGGGGGCAGTTTCCCTGACTGGATCATGTGCTCCAAAGTCTAACAATGCTCTATGTTGTTCCCTTGGGATCTATGGTAGTTGGAGAATTTCCCGTCATCCAAATATTCCCTTCATGGTTAACTCAAGCCTTGACCTTGACACTAGACGAACGAAGAAACACCCATCCCAATGCATGCATGACCTAAATGACCTACATGGACTTCCTAAGATGAAAAAACGCCTATATGCTGACGCGGGAGAGACTCACCCAGGACATGGGTTTAAAAGTGCTAACTGATCTACATGAGACTTCCTAGGATGCAAGACCTCTATATGCCGACTCAAGGAAGAGACTTACCCACGACATGGGTCTACATTTTCTATATGAGACCTCCTAAAGTGCAACTGCCTATATGCTCACCCGGAAAGACTAACCCTAGACTTCTAAAAAAGACAGATATTTACATGACGACTCTAGACACAGACTTGCCCATGACTTAGACCTTATACGAGAATTTCTAAGAATGATAGACACTTACACACTAACTCGAGAAATGACTCAACGACTTACTCATGGCATGGGTTTGCATGACTTAGACCCTATAGGAGACTTCTATAATGCAGGACATTCATATGTTGACTCTGGAAAATGACTCACCCATGACATGGGTTTACATGACTAATGAATCTATATGAGACTTTATAAAGAATGCAAGACATTTACATGTAGACTCTGAAACAAAGACTCATCTTGTAACGCCCCGGAAATTCAATTATAAAAAGTCAAAGTCAAACTTAACGTTAACAGACAAAACTTAGCGGAAGACTTCAAATTTAGTTTGGGCGTCACTGTCGTATCCCCGAAGGAACACAAGGCGAGAAAGGAAAACACAACTGTGTGCTAACGGTAACTACTAACAACTCAAAACAGAACTTTAAGACATCATAACGAAAACAAAATAAAAGGTTCAAGGACTTCTAGACTCGTCGTCCTCACTTCTAATTCCCGTCCCCAGCATTTAGATCTTCACCTGAAAACAAAACATTTCAAAAATGAGGGGGAAATCTCAATAATGTCTACCCCTAACGTTTAAAACAATTTAAGATCATTTCAATTCATTTTAGGGAGAGGGAACAAGTCAAACCATTTCTCAAACCTTTAACCCTTAACTATTTTCCTCAACCCATCCAATCCATATTTTAATTTGCGGGCGGGATATCAAATCCCAAAAAGAACATCGCCTACCAAAGGCATCATAACAACTATCCTATATCAGGGATGAAACCCTGATCTCCTGGCACATAACCCATACAGGCATCGAATCCTGGTCTCAGGGTTATCACCCGCAAGAACATTAGCCTCTCAAAGGCATCAAACAATCGCCCACCAAGGCATCAAAACAGCTATCCTATATCAGGGATGAAGCCCTGATCTCCTGGCACATAACCCATACAAGCATCGAATCCTGGTCTCAGGGTTATCACCCGCATAAAACATTAGCCTACCAAAGGCATCAAATCAACAACCCGCTTAATGTTTCCACTTTGAATTATTAATTCATTATTCAAACTCATCTCACAACTCTCAAGTCAAACCCAACCCAGATTATCAAAATCAATAATAAAACCACTTATAAAAGACCATCTCAATTTCTCCACTCATAAAACAAGGTACAACATTTACAAACAGTTATCCAAAGCGGATGGTCATAATTCCACAAAAGTCCCCTTTCGGGATGCAATTATCAAAACAGATTAGAAAACATTAAAACACATTTAAAGAGCATCCCGGTGGGGATTAGAGCATAGAAAATTACCTGATATACTTACAAAGACAAAGAAAAGAAGAACACACTTGAGCTCACTAACGCCACGCACTAACCCTGCCTAGAATAAGAATAATTATCTAATCAAAACGTTTCTAACGGTTAGTATTAACTATTAACTACCTAACCCATCCCCTAGGAACACTGAGGTTCCTATCATTTATGAAATTACACTTAACACCTCCAAGAAAACACATAACAAGATCACATATTATTTTCACTCAACAATTCTTATAAATAAAAGCAAGCAGAGGACAGATTATAACGTTCACATACAACGGGTCACAACTCGACTTCCCGACATCCTACGGGTCTGGTTTTGGACTTTTCGGAAACCTCGGGATGTCTACTAAAACTTCTATGTTGATGGCTAAGCCCAAATCAGTCCCGAAGGACCCTAAAAACACCCGCCTTTCCCATTGGTCCAGTTCTGATAGGTTCTGGTAAAACGGTTATAACTCGGGCTATACAAAACAAACGTTCGATCCGTAAAATTCCTATGGTTCCTAACATCCAAGGGAACCTCCAGTTAAAAGGGCTCGATCAAACAACAACTACACTAACAGTGGCAACCCGATCTTTAGACGCTAACGAAACTGTCCCGATAACGGTTATTAACAAATTTGTTATTTCGGTTCTAACCTTTACCAAAAAGGTCTTGGGGTTCTAACTTGAGCTTAAAACGACACTTAGGGTCTAAGATGTAAAGTCCAACTTAACTTAGGTTCAACAATCAAACTTGTAGAAGTAAACTTATTAAAACAAGAACACCATAATAAAACTTTAATTAAAACTTAAGTCATACAATGAAATAAAATTCCTTTGAACATAAAACACGTAAACAAGGCTTTAAAGACTTTAAACACGAATTATTTATAAGATTATAACATTACAACAAAAATTTCACAAAGTAAAACAAAGGTGGTTAAACATGCGGTTTCTTTAAACAAGATTCAAGAAAGACTTAGGTTACATGTAAAAGAAACATAAAGAACTTAGAAACATTAAAACTACCAATCAAGAATCCCAACAACTAATTCTTTTTACTAGACTCCATCAAGATTCAAGAATTACTAAACAAGAATTGTACTTTTATTAAGTCAACCTAATTTATCTAACAACTTTAAACATGAATAACCTTTAAAGAACACAAAGAATATATAAAATAAAGTACAATAACATATAACTACTAATCAAGAATTTAAGGTTTTATTAACAAGAATCCAACCTAATTTATTTAACAAACTTAACAAGATTTACTTTTAAGGAACAATAAAGAACATAACGATTTAATAACTAGACATTCAAGAATTAACCTAGGTAATAAATTTTCAAATTCGTACATACAATAATATTGTGGTCTAAAAAGGTCCATAAAGAATATAAAGAATATTAAAGAACCACTTTCAAACCTAATAACCAACTATTACAACCTAATCTAATTACAATTTACAACATACAATTACACATAACAATTTATAATTTACACATAATTACAACAAGAAAAACAATTACAAATAATTCCCCTAATTACAAAAATTACAGAATTTATAAATATTAACATTACACATATATAAATCAGATTTAATATTAAAACAGAAAAAGAAAAGGAAAAAGAAAAGGAAAAAGAAGGAGATAAAACATATTAGGGTTAGGGTTAGGGTTAGGGTTTACGTAGGTTAGGAAGAGGGTCAAGAGGGTGACGGCACGACGGTCGAGGCGGCGACGAAGGGTGGTGGTTGGAGCGTCTGTGGTCGGAGGTGCAATGGTGGCTGGCGAGATTCGAACGACGACAATCAAGGAGGTCGTGGCTGTTTCCCTTCGTGCGACGGCGACTCCGGTCGAATGGGGTTGGAGAGGCGGCGGCGGCTGACGTCGACGACGGCAGGGTCGTCGGTGGTGGTCGGTGGTTCGCGTCGTCGAGCAGGGGAAAGGAGAAAGAGAAGAAAAACGGGACAGAGGGAGAGAGAGAGAGGGGGAGTGGTCGCGGTGGTGGTTTTGCGGCGGTGGTGGTGGCCAAGCGGCACGGTACGGTGGTGGCGTCGGGCGAGAGAGAGGAAGAGAGAGGAGAGGTTGTAGGGTTAGGGTTTGGGAGAGGGATTAGGGTTTGATATGGGTTTAGGGGGTTTTTATACTAATACTCCAATTAGGCCCACTAATCCAATCTAATCCTAACCCAACCCATCTAGAACAATTAAAACCTGATTTTCCTAAAAACCCAATAATTCTAATAATAGTAATAATAATATTAATACTAATAATCATATAATCACATAGCAAATAATATTCACGTAATTAATCACATAATAATATTAACCAGCGGAAATTACTATTCTACCCTTGCTAGCCCCTCAACGGTCCTACGAGCTCAAGCGTTAGCATAAATAAACACAAACGATTAATAATAAAACACGAAGTCAAACATAATTTACTAACGACGTCACGGTCAACATCTTGGGATTTTTCGGGGTTTTACATCATTACCTTCTTAAAAGAAGTTTCGTCCTCGAAACTTAAACTTAACCCTAACGGTCCGGTAAGGAAACTAACGGTTTCATTCCTCCTAAAACTCAAGGTTTTACAACATTACCTTCTTAAAAGAAGTTTCGTCCCCGAAACTTGACACGCCTTAGGCTTGGAACAAGTGAGGGTACTTCTTTCTCATTTCGTCTTCGCTTCCTGTTGCTTGGTTGTGGTATGATTTGCCCATCGTACTTTTACCAAGGGAACTACTTTCCTCCTAAGCTGCTTTTCTCTACGGTCTAATATCTCTAGCGGTTGCTCTTCATAGCTCAGATCTTCTTGCAGCTGAAGCGGCTCGGGATCAATCACATGAGTCTGGTCCGGAACGTATTTCCTGAGTTGTGACACATGGAAGACATTGTGCACTCTGGGGAGTTCTCCTGGCAGCTGTAACTTGTAAGCGACTTCTCCGATGCGTTCCAAGATTGGATATGGCCCGATAAATCTTGGTGTCAACTTCCCCGACTGGCCGAATCTCATAACTCCCTTCGTGGGTGAAACCCGTAAAAACACATATTCTCCTACTTCGAACTCCAAAGGTCTTCCTTCACAAGATAACTCTTTTCGACTTTGCTTTGCCTTCATCTTGTCTTGAATGATTCGAACCTTCTGAGTAGTGGCCTGTATTAGGTCCGGTCCGATCGTTAGAGCTTCATCGATGTCCTGCCAACATAGGGGAGCTCTACATCTCCTTCCATACAAAGCTTCGAAGGGTGACATCCCTATACTAGCATGATAACTGTTGTTGTAGGAGAACTCAATGAGAGTTAACTCGTCATCCCACGAGTCTTTGAAATCTAAAGCGCATGCAAAGATATCTTCGAGGGTTTGATGGTCCTCTCTGCCCGCCCATCCGTAGTGGGTGAAATGCAGATCTTGAACTTGAGCTTTGTACCAAACGCCTCTTGTAACTTTTTCCAAAAACCAGACTGGAACCTTGTGTCTCTGTCAGAAACTATAGAACTGGGTACTCCGTGTAACCTTACGATCTCCCTTACGTAGGCTTGAGCTAGCTGATCTAGGGACCAGTTGTTGGCAATGGCTAGGAAATGAGCTGACTTGGTCAAACGATCTACAATCACCCATATTGCATTGTGTTTCCGCCTGGTCCTTAGTAGTCCTATCACAAAATCCATTGATATCGAATCCCATTTCCACTCAGGGACGTCTAACGGTTGCAAAAGTCCGGCTGGTCGTTGATGCTCTGCCTTGACTCGCTGGCATGTAAGGCACTTTGCCACAAAGTCCACCACTTCTTGTTTCATATTACTCCACCAGAACATCTGTTTCAGGTCCTTGTAAAGCTTATTTCCTCCTGGGTGTACAGAATATGGCGTATTGTGTCCCTCTTCTAGAATCCTCCTTTTCAGCTCTTCCATATTGGGTACACAGATGCGGTTATGAAACCGTAATGTACCGTCTTCATGGATCACAAAGCCAGGGGCTTTCCCCTGCAAAACCTCCTCCCGTATCTTGACAAGCTGTAAGTCCAGTTCTTGAGTTCTCTTGATCTCCTCCATTAGAGTAGGTTGTAATTCCATGGCATTCAATACAGCTTTCGTCCCAGGTGTTACCACATTAATCTCTAATCTCCTAAACTCCTCGCACAACTCGTGCGGCATCATCATCAAGTGGTTTATAGCAGGATACGGTCTTCTACTCAGGGCATCAGCCACTACGTTTGCCTTTCCGGGATGATATTGGAAATTCACATCGTAATCCTTCAGGAACTCTAACCATCTTGTCACTCGAGGTTCAGCTCCTTCAGGTGAAAAGGTACTTCAAACTCGATGATCTGTGAATATCTCGCAGTTGTACTCCATAAAGATAATGCCTTCAAATCTTAAGTGCAAAACCATCGCCGCTAACCTGTGTCATGTGTGGGGTAATTCTTCTCATGCGTCTTGATTGCCGGATGCATATGCAATCACCTTCCTTCCCGCATGAGCACACAACCCAATCCACCATGCGATGCGCCATCAGATAACAAAACCTTCGTTCCTTGAGGTAAGGCAAGAATAGGGGCGAGGTAAGCTCTTCTTCAACTCTGGAATGCTTGCTCACATTTTTCCGACCATGCGAACTTTATTGACTTCCGAGTCAAATTGGTCAACGGGGTGGCGATTTTTGAGAAATCTTGCACGAACTTCCTATAATACCCTGCCAAACCCAGAAAACTCCTTATCTCCGTGGCATTCTTCGGTGTCGGCCACTTGTGATGGCCTCCACCTTTTGAGGGTCTACTGCCACTCCTTCCTTAGACACCACATGTCCTAAGAACGCTACTTGTTCCAACCAAAACTCACACTTCAAGCTTCGCATAAAGCTTGTTGTTCCGTAGAGTCGTCAATACTTCTCTCAGATGATTCGCATGCTCCTCCCGTGTTCCCGAATATACCAATATGTCGTCGATGAACACCACTACAAACTTATCCAGGAGTGGCTCGAACACTCTGTTCATCAAATCCATGAAAGCGGCTGGGGCATTTGTAAGCCCAAAAGGCATTACCACGAACTCATAATGGCCATACCGAGTTCGGAATGCGGTTTTAGAGATATCTTCTTCGCGAATTCTCAACTGGTGATAACGACCTCAGTCTATCTTAGAAAACGTTGTTGCTCCTCATCGGGTGAAAAGATCATCAATACGAGCTAGAGGATAACGATTCATGATTGTAATCTTATTCAACTAACGGTAATCGATGCACAACCTCATGCAACCATCTTACTTCTACACGAGCGATGCAGTGCTCCCGTGGTGACGTCTTTGGGTCGGATATACCCTTTTCTAACGGCTCGTCGGTGAGTCTTCAACTCCTTAATCTCTGGGCGCCATGCGATATGGGGCTTTTGAAGCAGTGCGGCCCGGGCTCCAATCGATGCGAAATCTACCTCACGATTGGAGGCGGACCGGATCTCCTCCGGAAATACATCAGAATACTCCCGCACTACCGGGATATTCTCAATCGTAAGCTCCTCCACCTCGGTGTCGATTACGTTGCATAGAAATCCTTCACAACCTTGACCCAACAACCTCTGGGCTTTGAGGGCAGAGATGATCCGCACACTCTGAAGATGCCTATCACTCCAATGTACTACCTTCTTTCCGTTCGGTCCCATTAAGGTCACCTTTTGCTTATAACAATCTATCTGAGCTCTATATTTTGCTAACCAGTCCATCCCCAAAATAACGTCAAACTCCATTAGGTCAAACATATAAAGGTCGGCCTCAAACTCTTGTCCTGCTATCACTATAGGACATCCACCATATAACTCTCCACAACTAATGGTATCCCCGGTAGGTAGGGCTACAGACATAGGCTTACTATTCTCCGAGGGTTTCATCTTAGCCTTCTCTACTATAGCTCGTCCAAGAAAAGAATGACTAGCAAAAGAATCAAACAAAACAGAGATAGTGTAGAGGTGGAGAGAGAAGGTATTACGTCTGGCGTCTGCTTCATTCTCAGCCTCTTCTTTCCTCATTACGTATACCCGTCCTCCTGCGTTGCGCGATGGTTGTTGTTGCGGACGAGGCGGGTTTGCTGACCGTCCTTGGTTGTTTCGATTTCCACCGGAACCATCCCGGTTTTGTTGTTGTGACCTTTGATTCCCATTATAGCCTCCCGATTTTGATATGTTGTGCGGGGCTCTCGATTCCGTTATTCCACGGTTTCCATTATTTCCACCATTATTACCCCGAGTTACGTAAAGGCATTGCACGATGTGATCTGAAGACTCCACATTTAAAGCATCCTCCTTTGCGGCTCTGATCTACAATTCCTAGCAAGATGGCGGTCGACCACAAATCCTGAATAGGTACATGGGTTGGTCCACGTCCCGAAGGTTGATTGTTTTGCCAGTTGTTGGGGCGGAACCTCTTTTCCTGATAAGGTTGAGGTGGGTTAAAACGGGGTGGCTCTTTCCTCTTTTGCCCCTGTATGCGTAATTGTCGTTCCATGTCATTCATCACCCTTTCTACAGTGAGGGCAACGTTCAGCATGTTCTGATAAGACGTGAACTCCCGTGATGACATGCGATCCTGAATCTTACAATTCAATCCATCCCAGAACCGGTCCATCCTTGCGCTCGGTGGCTACCAAAGCGAATCTAAGCGAGATAGTTCAGTGAACTTTGCAGAGTAGGCGAGCACGCTAGTTTCCCCTTGACGCAGATTCATAAATTCTTTTTCTTTTGCCTTCTGGAGAGAAATTGGGTAAAATCGATCCTTTAGCACAACCTTAAAGTGGTTCCAATGAAACCGGTTCGATTCTTATTTCCTTCACACGCCCACCACAAATCGACCTCTTCCTTGGTGGTAGCAGCAAAATCCACCCTTAACTCCTCAGGACAGCGTGTGGTGTCGAAAATCTTCTCAATTTCCCTAACCCAATCTTCAAAGACTTTGGGGTCAGCTACCCCGGTATAAGCGGGCGGGTTGAAGCTATTGAACCTTTGGAGGAGAGCGGAGGGATCACTCTCCCTTTCTCCTCCTTGTCGATCCACTACCCTCTTCAGTAAATCCTCGTGCTTGTTAAGCATCTCGATCATCAGCATGTTGGCTAGGTCGTTCCCCGTTGCTGCTGTACTTGGCCCGGATATCAAATGAGGAAGGCGCTGACGAAATTCAGTCGCGGTTTGAGGCTGTTGTTCGGCTGCAGCTTGCGGGCGCTCCCGAGTACCGTGGTTAGGTTGAGTACCGTTCACGTCCGACATCCTGATTCAAAGGGTCGATTTAGTCTACTTAAAGGGTTTTCCAATCCATAGTCTCAACATCATACTGAAGGTAGCTACTTGGTCCGGTCTTCTCATAGGGTGCTAAACAATACGAAATTGTAATTCTATTTCACCAGGTAATTTCTTATGTCAACAGTTTATTTCATGAATTCTCATCACATATTGAAAGGTCACAAAACAATATTTCTATACACCAATGTAATCATATGTACAGTATTCCCCATCGGGACAATTACCCAAAAGAAACAACATGTCAATATCCAGATTATATCACAGTTCAACAAAAATACCAACATAACAGCTATACACCAATACTCAACACATCGTAGTCATCCCACTCAGATAATTCTCCTGCATCGAGGGTTCTTCCTCGCTGAAACTGGAGTCCACTCAGGATCACTCGTCTCATCCCCCGAGCCCTCCTCGGGGTCTTCTCCTGTTCCCCGGTCCACCTCATCCTCCTCCTCGGGCGGGATCTCATGCTCGGGCTCGACGGCGAGTGCAGCCGTGACCCTAGAGGTTACCTCGGGCTCGGGATCCTGGGTGCTGTCCTCGGTGGGATCCTCCTCCGGATCTTCTTCAGGGTCGTCCCCATGATCCTCAGCTAGTGCAGGAGCTGGGTTCACCTGGACCCTCTCTACTCAGCGCATCCCAATCCGGGTGATCCTAGAAAAGACCCCCGGGATTCGATGCTCCGGCTCTACCCGGTACCTCTGACACCAACAGCACGGGTGTGGGTACCCCTCCTCCGGAAGCAGGGGTGGCAGCAACGACGGCACAGTATGGCCCCACCAGGGATCGTCTCGTAAGGTGAGTAGAAAAGCGTTAGCCTGAGCCCCCTCGTTGCCACGCAAGCAGGAGTTTGGGACATCCCTGGTGTATCGATCGATCTCATCGTAGAAATTCAACATGTGGGTTCCCAAGTACCCACCAAGAGGAATGGGTGTATAGCGGTGGAAGCATGGCGTGGGGTGCTGGTGACAGTGTGTGCGTTGTGCCATCCTACATAATCAAAACATATTAGCAACACAGAGAACATTATATTCATAATCGCACAACTTTAGAAAGCATGAATCCCTTTTTCCCATCCTACACTCATCGCTCCGAACTTAGCTTCCTAGGGTCCATCTAAACCTAAAGGACTCTGAGGAGCTACTAGGACGCAACCCAGAGCTCTGATACCATTCTGTAACGCCCCGGAAATTCAATTATAAAAAGTCAAAGTCAAACTTAACGTTAACAGACAAAACTTAGCGGAAGACTTCAAATTCAGTTTGGGCGTCACTGCCGTATCCCCGAAGGAACACAAGGCGAGAAAAGAAAACACAACTGTCTGCTAACGGTAACTACTAACAACTCAAAACAGAACTTTAAGACATCATAACGAAAACAAAATAAAAGGTTCAAGGACTTCTAGACTCGTCGTCCTCACTTCTAATTCCCGTCCCCAGCATTTAGATCTTCAACTGAAAACAAAACATTTCAAAAATGAGGGGGAAATCTCAATAATGTCTACCCCTAACATTTAAAACAGTTTAAGATCATTTCAATTCATTTTAGGGAGAGGGAACAAGTCAAACCATTTCTCAAACCTTTAACCCTTAACTGTTTTCCTCAACCCATCCAATCCATATTTTAATTTGCGGGCGGGATATCAAATCCCAAAAAGAACATCGCCTACCAAAGGCATCATAACAACTATCCTATATCAGGGATGAAACCCTGATCTCCTGGCACATAACCCATACAGGCATCGAATCCTGGTCTCAGGGTTATCACCCGCAAGAACATTAGCCTCTCAAAGGCATCAAACAATCGCCCACCAAGGCATCAAAACAGCTATCCTATATCAGGGATGAAGCCCTGATCTCCTGGCACATAACCCATACAAGCATCGAATCCTGGTCTCAGGGTTATCACCCGCATAAAACATTAGCCTACCAAAGGCATCAAATCAACAACCCGCTTAATGTTTCCACTTTGAATTATTAATTCATTATTCAAACTCATCTCACAACTCTCAAGTCAAACCCAACCCAGATTATCAAAATCAATAATAAAACCACTTATAAAAGACCATCTCAATTTCTCCACTCATAAAACAAGGTACAACATTTACAAACAGTTATCCAAAGCGGATGGTCATAATTCCACAAAAGTCCCCTTTCGGGATGCAATTATCAAAACAGATTAGAAAACATTAAAACACATTTAAAGAGCATCCCGGTGGGGATTAGAGCATAGAAAATTACCTGATATACTTCACAGCACAGCAAAAAGAAGAACACACTTGAGCTCACTAACGTCACGCACTAACTCGGGCCTAGAATAAGAATAATTATCTAATCAAAACGCGTTCTAACGAAGTTAGTATTAACTATTAACTACCTAACCCATCCCCTAGGAACACTGAGGTTCCTATCATTTATGAAATTACACTTAACACCTCCAAGAAAACACATAACAAGATCACATATTATTTTCACTCAACAATTCTTATAAATAAAAGCAAGCAGAGGACAGATTATAACGTTCACATACAACGGGTCACAACTCGACTTCCCGACATCCTACGGGTCTGGTTTTGGACTTTTCGGAAACCTCGGGATGTCTACTAAAACTTCTATGTTGATGGCTAAGCCCAAATCAGTCCCGAAGGACCCTAAAAACACCCGTCTTTCCCATTGGTCCAGTTCTGATAGGTTCTGGTAAAACGGTTATAACTCGGGCTATACAAAACAAACGTTCGATCCGTAAAATTCCTATGGTTCCTAACATCCAAGGGAACCTCCAGTTAAAAGGGCTTGATCAAAAGACAACTACACGAACCGTGGCAACCCGATCTTTAGACGCTAACGAAACTGTCCCGATAACGGTTATTAACAAATTTGTTATTTCGGTTCTAACCTTTACCAAAAAGGTCTTGGGGTTCTAACTTGAGCTTAAAACGACACTTAGGGTCTAAGATGTAAAGTCCAACTTAACTTAGGTTCAACAATCAAACTTGTAGAAGTAAACTTATTAAAACAAGAACACCTTAATAAAACTTTAATTAAAACTTAAGTCATACAATGAAATAAAATTCCTTTGAACATAAAACACGTAAAAAAGGCTTTAAAGACTTTAAACACGAATTAGTTATAAGATTATAACATTACAACAAGAATTTCACAAAGTAAAACAAAGGTGGTTAAACATGCGGTTTCTTTAAACAAGATTCAAGAAAGACTTAGGTTACATGTAAAAGAAACATAAAGAACTTAGAAACATTAAAACTACCAATCAAGAATCCCAACAACTAATTCTTTTTACTAGACTCCATCAAGATTCAAGAATTACTAAACAAGAATTGTACTTTTATTAAGTCAACCTAATATATAAAATAAAGTACAATAACATATAACTACTAATCAAGAATTTAAGGTTTTATTAACAAGAATCCAACCTAATTTATTTAACAAACTTAACAAGATTTACTTTTAAGGAACAATAAAGAACATAACGATTTAATAACTAGACATTCAAGAATTAACCTAGGTAATAAATTTTCAAATTCGTACATACAATAATATTGTGGTCTAAAAAGGTCCATATAAAGAATATAAAGAATATCAAAGAACCACTTTCAAACCTAATAACCAACTATTATAACCTAATCTAATTACAATTTACAACATACAATTACACATAACAATTTATAATTTACACATAATTACAACAAGAAAAACAATTACAAATAATTCCCCTAATTACAAAAATTACAGAATTTATAAATATTAACATTACACATATATAAATCAGATTTAATATTAAAACAGAAAAAGAAAAGGAAAAAGAAAAGGAAAAAGAAGGAGATAAAACATATTAGGGTTAGGGTCAGGGTTAGGGTTTACGTAGGTTAGGCAGAGGGGGCTGTTCTCCGGCGTGCAGGGCGGCGACGGGCGACGGCTGGGGGGTGGTGCGACGGTCGAGGCGGCGACGAAGGGTGGTGGTTGGAGCGTCTCTGGTCGGAGTTGCAATGGTGGCTGGCGAGACTCGAACGGCGACAATCAAGGAGGTCGTGGTTGTTTCCCTTCGTGCGACGGCGACTCCGTTCGAATGGGGTTGGAGAGGCGGCGGCGGCTGGCGTCGACGACGGCAGGGTCGTCGGTGGTGGTCGGTGGTTCGCGTCGGTCGAGCAGGGGAAGGAGAAAGAGAAGAAAAACGGGACAGAGGGAGAGAGAGGGGGGGAGTGGTCGCGATGGTGGTGGCGCTGCAGCGGCTGCCGGTGACTGGTGGTGGCATCGGCAGCCGCTGCACCACCCCCCAGCCGTCGCCCGTCGCCGCTCTGCTCGCCGGAGAACAACCCCCTCTGCCTAACCTACGTAAACCCTAACCCTAACCCTAACCCTTACCCTAACCCTAATATGTTTTATCTCCTTTTTCCTTTTCTTTTTCCTTTTCTTTTTCTGTTAAAATATTAAATCTGATTTATATATGTGGCGTCGGCTGCTGGGCGAGAGAGGAAGAGAGAGGAGAGGTTGTAGGGTTAGGGTTTGGGAGAGGGATTAGGGTTTGATATGGGTTTAGGGGGTTTTTATACTAATACTCCAATTAGGCCCACTAATCCAATCTAATCCTAACCCAACCCATCTAGAACAATTAAAACCTGATTTTCCTAAAAACCCAATAATTCTAATAATAGTAATAATAATATTAATACTAATAATCATATAATCACATAGCAAATAATATTCACGTAATTAATCACATAATAATATTAACCAGCGGAAATTACTATTCTACCCTTGCTAGCCCCTCAACGGTCCTACGAGCTCAAGCGTTAGCATAAATAAACACAAACGATTAATAATAAAACACGAAGTCAAACATAATTTACTAACGACGTACGGTCAACATCTTGGGATTTTTCGGGGTTTTACACATCTATGAACTAGGTTTACTAGACCATATATGATACCTCCTAACATGTAAGACTCCTATACACTGACTCATGAAGCAATTCAAGAACACTTTTTTACAACAAGAGCATTATAAAGGGTCGGATAAAGTCAAATATAGCGAGTCGACATAAGTTGGAAAGCACAAGTTAGTGTTTCTCAGTTCGGATGGGCCTAATCCACAGGCTGACCGTTTTAAGGAGAATCCATAACTTGGCCCAACAACTCAGACAACTCGAGCTTTATTGGCTATTATGCGAACTAGAATAATACTGGACAAAATTGACGATCCGGTTTTTTATCTTTTTTTTTTGACGCAACACATTTATCTATTTAACTCATGGAAAGTGGATGTTGTAAAGGACCGAATAAAGCCATCAAAAGGCGAGTCAAAATAGACTTATAAACTCAATTATTAATTCCACCATGGATGACGGGCTGACCATGGATTTGTTAGACTTAATGATCATGTTTATGAATTTATCTTCTCTAACCTTGAGACTATTACGCGGGCTAGAACAACACACACTGACTTTGTTTACTATTAATCAATTTTCTTTGGACCATGAGTAAGAGAATATTGAGAAGGGTCGAATAAAATCATCAAAGGTGAGTTAAAATGAATCGATAAACAAGGATAATTAACCTTTAAAATGGATGGGCCTCACCATCGGGCCAACCGTAAAATTTAAGGTTAATTAATCGAGTTTATAAACTTATTTCTTCTCAAACCCAACGATTATTACGCGGACTAAAACAATATCTCAAAATTAGGTCCGACTCTAACAAAGACCCAACATACAGACACGTATTTACACATGGCACACAACAAGCTTTATTTATTTACTCAGAGAAAACGAACATTGTAAAGGACTGAATAAAGCCAACAATAAGCGAGTTATAATTATTTTATGGGCTTAATCGACAAATCCAATATGGTTGGGCCTAACAACGGGCCGGCCATAAATGTGATAGATTTATTAATTAAATCGGCAAATTAATTTACTCAAGCCTAGTGACTATTATGCAGTCTAAAACGTTATCCATTAACTTTATTGGACTTTTTAATTGATTTTTGGACCTTTGTTAAGAGAATTTTGTAAAGGGCCACATAATATCATCAAAGGCGAGTCAGTTTTTATTGATTAATTAAAATAATCATCTTTCAAGCATAAATGGGCCCTTCCACTTGGGCTAACCATGATGCCTTTTGGAGTCAATTATTCTTAATTAATAAATAATCATTTTCTCAACCCAATGAATTTTATATGGACTAGAACAAAACCTCTAAACTAGAGTCGACTCTAAAACAAAAGAAGAAAAGGGGAAGGGATACACATAGCACATAGCATACATCATGAAGGGATACCCTAAACTAAGGTCTATGTTTACGGATTTCTATGGTTGGATTACATGGCCTACCGCACGTTTTCATCCCGGTGCTCCATACCCTTAGGTAAGGAGTGTGAGGTATTGCTCAAAGAACTTCAAGGAAGCCCTTTGAGTATAACGCGGGGAGAGGAGAGACCAAATGCTTGGCGATGTAGGGTGCATCACACAAGTAGTGGCCTACCCGCTCTCGAGCGAATCACCTAGATATACCCTAACCGTCGCCTTTGTGCTAACGTGTCAAAAGACGAGATTAGTGGCCCGGTATGCAAAGGATGCCTAAAAAGAATTATAAAATCGCGAAATAAATCAACTTCTCCCTTTTACACTTTCAATTTAATTCGATTTTTTTCAAGTTTTACCCTCTTTTTAAGTTTAAATCCCCAGTGGAGTCGCCAATCTGTAGGACCCGGAAAATCGCCCCCCGTTTAGGAGATGTCGGTTTTCGGATGCGCTACTTAATAATCGGGAGCCGACTAAGGTTGCTTAATCCTTAAATAAGGATATTTTTATTTTCAAAATTCATTTTTGGGGTAATGAAACTTTGTTTATTTATAAATCCGTTTTTATTTATTTAAACACTCGAAATTACACCGAAATACTTTAATATCAACTAAATACTCGACCCAGGCCCAACAGAAGATAAACGGGCCGCCATAGAGGGTTAAAACTCGCGCGGGTTTTAATACTCCATGGGTCGGACCGTGCGCTTTTGTGGGCCAGAGAAGATGGGTTAAAATTGACAAAACCCGCGGGGGTTTTTATCAACTTCTGGCCCATTTTCTCTCGGTTTTAAGCTTGGATTAGTGTGTGGAAAATATTAGAGCATTTTTAAATATTTTGGTGTAAATTCGTATGTTTAAAATAATTAAACGGGTTATAAAAGAATTAAGAGTCACCAGTCGATTTAAGGAAACTGACAAACCTTAAAAATAATATATATAAATCTGGTCTACGAAACCCCATTCTAAGTTCGGGGTAAGGTTACTAATTCGAGAATTATAAGAACTCTCGAATTCGCCTGTTAGAAAACAGACTCTACTAAAATCGACATTAAAATGAAAAAGAGCGGGGAGAAGTTTAATTAATTTCACGAAATTATATTCTCATCATGCAATATAAAATGAAGTTTTGTTTACAAACTATGCACAAGTAAAGGATTTAATTTACAAATTACATGATTTAAACAACAATAATGAAAATGAAAGCGAACCTCTTTTGATTTAGGAGCCCGAATGTGCCGGTCGAAAATCTTGACTTTGCCTGGACTTGGAACTTTTGATGGAAGGATGTAAGTGGTTTAGAAAAAAATGGTATGAGGGTGATGATATGGATATGACAAAAATGATTAAAAGAGAA